>CM077814.1:66593000-67193000 GCA_039764185.1 Tamarix austromongolica
GAAGCCATTTTCCTCCTCTTCAATTGTCTCTTATGTCACCCAACAAGAGGACACCGACACAAATAGTATCCTACAAGATATTGAAGGGTCAGGACAGCAAGATGTGAGTTGGGATAATCAGGAATTTGAAAACGCAGAACCTAAATTGTCGGATTGGGAGGCTAGTGGCGGACATAACGCGGCCGAGGAAGGCGGGGAAGACGGGTTTACGGTTGGGGCCGAGGGTGAAGGAGGAGATGAAGGTGGTTTTGTTGAGCCGCCTGAAGAGGCCAAAATTTATGTGGGTAATTTGCCTTTCGATATTGATAGTGAGAAATTGGCTGAGATTTTTTATCCTGCTGGTATTGTTGAGATTTGCGAGGTATGTTAAGCAATTGGATATGACATTATATTCTGGTGCTCAATTTGGAATCTTGTGTTTTGTTGATGGCTTAATATTTGTTGGGGTTGCTGAATTGTAGGTCATTTACAATAGAGAGACTGATAGGAGTAGAGGTTTTGGTTTTGTGACAATGAGTACTGTTGAAGAAGCTGAGAAAGCTGTGGAGATGTTCAATGGCTATGTAAGTTAGTGTTGTTGATATCGTGCAGAATTTCTCTCTCTCTCTCTCGTGAACTTTTTAATTTCTCTGAGTTATTTTGGTTGGTCTTTGCATGATCCTTGATGCTATGACTATACGACACTGGCATTAATCGCTTTATGATTTTGAACCTAAATTCGGAGTTCATATGCTTAGTGAATATATGATTTTTGAGTTTGATCAGTCTTAGGCTGCATCAGAAGTGTTAATATTGGCAGTCAGAAATCAGTATACAGAACTGTGTAAAAGCGTTCTGGTGTCTGGCTATGTAATTAAAGCAATAGTTTATAGAGAATGAAGGATACGGCCCTTGATCATTTCAGTAGTTCCTTTCATGGTGGGAGGTCTTAAAAAGGAAGTCGAGGGGGACAAAAATGATTGTCCAACTAATCAATGCCCTGGCCTTCAATTTTGGAAGTTTTTGTAGGGTGACTGCATGTGGTGTATCAATAACCTCTGACCAATAAGGATTTAAAGAAAATTGAATCAAAGATAGTGGTGATTACTTTTGTCCTCCCACGCCCTTAGTAATTCTCTCTTCACGAACCTTGATTAGGAAGTAATTTGCCTATCCTATATAGGAGGTAATAAGCACATCAATTCAGAGGGTCAAAAATGTTAAAACGCCTGTCCTGGAGGGAGCATCCACCTGGTGCTGGACAATGAATCAAAGTGGGCTATTGTGGAAGCTGATCAGAGCTGCACCATTAGGTTTGATCAGCTGCATGTCTTTCCAGTTGCTTTTGTCAGTGACCTTTCATCCTGTTGGTTGTTTTATATGAAGGTTCTAATAAACCTCAACTTGAGGTGAGATCTGGTTCTTGTAATATTTCAGTAAAATGACAAGATGGCAGTCACACTCTTGCTTTTTGAGCTATTTTAGGTAAGTTGATGAATTGTTTGATAGTAGAAGAGGGGGATGTGTCCAATCTTCTAATGTTGGGGGTAGGAATATGAGCCTTGACTAAATTCTATTTATATCTATTGAAGATATAAGTCCCTGCCCCCTCCCGGCCTCTAGTGTACAAAATATGACAAAGTTGGACACAATTTTCTTTGGAACAGGAATTAGGGGGAAGAACCTTGACTGTGAACAAGGCTGCTCCTAGAGGATCACGCCCAGAACGAGTAGAACGCCCCCCTCGGACCTTCCAGCCTTCTTTCAGAATCTATGTGGGCAATCTGCCATGGGACTTGGATTCTTCTCGGCTGGAGCAAGTCTTCAATGATTTTGGGAAGGTCATTGATGCTCGAGTAGTTTTTGACAGGGAAACAGGCCGTTCCCGTGGTTTTGGCTTTGTTAGTATGTCCTCTGAGGCTGAGGTTAATGAAGCGATTTCTGCTCTTGATGGACAGGTAATACTATCTGCCTTCGTTCTGTGAGTGCTGTTCCTAGTGTTGCAACCGGGAAAGTAGTGGACAAAGGAGCAGAGTAGATCAATTCTTGTGCTTGCAAATTGAACTGCTGCATGATAAATTTGTGATGTAGTTGCTGATAATTAATATTGCTAACTGGATTTTCCTGTTAATGCAGACTCTGGATGGGAGGATAGTCCGGGTAAATGTTGCAGAAGAAAGACCAAGGCGTAACTTTTAAATTTGTTTAAGAGATTACCGAGGCTGATATTAAATTGTTAAGAAAATTTTCCCCTTCTTTCATTTACTTTCTTTAGATTTTATCAATCCACAGGCTGATGCATGCTGTTATTGAAATCCGTTGTGTCTGATGATTTTATAAAGTTTTGATCAACTTATTGAGAAGTTCCATTTTTTTTTTTTTTGTCATTTCCATCTTTCTCCAGTTTTATCAAAATGCATCAATTCCCATTGATTTTCAAGAATTCGAGTATGATTTTAAAATTTTAACTTATGGATTGATATATGCTGTATATACGAACTGAGCTACTGAACTGTACATAATTTTCTGCCCTTTTGTTTATTTATTTATGGTTACATAGATGGAAGTTTTGATAATTTCTTTCGTGTTGAGCAAGCAATAGCTCGTCTTTATCACGAACTGCGGCATATAATATAAAACACGTATTACATGGAATCAAGAACAACAGGTTTTCGTTTATTGTATGTTTGGATTAGGATGAATTAGGATAAAGGTAAATATTTAAAAAATGGAGGTGAATTGGCGTGAATAATTTAAATTATTGTTTGGATAATATTAACTTAACTTAGATGTTTGTTTATAGTCTGTTTAGATTGGGGTGAAGGTAAATATTAAAAATTAACTTAGATAAAAGAAATGGAGGTGAATTGGGGTGAATAATTTAAATTATTGTTTGGATGATATTAACCTAACTTGGATGTTTGTTTATGGTTTGTTTGGATTGGGATAAAGGTAAACATTAAAAATTAACTTAGGTAAAGGGAATAGGAGTGAATTGGGGTGAATAATTTTAATTATTATTTGGATGATATTAACCTAGTTTGGATAAATTTGGGTGAATGTTTTAAAATTTTTGTTTAGGTTAAGGTGAATAAGTGTTAAAAAAAATAAAATAAATGATATTTATACCCTTATATTAAATAGATAAGTCATATCAAGTTAGGGGTATAAAGTTTGAGGGGTATGTTGGTCTTATCAGGTCAAATATATTTATTCTTTCACATTTACCTTGGTTACTCCTTAAATTGGTAGTTAATAAAAATAAGGTTAACTGAGGAGAATAGAGGTAAAACATTAACTCCGATTATCCTAGAAAGAGTTATTAAAAATAATACATAAATGAGATAAATCAATTAATTCACTTCTGTTTACCTCATCTTATCCCAATTGAGATGCACTATTAAAGAACCAAAGGGGAGGATAGTAAACAATGATAATTTCTCTCGACAATTTTTTTTTGGTGGGGGGATGGTTATAGAATAGCTCAAAATGGAACAAATCACATAGGGGGAAAAAAGGAAGGCGACCAGTTCAACATGGAAAAGGAATGGAAAGGGGTTGGGTATTTTCTTTTATTTTTAAGGGTGTTGTTATTTAGAAAACTTATAATTATTATTTTGAAAATAAAAAAGATAGATTAGACTAAATTACCCTTCTAACTTTTTCTACTTAAACACTACCCCATTAGTGTCTCCCCACTCCTCCTTTTCTTTCATTCTACTTGTTTCTATTCTCCAAAAATCAAAATTCTTAACTCCATGGATAGAAGTTACAATGTTTTTAACGAAGATAATTCAAATTGGGTGAGTCAAATTTCAATGCAAACTATCCTTTTCAGTGTCAAAATCTCATGCATCTATCCCTTTATAACGTTCGAATATCACATAGCACTTGATCCTACAAAATTACCCAACCAACATCAAACATTCACGCAAACCTCCTATACTAGCGTCGATGTTTCACGCAAAGTTTCCATACCAGTGTCAATATTTGACGCATTCCCAAACTAGTGTCATTTTTTTTACTCATACGGCCCATACCAACTAGCGACGCAAATTGCCTAGATTGGTGTCAATTTTTGACACTACTAAGACATATTAATGTCAATTTCTGATGCAACCTAAGCATTATAGTGTCAATTTCTGACTCAATTTACCTTCAACAAGCCTATCAAGCTTAGCGTTAGATCTCGACATGAACTTTCAATTTTGGCGTGGGTTTTCAACGCAATTTTTTTGTCATAATTTTATTTTATAGTGTATTATTATTAGTTTATGTCACTTAATTATTAATAAAAATAAAAATTAATTCACTAATATGTTTAATGTTGAAAAATTTTGAATTTAAATTTGGATTTGAAATCTAAGTGTATAGCATTACTCCTCTTAGACCTCGTCATTCTAGGAGCATGCCTTATCTCTAACATTTGCTTGGTAAGGCTATAATATCACTACCCCATTGTGCTCCTAGTTTTTCAAGTACTCGGTCGGCATCCATCGCTCAACTATTTGTACCTTTCAGTTCCCAGGTCAGCTTTAGGCCTCCCTTGGTGCCAAACAAATCATTCAGCATCTGTCGCATCTCCAAACTTTGCTAACTTCAGCTTTGGGCCTTCCATCAGCACCTATAGTTGGAAATGCACCAGTGAATTTGCTATCTCCAGTGAGGCAAGCGACTCTTAGGGTCTGATCTATGATTACCCGCCGCTTTTGTTGCAGTACCCAAGCTACTATATGTTACTTCATCTCTGTTCAGCGGCTAAGGACAACATTCTACTAGTGGAACCTAGAGAAGCTCTTTTCTTGATCACTTGGGAGTTTCCTTCTGCTTAGATGTATCCTGTAAAAGTGGCAACGGAATAGGTCACTCATTTTTTCATCTTAGGTCGACTCAAATTTGGGCATCTTGGATCATACTTATTATCCTTCCAGGTCGGGAAAAGTTTGATTTGAATCATTATGGGTTTTTGGTTAATCTTGGATGGTTTTGTCTAGTTAGGATCAGATAATTGTGGGTTATTCTATCCTTATTTTATTTTATTAGGTTCTTGTAATTTCAGGTACAGCTATGATAGTTACTTTTACCGTTAATTTTAGGTTGTGATCATGTTGGAATATTTTAGATTGAAATCATCCTAGGTTATTTTATGTGAAGCTGAGTTAGTTGTGTGTGTCCACATCAGCAACATATGAGCTAATAGAAGAGCATATGATTAGAGATTAGTATTATACTCTTATAACATTCAAATTAAAAATGTGTCGTTTTTGGCTTGTATGTGTATGCGTGTTAATTAGCCGGTTAAGGAGTTGTTAGGCGTAGGTGGATATATATATATATATATATAGAGAGAGAGAGAGAGAGAGAGAGAGATTTTTGTTTTTAGAATGAGACATACGCGAAGAAGAAAAGATACACTGAAATACCCCAAAATCCCTAATTTAGAAAATCATGGCCGAATAGAAAATTATTAAGGAATTTATTAAAATAAACTACTTTTAGTGAAATAAAAAGGAATTAATAGGATAAATCAAGAAGGAAATTATAAGAGTGTAAATAGGGGAGATTATGGTATTTAAGTTAATTAAGGTTTTCATTTTTGAAATTTATTAAATACCTTAAATTATATAAAATGGGGAGGATAAAATAGTTTCAAATTAATATAAAATTTATGAATAATTTAATTAGAGGAAAATTTAGGGGTTTTGTTAATTAAAATAAATTAGGAAGATTTTTCCATAAATCCCAAAATTTACCCAAAAGTAGAAATTAATTACGGTTTTGATAATTATATTAAATACCCTAAATTATCCAAATGATACTCTTTAAGCCAACCCCTAATTTTTCCCTCTTTTTCCTTTTTCCCTTTTTCCTTTTTCCTCCTTCCTTTTTCCTTTTTCTTCCTTCCCCTTCTCTCCCTTATTTTCCCCGGCCTGGGCCGGCCTGCTGGCCCAAACCCCCTCCCTTTTTCCTTCTTCTCGTCGCGGCCCAGCGAGCCCGGCCGTCCGTGACCCAAAACGCGGCGTTTCGACACTGAAGTCGCTGAAACGCCGCGTCGCGATAAAAGAAGTTATAACCGTTGCCTGTCGACGCGAGCGCTGCGTTTTCTCCAAACCTCGCCCAAAACGCAGCGTTTCATTTAAAGGAAGAAGAAACCGCACGGTCCGGCCGGTTCCCTCCCCCCTTCTTTCTTTCTCCTGGACCGCCGGTCCAGCCCTTCCCTTCCTTCTTCTTCCTCGCGACGCCACCGTTCCCGCACCTGCAACTCGAGAGCTCGCCGGAAAATGCAGCGGCGAGCGTCCCGTCTTTTCTGTCATTTCTTCTGTCTTTTCACCCCTGATTGACCTCCCCTCTAGATGTGACCAATCGGGCAGCCGTTTCCCCACACGCAAGCCTGATTTTTCTTCTCCGATGGGGTTTGGTCTGCAACGGCAGACCTGCGCCGGACGACCTCACCGAACCTAACCCACCTAACCTCCCACGTGTCTTTGTCGTTTCCCCCTCGCTTAGGCCTATAAATTGACCCCTCCACCGCGTAATTCGGGTTCGAAAACCTGGAACCCAGAACAATTCTGCAACCTCGCCGCCCGACCTTCAGCCGCCCTATTCGCCGCCTCCGACCGCCGCTTCCACCTGCCCGCGCCACCATCCTCTTCCCTGCACCCCCCTCTGTTCAACCAGCCAACCAAAACACAGTATCTCGCGCCGCACGTGCCGCCCTGGCCGTGCGAAAATCCCTCCCCGAAAACCGACCACTCCAGCCGCGCAACCTTCGCGCCGCCACCGCCGGCCACCCCGCCGCTTGTAGCGCCACCACCACCCCCCAAAACGACCAACAACTCCTGCCCTACCACCCCGTACCTCCCTTTCCCTCTGGTTTTCCCTCCCCTAGCCTCCACCACCATTTTTCCCTCTCTCCCTTCCTCCACCGCCGCCGCCGCCGCCGCGCCGCCACCACCTCTGTCAGGTTGTCAACGCCTGAACCCTAAGTCCTAAGAAAATAAATAAATAAATAAATAAAATAAGTAAATAATAATAAGGAATAAATAAATAAAAGTGATTAGTGGGTTAATATTATTAACTAATATTATTAGTATTATTATGATTAATACTAACATTATCATTATTATCACTAATATTATTATTACTACTAATACTACCACCCATACTATTATTATTATTATTATTATTATTATTGATATCATTATTATTATTATTATTATCATTATTATTATTATTATTAGTAGTATTATTATTATTGATATTATTATTATTATTATTATTATTATTATTATTATCTTTATTATTATTATTATTATTATTATTATTGTTATTATTATTATTATTATCCCTATTATTATTATTAAGCATTACTATTACTAACATTACCATTAGTGTTATTATTATTATCGTTATTATTATTAATATTAATATTAATATTATGATTGTTATTACTATTAATAGTATTACTAGTATGATTATTATTACTATTATTATTATTATTATTATTATTACTATTATTATTATTAGTGTTATTATTATTATTATTATTATTATTATTATTATTATTATTATTATTATTATCATTATCATCATTATGAGCGTTACTATCATTACTACTGCTATTTTTACCAATTGTGGTATTATTATCATTACCGTCACCTTTCTTATGGTTGTGTTATTGTTATTATTATTATTATTATTATTATTATTATTGTTATTATTATTCCTATTATTATTATCATGGTCATTAGTTACTATTAGTGTAATTATTATTATTAATATTATTATTGTTATTTTTACTATTGTTATTGTTAATACTATCATTGTTATTATTATTATTGTTATTATTATTATTATTATTACTATTACTATTACTATTACTCGTATTGTTATTATTATTATCATTATTATTCTTATTATTGCTTTATCGTTATTGTGTTTAACGCATCTATTATTTTATCGATTATTACTATCATTATCCTCCTTAACGTTATACTTTAATATTATTACCTTAGTATTTTGCTATGCTTAGTATTGCCACAACCATTGTGTTATTATTATCGTAATTATTATTATTGTTATATTTATTAGTGTTATTTTCACTATTGTATTATTGTTACTAGCATTATTGCTATCATCACTATTATCGTTACTATGATTAACACTAATGTTATTATGTTTATTTTTCTCAGTATTATCATTATCCTTGCTATTATCCCTATTAGTATTATTTCTAGTACTCTTACTATCCTACGTATTATTACTATTATTCTTACTATTCTTATTAATATGATTATAATCGTTGATGTTATTACTAATATTTTCATTGTATTTATTATTATTATTTGTATTATTATTGTCTTCATTCCTATCATTATTATTATTATCACTATTATTATTATTAATATTATTATTGATTTAGTCACCTAAGTGACTATGGTTGTACTAGTACTTTATTATTATTATTATTATTATCGATAATACACTATTACTAATGCTAATATGATTTCAATTATTACTATCATCATTATTATCATTATAGCTATTATTATTTTTATTAGGAGCACTATTATTATAAATAGAATCCTTATTATGGTAGGTATTATTGGTAATTATTATTAATGTTGTTAAAACCCTCACCTTAGTATTTGGATTGCTAAGATCTACTTAATTAGTGATAATCCGTATAAGCTATCGTAAGAGTAGTAATAACCTAACCCTTTTATTTATAAACCCCATTATTAATAGTAACCTTGGTATTAGGCCATGATAGGGGTAAGATAGGAATTTTGATAATTCTGGAAGAGGGAGATTAACCCTAAGTATTCCCCTCTTATAGGTAACCGGGTCAAACCCCAGGAGGTGTAGGAGCGTGCTCCAAGCCCGGCGCCGATTTAGGTAAGGACGTAACTAAGGCCACTTGTGTGCACTGCATGTTTTAAGTGTCTTGTATGCTATAACCTGTATATTATTTGTATATTTGTGAAGCGCAGCATGGATCCGAGGTACGTCCCCGTATCCTAGTCTTCGTGTACTAATCTGTTGTGGTACAAGTGTGATGTGTTGTGATGTGGTTTGATGTGACGTGACCCCTACGTCATGTAGGTTGGGTGATGTGAGGGAGTGTGGTGAAGTGGGGGACTTGAAAAAGAAAAATAAGAGGTTAGAATGACCAAAGGGGAGTATGCTGGCTAAATAAGGTATGGACGACCTAAGGAGTTCACCATTTGGGAAATAATGAGGAGAAGGTGGAATTAAGTAAACCAAAAAGGTGGGTATAAATTAAGGTTGCATGGGGAAGTCGGTTTGCTTGGTGATATTATGGGTAGTATTGGAGTTTATATAGTTGTTTTAATGATTACTTGGTGGTATTAATGACTTATGGTGGTATTAGGGTTTGCAAGGTAGTATTAGGGTTTATATGGTTGTATTTATAATTACTTGGTGGTATTAAATACTTATGGTGGTATTAGGGTTTGCAAGGTGGTATTAGGGTTTATATGGTCGTATTTATAATTACTTGGTGGTATTAAATACTTATGGTGGTATTAGGGTTTACAAGGTGGTATTAGGGTTTATATGGTTGTATTTATAATTACTTGGTGGTATTAGGGTTTGCAAGGTGGTATTAGGGTTTATATGGTCGTATTTATAATTACTTGGTGGTATTAAATACTTATGGTGGTATTAGGGTTTGCAAGGTGGTATTAGGGTTTATATGGTTGTATTTATAATTACTTGGTGGTATTAAATACTTATGGTGGTATTAGGGTTTGCAAGGTGGTATTAGGGTTTATATGGTCGTATTTATAATTACTTGGTGGTATTAAATACTTATGGTGGTATTAGGGTTTGCAAGGTGGTATTAGGGTTTATATGGTTGTATTTATGATTGCTTGGTGGTATTAAATACTTATGGTGGTGTTAGGGTTTGCAAGGTGTATTAGGGTTTATATAGTGGTATTAATGATTACTTGGTGGTATTAAATACTTATGGTGGTATTAGGGTTTGCAAGGTGGTATTAGGGTTTATATAGTGGTATTAATGAATACTTGGGTGGTGTAAATGGCTTATGGTGGTATTAGGGTTTTCATGATGGTATTATGGTTGTTATAGACAAATGAGGTTAAGGAGGGTTAACCGTGGCTTGGTGTGGACAATCATGGTCCGTATGGCTGTATAGAGTTGTTTGGTGTTATCATGTGTATTATTGAGCAAAGTATAGTTATGAATGTGGAATTTTACCATTTGTGATGTGTAAAGAATGTAGTGAATGATTTATGCATGTCAAGGATATGATGTGATTCAATAAGATACGAATAAGACATTAATTACGTAAAGTGAAAGACTGATGAGCCCGACCCAGTCCGTTCCACCGGTTATGAATAGTGGTCAGAGGCGTTCTGCCTTGTGCGTTTCGTGCCGATCCACCGGCTATAATAGTGGTCAGAGGCGTTTTGCCCTGTGATTATATTTCCGGACCACCGACTATAATAGTGGAGGGATTCGGGCTCGACAGACCCAAATGAATAAGTTAAACCACGGGAAAGATACTAATCACTTACAGTGGAACACCATGTAAGTGCGGGGCCAGTCCGTTCCACCGGTTATGAATAGTGGTCAGAGGCGTTCTGCCCTGTGTTTTATTTCCGGACCACCGGCTATAATAGTGGGGGTCTCCGTGCTTACAGGTTAATGAAGAATGTGTGAAAAGAGATTATTATCATAATAAGAAACGACGGACATTGTATGAACATGATTCAGCTTTCCGCTTACTTATCCTGATGTATGGCTGACGTGTTGAGCATGTATCTTGTGCATGATTGCATGTTGCTTTTATGATTGTGTCGTGTAGCCTACGTGTTGTGATTGTATGCTTGGCCTTAGCGTCTACGCCTTACTCAGTACTGGACCCGTACTGATACTGCCTTGATTGACCGGGTCCTGTGATGATCCACCGATGGTGGGGAGCAGACCTTTGATGCAGGTCTTGATCGTTTACTAAATTGGGGTGGAAGGCTGGATCTGAGTGAGTAAGTGGTCCGGATAATTACCCTTCGAAAATCGTGTGGTTTAATCGTATTTGTCTTTAGAGGATACAATTGTTGTATTTAACTTTTCAAGGGTTTTATCGTATCTTGCTATTCCGTTATTTTAAGTATTCTGATATATGGACCTTTTAAATTGTATTTCGGAATGTCACTTATACCTTCGCACTCTGAATTGTAGAACTCGTGGTTTATGAATGGTTGTTCTGGTTTTATTTCTTTCTAGCCTTAGCACTTAGTGTCGGGTCGGTAGTTATGGATCGATCTGGTACTAAGTGTGGCGGTAATGCCCCCGAGTTTACGGTTTTAGTTCTCTTGCTTCCGCAAAAACTTTTGAGTTAAACGAAATTTTTCAGTAGTAAATTTGGGGGTGTTACATACACATACACAAAAAGTTTGTTCTGAATAACAAAAAGTCTGTTTGAATAAGAGAAAAGAGAGCGTTTATTCAAGAACCGATAAAGACAAGTTCTTAGAGGATAGCTTATCATTGTTGATAGTTAAAGATCAATAAAGCTTGAAGTTCTTTTCTACTTATTCCCTGACGTTTCGAAGAAGAAAGTTGTTCCCATTATTTCTCTGTTTTGCCTAGTGAAATAGGTTGTGATTGAATCATTTTCTTTCCTTTTAACTTCACAATTGGTATCAAAGCGATCCGTGAAGATAAATATGTTTGGCCAAGTTTGACATTGAAAATTTCATGAGAAAGAATGATTTTTCAGTGTGGCGTGTGAAGATGAAGGCCCTTTTGGTGCAACAGGGGCTACATCTGGCATTGACTGACAATAAAGTATTGGAAAAGATAAATGAAAAGAGTAGAAGAGAGATTTTGGAAAAAGCACACAACACACTAATCCTGTGTCTTGGAGATAGAATTGTTAGAGAGGTTTTGAAGGAGACTTCAGCAACGGCCATATGGACAAAGCTTAAATCTTTGTATATGACTAAATCCCTGACTAAAAGGTTAATACTAAATTAGCATTTGTACTCATTCAAGATGCAGCCAAATAGGACTCTTGAATATCATTTGGATGAATTCAATAAATCGTAATTGATCTTAAGAATATTGATGTGAAGCTTGAAGATGAAGAATTAGCTGTGATTATGTTAAACTCTCTTACTCTTAACAAGTACGAGCATTTTGTTGATACAATGATGTACATGTCGAAAGATCTCACCTTGGAGGATGTTGTTACAGCACTAACATCAAAAGAATTAAAGAAATAATAGACTCGTAAGGAGGAGTTCCTAGCTAAAGGCTTATATTCATAAGGATGGTTTGAAAAGAAGGAGAAGAAATGTAATCGAGGTAGGTCACAATCTTAGAGCAAGTTCAATAGAAAATGTTTCCTTTATCATAAAAGGGGTCATTATAAAAAGGAATGTCCTGATAGAGAAAAGAAAGGTTCTGGTATAAAGAAAGAAAACTCAAGAAAGCAAGATTCAGGAGAGGTTGATTTGGTTAGTAATGGATATGAAAGTACCAAAATTCTCATGGTGTTAATAGCACAAACAGCAAATGGATGGGTGCTTGATACAGGTTGCACATATCACATGTGCCCTGATAAAACCAAGTTTGCAGAGTATGAGAGAACATATGGAAGGCATGTTCTGTTAGGTAAAAACAATTCCTATCCAATTTTTGGTGTTGGGAAGGTCATAATCAAGTCTTCATCAGGTTCTGATTCTGTGGTGAATGGGGTAAGACATGTGCCAGAGTTAAAAAACCTTATTTCTCTAAGAACTTTAGATAATGAAGGGTTCTACATCAAGGTGGAGAAGGGAGTGCTAAAGGTGAATCGTGGCTCTATGGTGGTACTAAGAGGGGTTGAAGAAAATGGCCTATACATATTAAGTGGTGGTTTGGCTCAAGAGTTTAATGTGTCTTCCAGTATCACAGAAAGGGATTTTTAATGAGACAATGCTATGGAATCATAGGTTAGCACATGTAAGTGAAAAAGGCTTAAAACTTCTTGAAAAGAAGGGGGTGTTTGGCAAGAGTAAGCTACCTAACCTTCAATTATGTGAAGATTGTATCTATGGGAAATTCAATAGGTTGAAGTTCACCTCAAGTACACATAAGACTAAAGGAATTTTTGATTACATACACTTATATCTTTGGGGGCTTGCAAGAGTGTCATCTAATGGAGGAGCAAGGTATTTCTTTTATGATCATCCTAGGCATGTATGGATATATTTTCTAAAAACCAAAGATGAGGCCTTTAATCATTTTAAGGAGCAGAAGATGCTAGTTGAAACACAAACCGGTAGAAATTTCATAAAATTAAGAACTAATAATGGCCTTGAATTATGTAATAAGGAGTTTTATGATTATTGTTAATTGAATGATATTGTAAGGCATTTGACAGTAAGGGGAACTCCACAATAGAATAGGTTAGCAAAATGAATGAATAGGACAATCATGGAAAGAGTTAGGTGCATGATGGTAGTTTTAGGGCAGCCAAGTTCCTATTGGGCTGAGGAAGAAAAGACTGCTTGTTTCCTCATAAATAGGTGTCCTTCAAGTGCAATAGATTTTGACACACTAATGGAGAAGTGGTGTGGTGAACCTGTAGACTACAATTTTCTAAGGGGTTTTGGGTGTATTTATTATGCTCATATGAAAGAGGGAAAGCTAGAACCGAGAGCAATGAAATGTGTTATGCTAGGCTATCTTGAAGGAACTGAAGTCTATAAGCTTTTAGGTTTAGATGGTAAGCATCCTATAATCTTTGTGACCAAGGATGTTAGTTTCCAATAATCTAAATTTTATAGAGATCATATGCCTAAGACTAGTAGTCAGCATGGTGAAGATGCCGAGAAATTTAATCTCGAAATGGAGCCTAAAGAAGATCAGTATTAAGACAGAAATGAAATTCTTGATTAAGTTACTCCAGATTCAAATGGTGAAGATGATTCAAAGGTTCATAGGAGGTTATCACAATACCAACTAGCAAGAGATAGGAAGAGGAGGGAAATAAGACCACCAAACAGATTTTCTTATGCTGATGTAGTGGCATATGCACTAAATATAGCAAGTGAGGTGGAGTTGGAACCTCAATGCTATAAAGAAGTAGTGGCAAGCAGTAGTTGTAAGGAGTGGATAGCAGCCATGAATGAGGAAATGAATTCCTTGAATAATAATAAAATCTGGGTGTTGGTTCCAAAGCCTAAGAATAAGAACCTATTTAGTTGTAAGTGGGTATATAAACTCAAGGAACCACTGGTAGCAAATCAGAAGCTAAGGTTTAAAGCAAGGCTAGTTGTAACACCCCAAAATTTATTACTTTTTTTTAAAAAAAAGGAAGCACTTAAATTAAAACCCGTGAATTATGGGGATGTTACTGCCACACTTAATATTAGACCGGTTCACTCTGACCGTTCGAGTACCAAGTGCTAAGGCTAAAAAGGATTATTTTAAAACTTAAACCGAGAGTTCATAAAAAGAACTAGAAAGATCATGACATAGAAATCAGAGTGCGAAATCAAAATTCCTCAGAGGTAATAATGTCTACAAACATTAATATTTAATTCAAGAAAATCCAATACAGGAAATAAATATCATAAAGAAATAGAATGACATAAGAGAGGATCCAACCATGTCATTCCAATCATCAAACCAAGCCCAAAATCAACATTCGGCCTCGCCTGATGCCTCATGGACATCAAAAGCATCAAAATATGCACCACCCACCTACACAAAGTCAGAAGAGCCTGTTATTCATGGAAATGAGCAGTACCCATAAAAGGGGTGGTCAGTACGCTACGTACTGAGTAAGGTAATAGTGCACTAAGCCCAACACATATAAGCACATTGTTCAAACCAGACAATAATAAAACAACATACGATCACTTCGAAGAAATAATAATCGAAGGCCATTTATAGTCCGGATTAATTACTTGATTAATCTCATATAGATACTCATTCCACACCATTCTTTTTATCAAGTCCATATAAGTATGGAAACCCCACTATTTTAGCCAGTGGATCGGTCTCTAGGGCACTCCAGCACCTTGCCACTATTATAACCGGTGGATCAGTCACTTATAGGGTAACATACCCTAACCACTGTCATATGTCGGTGGATCAGTCTGGCCCCTACTCGCATGATGTTCCACTGTAAGTATTAGTGTATTTTACGTGTCTTAACAAACTTTAGGGTTTGGTTTATTAAGCTCGGGATCCCCCACTATTATAACCGATGGATCGGTCATACATAGGGAAACATGCCCTAACCACTATTATTTGTCGATGGGTCGGTTTCCAAGGCACCTCAGTGCTTGGCCACTACAAACCCTAGCGTCCTCGTGTCTACATGTTACCCTTCCATTTGTCACATTTCACTTATTATTTTTCCATGCCAATCATGCCCATCTTTACTTGATCATTTTCATCATCCTCACGTACTCCACTCACCTTCATTTATTTCTCCTTTTTACCACCTTCTCAAATTAGGGTTTCCCCCCCCAAACCTTAGCTCAGCCTCCTATGTACCCTTATACCGTCCTACGTACTATTTTTCACCCAAAACCTCCAAACACCCAAACAACTCTTCTATTACCTTCCTTACATCCCAAGTCAACTTTTCATACGTAAACTTTACTCCCATGCAACCCTTATATCTCCCATGAAACCCTTCGTACTTTTTCATGCAAAACCCTACACTCCCACATGAAACCCTAAAATCCCACGCAAACCCTAGATTCCTTGATGCAACCTTAGATTCCTCCATGCAACCCTAGATTCCTCTATGCAAACCCTAGATTCCTCTATGAAAACCCTAGATTCTCCCATACAAAACCGTAGATTCGATTCCCCCACCCAAACCCTAGATTCTCCCATACAAAACTATAGATTCAATTCTCCCATGCAACACCATAGATTAGATTCTCCCATGCAAAACCATAGATTTGATTCTCCTATGCAACACTATAGATTAGATTCTCCTATGCAAAACCATTGATTTTCCCACACGAAGCCCAGGATTTTTCCACTCTTTTACTTTATTTAAAATCCCCATCTTATTCTTCCATTAATGGATCATTAAAATACTTAGGTCAACTCATATCTCTTGGTCAACTTCTTTCCCTTTTGGTCAACTTACTCCCCTTGGTCAACTTCTTTCCCCATTATCCTTTTTCATCCTTTCCCCCACACAATTTCACAGTAAACATCCTCACATGCATATCTTAAAGGGTCATAACACATTACATCACATTCCACAACTTTTCATCACATATACATATCAACATATACAATAAGAAGACACACAATCATACCTTAACTCAAAGCTACTCCATACATAAAACAGTCAATTCATAGCACATGATAAACACACCACATTATACAAGGCGTCAAAGGCATGTAATACACATAACACACATAAGGCCTTAGTTACACCCTTACCTAAAACGACATCGGTTTTGGAGTACGCTCCTATGCCTCCTTAAGGCTTTGACTGGTCTCACTTATATGAGGGAAAAGCTAAATATTAGATTCTCTCCTACTAAAAATACTATTAATTACTAATTTATTCTAAGACTAGGTTTTTGATAAAATAATAACATATTAATAATAATGACATTAACTAATTACTAATTTTTGCTAAAGATATAAGAAATAATAGCAATATTGAAAAAGTTAATAATATAAGGTTCGAAGACTTTACCCTAATAATAATAATAATAGTGATACTAGAAATAATAATAATGATAATAATAATAATAATAATAATAATAATAGTAAAAATAATAATAAAAACGATAATACTAATACTAATAATACTAGTAAAAATAATAATATTATGGTTTGAAATAAATGGTGGAATAAGTGCTTCGACCTTTCACCAAAATAATAATAATAATATTAGTAAAAATAATATGAAAAATAATATTAATGGAAATAGTAATAATAATAATGATAAAAACCATAATAGTATTGCAAAATAATAATAATCATAATGGTAATAATAGTAATGATAATAACCGAAGATAAAATGAAGTAGGGTTTTGACCCTACATTGAATAAATAATAAAACTAATAATAGTAATAGTAATAATAATAATAATAAATACTAATGGCAATAATAATAATAAGACATGATATTAATAATACTACTATTAAAATTCAAAATAGACATAATAGGGTATCAGCTTTATATAAAATAATAATACTAATATTGAAAATAATAATAATAATAATAATAATAATAATAATAATCACATATTATTAATAATAAATATAATAATATCAATAATAATAATAATAATATAATCCAAAATAAAAAATATAATAGGGCTTCAGCCCTCAATAGCAATAATAATAAAACACATTAGTAATAATAATAATAATAATAATATAATCAAAATAAAGGAAATAAAACAAAATAAAATAAATAAAGCTTATATAAATAGTGAAAAAGGGTTGAGAGGGTTTAGGATTCCACCTTAGGTTGGTGGTGACAGGTGGCTGCGGTGGCCAAAAAAAGAGAAGAAAAGGGGAAAAGTTGGATGTTGGGAAAATGAGAGGTAGAATGAAGGTGGGAGTTGGGGTGTTTAGGGTTGCCTAGGTGGAGAGGAGTTGAATGAAGGTGGTGGTGTATGACAGTGGCAGTGGTGGCCGAATGGGGAAGAAGAAGAGAAATAGAGGAGGAGAGGGAGAAAGAGGAAAAGAAGAGTAGGGGAGATAGAGGAGAGTCTATAGGTGGTTTTGGGAGGTGTAGGAGGCAGTGGTAGTGGTGTGGCCGTAGCTGTCACGCAATTTAAACCCTCTTGTTGTCAATTGTAGCACTGGTAAATAAGGGTATCGTTCTAAGTCGGGGATTGAGAGGGCTCACCTCTATTTAACTAGCTTGAAAATAAAACTAAAAATAAAAATAAAAATAAAAAACCTAAATAACACAAAATAACTAAATAAGAAAAGTACTAATGGGGGTTTATAAAAATAAAAATAATAAAAGGAATAAATAAAATAAAATAAACTAATAATAAAAATAATGGGAATAACGGGAAACCTGCAGATATGATAAAGATGCTAGGGAAATCAAAATCCACCACTAGATTAGGTCGAAATATAATATTTATTTCTAAGTCATATTTTAATCGTGAGAATGAGATCGACCAAGTTGTACACCAAACGCAGGTCCATACACCTTATATTACTTCCCTTAATTAATTAATACGACAACATACTAATATTAACCCTATTAAATACTAGCAGTATAATAGCAACAAGCAGCTCCTATATTTAACTAGATTTAATGCATTAAGTGTAAGTGGAAGGATGTCAATCTAAGTACCCAGACTAGTACACAACGCATGTCTACCTGTATTTCCTTTCCTTGACTCATACGTATCGAAACGTTTTACTACTTCGGTTAGAATCACAAAACTATTAGGTGAATTGTTATCTAACCTAGCTGCAATTTATACATATAGATTCTAGTATATTTAGATGGTCACCTAGCAGGCAAATAATCCTACATACTGTCACTTATGAGGAAACCAGAATAAGGCATGCACCAAATAAACTATACTTGACAGAATTATATATATAAACGATAGCAATTAAAATAGAGTCAAGAAACAATCTCACGAAACAAAGAAAATAAAATTATAATTTAAATCCTAATCTAGGGTCTCAATTTATTCCCTAACAATAAATAATCAGCCAGCCATAATTATAGAATTAATTACATAGAAATATATATCTAAAATTAAAATTAAAATAAAAGAAAGAAATAACTGGAATTAATTTTGGATAAAAATTCAAAAATTTATTCAGATAAAATTAATTTTATCAGAAATAAATTCTACCGGTATCAATTTTCCTCTAATTTTCTTCCTTCTAGGCGCTTTGATTTCGGTGCAATTCTTTCTTTTTCTTTTTTCGGCTGATGGCTGTGTTGCTGTCGCGCTACAGCCTCATTTGGCCTCGAAGTCCACGCCTCTCTCCTCTGCGCTTCCTTTTCTTCTTGAGCCACTGATGGCTCCCTCTGCGCTTGTCTGTCCTTTTCTCGCCCGAGCCTATGAAGGTTCTTCATCCTCTCTATAGCTCCATGCGTCTCCAATTAATTGCCGCCTCTCTCAGCATCCGTTCTCTTTTTATTCGTGCGCCTTGCCTTTCCACGTCAGCTCTTTTGCGGCTGACTCTTTTTTTTTTTCTTTTCGCATGCGCACCTGGGAGGCTAGTTTGGTTGCCCTATCTTGCGCGGCTCGTTTTTGCTTCGTTTGGTTTCTTGTTTCGGCCTTTGGGCCTTCGGCCTTTGGCCATTGGTCCAAAGGTCCAATTCTTTTTCTTTTATTTAAAAATAATATCTGTAAAATAAAATTGAATAAATATTAATAAATAATATTATATTCCAAATTTACTTAATTATTATCATTTTAGCTTAAATAATAATAATTATACAATTATTACCACTTAAGCATAAAATCATAATTATCCCCCCATATTAGTTAAATAAAATACTAAAAACTAAGATTAAAAGGGCATAAAATGTGTCAAAAGAAGGGGAGGAAGTGGGCCGGTGGCCCAAAACAAAGGAAGCCAGGGCTGATGCCTGAAGGGAAAAGAAAGGGAAAAGAAAAGGAAAGAAAAATGAAGAAAAACGAAAAGGGAAAAAGAAAAAAGGGAAAAATAAAATAAAATAAAATTTAAATTAACAATTTTTTAACTAAAATTGAACATATTTTAATGTAAATTATATAATCAATTTAATAAAACGACTCATAGAACATTTTTATTTTAAATCCAAAAGATTTTTGAACTAAAAATCTGTAGGTGGTTTTGGGAGGTGTAGGAGGCAGTGGTAGCGGCGGAATTGGTGGTTAATGGTAGTGAGAAGGGCGGCGGATGAGGAAGAAGGGGTTAGTTGAGGGGGCTACTTTACATAGCGGGGGTGGCTCGTGTAGGGAGAATCAAGGGAGAAGGGAGGCATAGTTAGTTAGAGGGCGGTGTAGGGAGGACTTAGGTGGGTAGAGTAGGCAGCAAAGTTGGCCGACGGTGGCGGAAGAAGTGTTTGAAGTGGTGGTAGTGCACAGGAGTGATTTTGCTGGGTTGTAGAAAAAAGTCCTGAGATCTGGCTAGTTATGGGTATTTATAGAGTTTAAATGAGAGGGTAAGTTCTATGGGTCAGCGAGGGAATAGGGGAGGTAGGGTTAGGGTCACTGGCAGCGACGGTTGGCTGGTGGAATTTCAAAAAATGTGGCAGGGTGTTGCACAGGAAAAGGAGGAATTGCACGAGAAGAGGGGGAAGTGGATTGGGTCAGCGTGGCCGGCGAAACGGAGAGGAAAAGAAGGGAGAAACGACCGGTCAAATGGGCGAGATCAGTGGAAAATTTTTTGGCTATTCGGGGAAGGAGTTGCGGGTTGACGGAGGGAAGGGAGGAAGGAAGAAGAAGAAAGAAGGGTGGTGTGCGTGGACCAGCGGTCCAGGAAAGAAAAGAAGAAAAAGAAAGGAATGAAGAACCGATCGGGCGGTGATAGCAACTTAAGAAAAATGGATCAAAACACAGCGTGCTGGGCCGCCGAGGAAGAAAGAAGAAAAAGAGAGAATTGGGCCGTGGACGAAGGAAGAAAGGGGAGAGGGGATTGGGCCACTAGCTAGCCCAGGTCGGGAAGGAGAAAGAAAAAGAAAAGAAGAAGAAGAAAAGGAAAGAAAAAGGAAGAAAGAAAAGGAAAAAAGGAAAAAGAAAAATAGTGGGTTGGGTTAATTAAATTAATAAAGATATTTGGGATATTTAAAAAAATAATAATATTTAATTTCCTTTTTAGGCTAATTTAGGGTTTTTGAAAGGTTTTTCATAAATTATATTTTAATTAGCAAATCACTCTAATTTTTTCCAATTAAATTATTTATAATATTATTATTAATTTGGCCCTATTTATTCCCTCTTATTTAAATAAAATAATTTATTTAATAAATTTTCAAAATAAAATCCTTAATTAGCTAAAATACCTAAATTTTTACTAATTAAAATATTTATTAATTTTTTTTCTTTATTTTCCCTAATTAATTCCCTTTTATTTTAGTAAAAATAATTTATTTAATTAATTTTTCTAATAAAATCTTATTTAACTATAATTCTTAAAATTATGATTTTCGAGGCATTTTACTGGTGGCAAAATATTTTACACAGGTTGAAGGAGTTGATTACAAGGAAATATTTTCAGTTGTGGTAAAACACACTTCAATAAGGTGTGTGCTAGCTTTGGTTGCCATAAATGATATGGAACTTGAGTAGTTGGATGTAAAGATTGCCTTTCATCATGGTGAATTGGATAAAATAATTTATATGAAACAACCTCCTGGGTATGCTTATTAAAAAGGTCACTATATGGACTTAAACAAAGTCCTAGACAATGGAATCTCAGGTTTGACTTATATGTGAAAAGCATTGGTTTCAAGAAAAGTAAATTTGATCCTCGTGTATACCATAGAAGTAAAAAGGGTGTGGAGGATGTGTTTTTATCACTGTATGCGGATGATATGCTCATTTCCAGTAAGAGCATGAATCAAATCAAAGTTAAGTTGTTACTACAAAGGGAGTTTGATATGAAGGACCTAGGAGCAACCAAAAGAATTTTGAGCATGGAAATTCTGAGAAACAAAAAGGATAGGAAGTTATTTCTATCTTAGAGATCTTATGTGGAGAAGGTGCTCGAGAGATTTGGATGTTCTAAAGTAAAGCCTGTATCTACTTTGATGATAATGCAGTTTAAATTGAGTAAAAAAAAGCTCCAAAGACAAATAATGAGAAGAGGTGTATGGATAAGGTACCTTACCAAAGTGCTGTAGGGAGTTTAATGTATCTCATGATTTGTACAAGGACAGGTCTTGCTTATGAAGTGAGTATGGTGAGTAGATTTATGTCCCTGGGAAGAAAAATTGGAAGGAAGTAAAATGGATTTTCATATATTTAGCGGGGTCAAGGAAGACTGGATTAGTATTTGGTGAAGGTCAAAGTGATCAAATACAGCTGTAGGGTTACACTAATTCTAATTATGTAGGAAATTTGGACACAAGAAGGTCTTAATCCGGCTATATTTTCAGTTAGGTTGTTGCACTATAAGTTGGAAATCATCTTTGCAAAGGGTAGTGATTTTGTCATCCACAAAATCTGATTATATATGATGCATTGAAGCTATAAAAGAGGTTGTTTGGCTTGAAGGATTGATGAAAGAATTTCAGGTTGCTCTCAAAAGTGTGGTGGTATGGTGTGACAATCAAAGTGCTTTGTGTATTAGTAAGAATACTATTTATCATGAAAGGACAAAGCATCTTGATGTCAAATTGCATTTTATCCAAGAGGTGATTGGAGGTGGCAAATTCAAACTTGAGAAAATAAGTACTAAGGATAATCCTGCTGATATTTTAACAAAATTAGTGACCGTAGCTAAATTCCAGTATTGTTGTGAGTTGTTGTGGTGTATCAGCTATGTGGACAAGATGGAGAAATGTAAAGTTGAGTTTGTTGTGCGTGTCTACATCAGCAAAGAAGAGGGCTGCCATGTAACACCCCTAAAATTCACTACTAAAAAATCTCATTTTATTAAAAGAGAATAGCAGAAGCAAAAAGCAAATACCGTAAATTTCGGAGATATTACTGCCACACTTAATACAGGACTGGTTTTTGCCTACCGTTCCAGTACCAAATTTTAAGGCTAAAAGATTAAAATATAATTTTCTTGAAAATCAAACTATATTTAAATTAGAGTAGTGTAAATAGTTTCGTTACAAGAATAGAATCCACCAATGGTCTTTATAAGAATAAAGATTGCATTTAAACCAGGAATTAAAAGGTGAAAGAGTGAAATCCTAAAAGTTTTTGGATAGTCCTTACGCTCTTTTCTGTTGTCCACTTGAATAGCACCTGGAATGGACATGCAAGGGACACTGCCCATTGAATAGGCAGGGACCCATGAAGAGAACCCTATAGTACTATAGTATTGAGTAACCCTTTAAACCACACTGAAAGGCAGGCCCGCAAGCAACACATCATGCATAAACAGCATACACGTACTTAGCAAGTCCATCACATATCTAAGTAGAGACAAGCACTAAAGCTAAACTCATATCATATCAATAGATTATAACATGAAGTCAATACTTTTGGGACTTAAGCCATTAGTTAACAATTATTCAATCATCATCTCTCGAATTATATTCATGTGAGTGTGGGAGCCCCACTCTTATAGTCGGTGGATCGGAAACATACAGGGTGACACTCACTGACCACTATTATTTGCTAGTAGATTAGTCTCTAGGGCTCCTTGCACCTAGCCACTATTATTCGCCAGTGGACTGGTTTCGCCCCGACTCACATGGTGTTCCACTGTAAGTAATTAGTGTCTTCCCATAGTTTATTAATATCCAACGTTTGGTTTATTAAGCTCAAGATCTCCCACTATTATAGCTAGTGGGTCGGAAACATATAGGGTAGCACACACGTGACCACTATTATTCGCTGGTGGACCGGTCTCCTGGACATCTTGTGCCTGGTTACTATTATTTGTCGGTGGACCGGTCTAGGTTCGACTCAATACTCTTTCACTTTATGTAATTAGTACTTTATTCGCATCTTATTCAAAGGTTCATTTATTCGATTCGAGGGAAAGGGATAAGTCATATATACAAAGACATAAATATATACTAGTGAAATGCCCCAAAAAATTTAATTTTATTATCTATTATTAAATAAGATTTTATGATGAAAATTAATTAAATAATTTATTTTTATTAAAATAAAAGGAAATTAATTAGGGCAAATTAATAAGAAACTTTATAAATATTTTAATTTGAGGAAATTTGGGTATTTTAACTAATTAAAGATTTTAATTTGGAAATTAATTAAATAAATTATTTTATTTAAAATAAGAAGGATAAAATAGTTTCAAATTAATGTTAATTTTATAAATAATTTAATTGAAGAAAATTAGAGTGATTTGATAATTAAAATCGAATTTATGAAATTTTTTTTAAAAATCCTAATTTAGTCTAAAAAGGGATTTAAATATTATTTTATTTAAATATTATTATTTTTAACTATCCCAAATATTTTAATTTAATTATTTAACCCAACCCTCCTACTTTTATTTTTCCCTTTTCCTTTTTCCTTTTCTTTCTTTTTCTTTCTTCTTCTTTTCTTTTCCTTTTTCTCCTCACCGAACTGGGCCAGCCTAGCGGCCCAGTCCCCCTTTCTCCTTCCTTTAGCGCGGCTCAGCCTGCGCGACCGGCCTCCATTCTTCCTCCCTCATCGCGCCGTGTTTTTCTTCCTTTCCCATCGAAGCTCTGTGTTTCATTTAATCAGCATCACCTCGCGCCCGACCGCCCGGCTGGTTCCTTCCTTTTCTTTCTTTTCTTTCTTCCGTGGACTGCCGGTCCAACCCTTTCTTCCTTCTTTCTTCTTCCCCAGCCCTTTGCACTGTCCCCGTCGAGCACCTGCAACCTCTACAGCCACCAGCCAAAAATTCTGTCGGCGACTACGCACGTTGGTTGCCCATTTTCTCCCCCTCTCTTCCACGTTGACTCACTGACCACACCTATCTGCCCACTTTCCCCTTTCCCCGCATGTTTTCCCTCTCCCCTAGCCACTTGCAGACCACGATCGAGGAGTGTGCCGGCTGTCCTCGTCGGCCCATGCCCACTCTTGCCTACCACTCCCCTACTTTCCCTTCGACCCTAACTTCCTTTCAAGCCTATAAATACACCCCATAGCAGCGTTGAGTCTAGTTTTTGGCTCAAGTTCAGAAATTGCCTTGCTTCGAGCCACCGCCCCGTTAGACGCCACTCCCGCCGCCCGTTTTGGCCACCCGTGCACTCCTTGCACTGCCCCCTAGCTAATTGTGCCTTCCTCCTCCCTCGATTCTTCCTGCACGAGCCACCCCGGCTGTGCAAAGTTCTCTCCTCAACCAAACCATTTTCTGCCATCGCCGCCCTTCGAACCACCATTAGCCACCTCCTCTGCCACTTTCACCTCTTCTTTTACCTCTCAAATTATTCTGCAGACCACCCTTTACCTTCCCCTACCCTTCTTTTCCTCTTCCTCCCTCTCCTCCTCTCTTTCTCTCCTTCTTCTCCATTCGGCCACCACCGCTGTCGTGCGTCGCCACTTCAATTCTGCTCCTCTCCCTCTAGGCATTCTTAAACAGGCCAAATTCCACCTCCATTCTCCCTATCTTTTTCCCAGAATTCAACTTTTACCCTTTTTTCTCTTTTTCCAACCACCGCCGTGTACCACCGCTGGTGCCACCTATCCCCGCTAGTCTAAGATTGAACCCTAGACCCTCTCAACCATTTTCCCATTTTTTACAAGCCTTAAATTATTTTATTTCATTTATTCTAATATAAATCCTATTATTATTATTATTATTTCCATTTTTAATATGTATTATTATTGTTATTAATATTAATGTTTTTCTTATTATTCTGTTGAGGGCTGAATCCCTATTATAATTTTTAATTCGATTTTAGCACTATTACCCTTATTATTTCTATTATTACTATTATTAATATTAATATGTTATAAGTATAATTATTATTATTATTTCCTATTTCGAATTTCTATTATTCTTATTCCATTATTATTAATACAACTATTTTACCATTAGTGTTGTTAATAATGTTATTAATGTTATTGTTGTTGTTGTTGTTGTTGTTATTATTACTACTATTATTATTATTACTACAATTATTATTATTTTCAAGTGTTAGTATTATTATTTTATATAGGGCTGAAACCCTATTGTGCTTATTTTAAATTTTAGTAGTAGTATTATAAATATCATGTCTTATTATTATTAGGGTTATTAGTATTTTTATTATTATTAGTATTTATTCTTATTAATGTTATTATTATTATTTATTAAGTTATTATTACTCAATGTAGGGTGGAAACCCTACTTCTTTTTATCTTCAAATATTATCCTTACTATTATTACCATTATGGTTATTATTATTTTGTAATATTATTATGGCTTTTATCATTATTATTATTATTATTATTATTTCATCATTATTATTATTACTAAATTTGGTTATTTATTTTAGTATTATTATTATTATTATTATTATTATTATTATTATAAAGGGGCCGAAGTCCTTGTTTCACTTTATTTTGAATAATTTTCTTGTTATTATTATTGTTACTATTATTATTAATCTTATTTATATTATTACTTATATTATTTTTAGTATCTTTGCTATTACTATTTTAGTACCATTATTATTATTAGGGTAAAGTCTTCAACCTTATATTATCAAATTTTATAATATTTCTATATCTTTAGCAAAGTTAGTAATTTATTAATGTTATCTTATAAATATATTATCATATTATTAAAAACCTAGTCTTATAATAAGTTAGTGATCAATAGTATTTTTTATAGGAGGGAGTCTAATTTTAGCTTTCCCCTCATAATAGGTAAAACCAGTCAAAGCCCTAAAGAGGTATAGAAGCGTGCTCCAAGACCGGTGTCGTTTTAGGTAAGGGGTATTAAGGCCTTTTGTGTGCTTATATGCATTATGTGCTTCGCATGCTATGTATCCTATGTTTATTATTGTAATTATTTCGTATATGGTATGACGTGGAGTTCAAGTATGTTCTTGTGTTGTTATATGGCATGTGTATTATTTATATATGATGATATGTGTTGTGACCCTATAAGATATTCATGTGAGGGTGTTGATGTGTTTTGTGTGGGAGAAAGGATGAAAAAGAAGGATGGGGAAAGAGGTTGACCAAGAGATGTGAGTTGACCTAATTATTTTAATTATTCATGAGGGGAAGAATAAAATGGAGAATTTTAGGGTTTCGTGTAGGAGAATCTGATTTATGATTTTTATGGTTTTGTGTGGGAGAAAATAGTTTATGGTTTTATATGGGGGAATCTAATTTATGGTTTTGTATAGAAGAATCCAATTTATGGTGTTATATGGGAAAATATAATTTATGGTTTTATTTGAGAGAATCTAATTTATGGTTTTGTAGGGGAGAATATAATTTATGGTTTTATATGGGAGAATCTAATTTATGTTTTTGTATGGAAGAATCTAATTGATGGCTTTGTATGAGATGATCTATTCTAGGGTTTGGTATGGATGAAATCTTTGGTTTTGTGTGGATTGAATGTAGGGTTTTGTATGATGAAATCTTAGGTTTTATACGGGGGTATTAATGGTTGCATGGTGGTATTAATGGTTGTATAGTGGTATTAGGGTTTGCATGGAGGTAATGTTGCATGGCGGTATTAGGGTTTACATGGTGGTATTAGGGTTTGTATGGTGGTATTAATGGTTTGTATGGTGGTGTTAGGGTTTGCATGGTGGTATTAATGGTTGTATAGTGTACTAGGGTTTACATGGTGGTATTAATGGTTGTATGGTGGTATTAATGGTTGTATAGTAGTATTAGGGTTTGCATGGTGGTATTAGGGTTTGTATGGTGATATTAATAGTTGCATGGTGGTATTAATGGTTGTATGGTGGTATTAGGGTTTGCATGGTGGAGTTAGGGTTTTGCATGGGAGTTAATGATTGCATAGGATTTAGGGTTTGTATGAAAAGTTCGAGAGGTTGCATAGGAGTGAAATCTACGTATGAAAGGTTGATTTGGGATGTAAGGAAGGTAATGTAAGTGTTATTTGGCTGTTTGAACATTTTAGATGAAAAATAATATGTGGAGATTATATAAAGGTCCGTAGGAGACCGAATTAGGGTTTGTGTGGACAATTAGTGTTTGTTGTGGTTGCTTAGAATTTTTTTTCTATCATGTGTAATTGGTGATTAAAGTGTAATTATGATGGTAGAATTTATGATTTGTAATGTGTGATGATTCATGCATGTCCAGGGCGAAAGCTTTTGAATAAGATACTTAAGACACTAACCATTTAAAGTGGAAGATTATTGAGCCGGGTCCAGACCGATCCACAAGGGTTTTTACCTTATAAGTGACCAATCCACCGGCAAATAATAGTGGTGTGGACATTGTCTCGCAGGTGACCGGCCCACCGGCAATAATAGTGCGGTGACTCGAGCTCAATAAACACAAACTAGAGTTTGCTAAGACACTTAAAAGATACTAATTACTTACAGTGGAACACCATGTGAGTAGGAACCAAACCGATCCACCAGTCAGGAATAGTGGTGTGGACTATTATCCCGCAAGTGACCGATCCACTGACGAAAAATAGTGGTGTGGACTTTGTCTTGTAAGTGATCGGCCCACTAGAAATAATAGTGGGGTGTTCCTGTACTTACATGGATTTGATAAAAAGCATGGTGTGAATCGACTTCTAATCAGTGATTAATTAAGTAATTAATCCATATTATATATGGGCTTTTGTACTTTTACCTGGTTGATCATATGCATTTATGATTGTATTCTTCTATTTTCTGCATGATTTATGTGCTTATGTGTGGGCCTTAGTGCTCAGTTACCTTACTCATTATGTAGTGTACTGATCACCCTTTTCATGGGTGCTGCTCATTCCCATGAGTAGTATGCCCTTCTGACTTTGTGCAGGTGGGCAAGACATTAGTCGGGGCTGATTGTTGAGCTAGGGTGTGGGCTCAAAGTTCGAGAGTGCTGTGGCTGTTTTTACCCTTCTTGTTATTTTATTTCGCTTCTATTAATCCTCTTTGTATCGGAGTTATCTTTTGTGATTTATTACTTTGTGTTCAGTATTTGAGATGGACCTTTTAAAAGTTGTTCAATTATATCTCATTGTGATTATTAATTATAATTCTTTACGCGTACTCTGATTTCGAAGTTATTATCTCTTTAATTCATTTTATGAAATCTTGGTTTAAGTTTTATATTAATCTTTTTATCCTTAGCACTTGGTACTGAAAAGGTCGGAGAGAGCCGATTTGGTACTAAGTATGGCGGTAACATCCCCAGAATTCACGGGTTTTAAATTAAGTATTTTAATTACTTCCGCTTTAAAAAAAAGTAGTGAATTTTGGGGTGTTACAACTAGCCATAGGATCAAGCATTCCATACCAAGGATCATGACATACACAAAATCCTAACACGTACTTCACACGTATCTAACACACATTTTCATGCACACTTACTTACTAGGCATCCCTTGCATAATTATGATATAACACCATATCACTCCCTTAATTATCCATCCAATCCTAAGTTATGCCATGTTCTTGTGATACTCCCTACTTATCAAATACCTTTATCTTATTGTTCAATGTTACTTGTGTCTTATTATGAAACTCATTTAATCCATTGACGTTTTAAGCACAAGTTATTGATTTACCCCCACCATCCTTACAAAATTAGTGAAATACCCCTTGTCTATAAAGTTACCTAATCATCCATTTTTATTTGCCAAATTACCATATTACCCTTCATATTGCATAATTACCAAATTGCCCCTTACTTATGTTAGATTACCAAATTCTCCTCCATACTTATTAAATCACTAACTTTACCCCTCATACTTGTTAAGTTACCAATTTACCCTTTTAGTGGGTTAAATTACCGTATTACCCTTTATACTTATCTCAATTACCAAATTGCCTCTTAGGCTTATTAGGTTACCAAATCACCCTTCATACTTGTTACACTTGTCAGATTTTTCATTTGGTTAGTTAGATTACCAAATTGCCCTTCTTCATTATTATAATTACCAAATTGCCCTTTTAGTTGGTTAAATTACCAAATTGTCCTTCTTCATACTCTAATTACTATTTTGCCCTTTTGGTTAGTTAATTTACCAAATTACCCTTCTTCATTATTATAATTACCATTTTGCCCTTTTAGTTGGTCAATTTACCAAATTGCCCTTTTTAATTATTATAATTACCATTTTCCCCCTTTTTCTAAAAATTATCAAATTACCCTTTCCTTTATACCAAATTACTATTTTACCCCTTTACTTTACACAACTGCTAAAATACCCTTCCTTTATACAAATTGTCAATTTCCCCTTTTACATTACATAATTACCTAAATACCCTTCCTTTATACCAAATTACCATTTTACCCTTCTACTTTACAAAATTACCATAATGCCCTTTCCATTATATTTAATTCACCAAAAATACTTTCTTACACCTAAAAATTACCAAGTTATCCCCTTTCCATGTAAAATTACTAAAATTCCCTCCTTCCTTGTCCATTTACCACTTTACCCCTTTTACTCTTGTAATTTACCATTTTACCCTTATTATACCACTTTTACCAAAATACCATCACTACATAAAATATTAATATTAATGCTCCATATCCATCATCTAACTCCACCAACTATTATTATTTACTTTAATACACATTAGCACCTACACTTATTTAGGCCACACTCTTACACAATAAATATTACTAAAATGTCCCTAAGGCCCATAATAACAATATTTATGCAACAAATGACCACATTAGCATAACATATCATACCTATGTACTTAACATTATTATTAACAACAAATCTCCTTCCTTAAGCATTATTTCTACATATGACACAGAAATTAACATGCTTTCCTTCTTATCAATCAACACATGCCACTAAATACATTATACTTAACAACATATATCATGCATATAAACATATTAGAAACCCTAATGTGCTAACATACGTATATCCATACGTTTAAGTAAGGTTTTACATTTACCTTATTTCTTGCAAAAATCAAACCTTACCGGTACCCCGATTAAAGATTTAAGCTTTGATTAGTAAAAATCAATCCCTAAAAATAATATAAAAAATTAGCATAATGGAAGTAGAAAATCAAAGGAATAATTTTTATACCAAAAGCTTAATTAATATATATTAATACCAACTATTTTTATACATTAAAATTAATTAAATTTAGGCTAAAAATGAAGGCAAAAAAATCACCCTGCATGAGTAGCGTGAGTTGCATGCATAAATGAAGGAGGAAGGGGTCGAAGGAGGGAATAGGTGAAGGGAGGGGTGCTGGTTCGGTTAAGGTATTGGGGGTTAGGAGGAGGGCAAGTGAAGGGGAGTTAGGGTAGTGGTTGAGTGTAGGGATGGAGTGGGGGTGTAAGTGGTGGTCGGGGTGGATGATCAGCGGCTAAGGGCGGCAGAGGTGACGGTTAAAAGGCTACGAAAATGGTTGCAAGGGTGGCAGAGGTAAAGGAAGAACGAAAAAGAAGAAGGAAAAGAAGGGGCTGATGGTTTAGGTTTTGGCTAAGGGAGGCAAGGGGGTGGTAGAGGAGTTTATAGGGAGTGGATTGGTGTCCTTGGTGGTGGCCAAAGAGGCAGAACGGTGGCGGACGATAGTGGTGCAGGATGGAGGCCGAGAAGGGGGAAAGAAAGGAAGAAGAAGAAGGGTGGCTATAGGGGGCTTGTAGGGGTGGCTTGGTGGTATAGGGAGGTAGTAGGGGGTGGCAAGAGGTGGTGGAGGTGGTTGGTTGGGCGGTGGCAGCGGCAGTGGAGGGTGGTAGAGTAAAGATAGGGCAAGGGAAGAAGAGGATAAGAAGGGAGAATGGGGGATCGGTAGAGGGAGAAGTGTGGCTCGAGCAGGGCAGAAATGAAGCATAAGAGAAGAAGAAAATTAGAGGGGGAGGAGGGGAGATAGGTGTGGTCAGCTGGGTGGTTGGTTGCAGGTGGTAGAAGGTGTCGATTTATAGGGAGAGGGAAGGGAAAGAAAGGAAAAAGAAGGCACGTGGGGCTGGGGGTGTAGGATCGGGTTTGGTTCGAAAATGAAAGGAAAAAGGACGGGGGAGAAAGCAAAGCTGTAGGGGGAGTGGTTGGTGGCAGCTGCAGGCTGTAGAAGGGCAGACATGGCGAAGGTGGTCGACGTCGAAGTAGAAGAAGAAAGGGAAGAAGGTAGGCCAGCCGGGTGAGGGAGAAAGAAGGGGGAAGTGAGCTGGCCCTCATGCGAGGGAGAGGGGGAGAAAAAAAGGCAACTAGGCTGGCCCAGTCGGGGGAGGGAGAAAGGAAAAGAAAAAGGAGGGGAAGATGGGCTGGCGACGACGCGGGGAGAAGGAAGGAAAGGGAATGGGCCGAGCCCAGCACGAAGGGGAGAAAATGAAGTAGGTCAGGCGGCCTGAAGGAGGGAAAAAAAAGAAAAGGAAAAGAAGAAAAAGGAGAAAGAAAAAGGAAAATGGAAAATGGAAAATGGAGAGGAATAAAATAAAATAATTTTTAGAATAATGGAATTTAATATTTTTAATAAATTAATTTATTATAATTTAATATATTGGTTTAAAAAGGTTAAATTTAGTAAAATATTAGTTTGAAAAATTATTTAAATAAAATAAGTATGATAAAATAACAAAATATTTATTTTAATTTATTAAATATTCATATCCAATTTTATATACTAAAAAATCTACAAAATAAATAAATTAAATAAATTTAAAAGTTAATTTATCCTAAATAAAGGTTATTTATTAAATTATAAATTTTAAAAAATTTTGGAATATTACAAGCCACATCGCCAGGATATGAGCTAATAGAAGAGCATCTTATTAGTGTTATACTCTTATAACATACTAATTAAAATTGTGTCATTTTTGAATTTTGTGTTATATATATATATAGAGTTTTTTTTTATTAATATTTTTAGAGTGAGAAAGAAAAGATAGACAAACACGGGAAGTATGTTTTGAGCAAGAGAAAAGAGAGTGTTTGTTCACGAACCGATAAAGACAGGTAATAGGAGGATAGCTTGTAATTATTGATGGTTAAAGATCAATAAAGCTTAAAATTCTTTTCTACTAACTCTCTGACGCTTTGAAAAAGAAAGTCGTTTCCATTATTTATCTGTTTTGCCCAGTGAATTAGGCTGTGATCGACTCATTTTCTTTCCTTTTAACTTCACATTTTATCCTCTTCTTGGATTCTAGTTTATTCCGGTTTTATTTTGTCCCGGTCAGTCGAACTGCCGCCTAAAAGCCAGCAAACTAGTGGACGAGAAAATCAATCAGCGGAAAAATTAAGGAGTAATATAATTTATAATAGAGTAACAGTAGGAAAAGCTTGGAAACATGGATACTTGTTGTACGGACCCCCCGGGACAGGAAAATGGGGTCTGATTGCTGCTATGTCTAATTTCTTACACTCAGGTACCTATGATTTGGATTTTGCTGGATTGTTAACTAACGCTGACTTGATATTGGCTACTAATAACAATTATATTTTGGTTGAAGTACTCATCTGGCGAATGGAGAGGACAAAAATAATGATGATGGTGATCATGATGAGGGTCGGGGTCGCAAAGCCAAACCCAAAAAAATAAAATAAAAATCATAATAATAATAATAAAGTCAGTCTAGCTTCCCTCTTTTCACAGGGGATTTAATTATAAGTTTAATAAACTAGGTGTAGAAGTTTAATCGCCGTCAGAAAGTGTACCTTCTTTTCTTATTAACTAGTCCAACGACATCTAAATATTAGCTTGCTATTTGATTATTATAATTGGATCCTTCTTAGTCGAATGAAATATATATTAGAATAATTGACATGCATCACCTAATTTACAAGCCTAATAACGAAAACTTATCAATGCCACTGTACAATTAATCCATTGATGTTGCTTGTATATATATGGTTGTATAAAAAAAATTCAGGATTCAAAAATTTGATCCTATATATAGAATATTTGATTCAATTTTAGTTCAAAGAATATCTGATATTTAGGATATACAATTTTCGATTGGATACTTTGATTCGGAAAAATATATAATATTTTGTTGATTATTTCAATAATATATCATAATATCATATTTTTATAGTTTTAAGTTTTTAAATTTTATTTACTTTTATAATAAGATACTTATATGAATATAGATATAAATATTAATTGATTTACGGTCTTTTATTTTGAAAAATATTCTTGCAAAAGTTATTTAAATTGAAAAGATAGTTTGTTTTTATTGATATTGGATATATCTAAATTTGATCTTTTTTTTTTTGTAGATATCCGATCTAAAAGATAAGGATCTAATTAATATCTGGAGAGAGAAAAAAAATATTCAAACCATTGTCACAAACCCTTATATATATTTTCAATGCAATCACTAGTTGTATAAGAGTTGAAGAATGGATTAAATATATTTTTATAGTTGACCATTTCAAATGTTTCCAACAACCACAACACATTTAATTTGCTATACATTGAATGATACATGCATGCATTTAGTTTGAATTTTATCAAAAATCATAATAGCTCAAGCAAAGTTGTTAATTACTATATAGTTTGAGAAATTAGTTGAGATTGTATTATACTTTTAAGCAATTAAGAGATCCTCATTGTTTCCATTGAATGTTTCAGTTTTTATTTGTCTAGCATTGGTAAGTGGTACTAGAAGTTGAAGATACAGATATTTGTAAAAGGAGATATTCAAAGTCTAAAACTAACACTACTTTCTATTTAATTTAGGCCTTTTTCATTTGTAACTATATGGTTTCAAGAGCATATGCTTTATTTTCATTAGCCATAAGCAAATCAATCGGAAATTGTCACACACATATGTTTACTCCCAATACGGTGGAAATTGATTAGAGGTCCTCCTTGTCTCCATTGAATGTTTCAACTTTTTATTTGTCCAACGTTAGTAACGGGTAGGAGAAGTTGAAGAGATAAGGTATTGAGAGTCCTTTTTTATGAGAGAAGATATTCAAAGTCTAATACTACCCTACTGTTTATTTAATTTAGACCTTTCTCTTTTACAGTTAAACGGTTTCATAATCAGGCATGATATACATTAATTTCATTTACCGATACATGAGCAAAGCAATTGAGAATTGTCATATGCAAATAGGGTTATAAATGAACCAAGTAGAGCCAAATATTCTTGGGCTAAGCTCATTTAACTAAACGAATGAGCTGGACCAAGTTTTTAACGAGTCGAGCTTATGAGCTAAAGTTATAAAATTAATCAAGCCTCACTTTTTTGAGCTTGAGCTCTACTTGTTTAATAAATGAGTCCAAAAGTAAGGTTTAAACTCAGTTCATTTAACTAAATGAACGAGGCGAACCAAATACCGAGTTGGCTCAACTTATTTATAACCTTATATACATATGTTTTACTCCCATCATGATAGAAATTCATTCTTCCACAACACATTTAATTTTCTTTAGTAATAATTTAGAGACTATTGATTTTCCTAGACATTAAATAAAACATGCATGCATTTAATTTGAAGTTTATTCAAAATCATAACTGCTTAAGCTTAGCTATTAATAATTATCTAATAGGTTCCATAAATGGGTCTTTCGTGGGGAGTTTTTTTTGTTGTATGGGTTTTACTTTATATATATATATAGATGTGTATGTTATACTTGTAGTTGTATAGTTCCTGTCGAAAAAAATAACTTGTGTATTTCTTCCATGATTGATCTTTGACCTTATTCTTAATTAGAAACGACGTACTTGTATTTTCTAGTATTAGTTTATATATACAACTAGGTATACCCGTATAACTTCCATATATATATGGAATTAATTGTGCTGCCTGGTACATCCATGTAGGTGGTATTCTCGGACATGTTGAATTTCATCGACAATTTATGGTCATGTTGTGCAGGGCCAATCCTGAACCGAAGAGGCCCGGTGTCAAAAATAAAATATGACCTAGATTATACATAAATATATATATTTTATTTTATTTTTATAATGCTATGTCCTCTCAAATGTTAAAGTAATGCTCTTGATTTTTTTTTAAATATCACTAAATACATAAATATAGAAAACCAAAACTTAGATTATACATATTTAGACACATTTTAAATTATAGTAAGCATGTTTAAGATAGATGATTACCACTTTATCACAATTCACATACTAATTTAATTGTTGTACTTTTTATATGTAAACTCAACCTAGATGAAGACTGAACAATTAAGATAGAGAAATAATGAAAATTGTAAGAGTGGCGTATTTTCTTTGAGCATGTAGACATTCGATGAAACTATAATTTTTTTTGGAGATTGAAACTAGTTATTTAACTATTAGGAAGTACATATACATATAATTTCTTGATTAAGGTCTTTGATTAGGATAAATGTTGTCATAAAGCAATATCCTATGTTGCATATTTTAAAATCGGATAATCTATACCTAACGTTAAGCCTAGTGACATTCGCACCTTGTAGTATTTCAACAGTTTTTTTCTCTCATAATCTTGTGTAGGAATTAATCTTCTCTAATAGAATTTTGATATGTACCATAAGGGATACCATATCTATATGTTTTCTTTGTTTTATAACAAGATTGCTCGTTGTATACCATTTTTGAAAATTAATTTTATTTATTACTTCAATAAAATTATCAGATGATATGTCATGTGATATATATATATATATTGAATTAATGTGAGAAGTAGATGGAGTCTCCTTTTTTAGGTTTCAATTATATATAATCTTGCTTCTATTTCAAGTTCCTTTAATATTTATAATCTTCTTTTATATCATTTGTTATAATTTGTTTGAATATATATATATGCAGGAAAATATCCAATAAAAACTATCTATTTGATAAAAACTTGATAACTTTTAATTTGAATTGTTAGATAAAAAATGAAAAGTGGAGATAAAAAATAATACTACAATTGAAGAAATTATCCTAAGTGAAAAAAATAAATGTAAGTAGCTCATAAAATTATAGTATTTGAGTGTCATGAAAAAAAGATGGTGGCCTTTTTATAAATATTATGTATTTAAGTTTTAGGTTAGCAAACTACCTTCAATAAGTGAAGGAAAATACCCTCAGTAAGATAAAAAAAATACTATTATAAGTAACTTAGGAAACTATTATATTTGAGTATTAGGAAAAAATTGTAGCATTTGTATAAATATTGTATATTTCTATTTTAGGTTTGAATTGTACCCTTAGTAGGAGGTGAAAACTACCATAAGTGAATGAAATAAACTACTGTAATTAAAAGTGATTCTCAATTCTCACCCTAAGGAGTTATTTTCACTATATATGTCCCCATATATATAGGATAAATTCCATTTAGGATAAATTCCATTTAGGTAGCCTTATATTTGACCTAATATTTTATAAGTATCCCATATTTTGAATAATCTCACTTAGGTAGAAAAAATAAAATTCATACAAACTGAAACACTGAGACCAAGAGCCCCACATTTCCCTTTCAATGGAAAAAAGGAAGAAGACGAAGACCTTCGTTAAGTTGTCACCACCGTAATTACCACTACTAACTATTGATTCAGGGACAAAGGAGGTTGTTGTGGATATGTCCCCTGATCTAAGTGACGTTGATCTCCAATCTCTCATTACCAAATCGAAAGAAAAGATGCAGAATGAATTAATTCTTCAAGAACCTATTCCTAAGGATATGGCAATTACATTGAAGGGTATTAATGAGTTGAACTAGATGTCATACGGAAAAATGTAAATTCGAATGTCCCAATCCCTAATGTGTATAATACTGATGGCATGTCGTGGAAGGATAAACTCCTGCAAAATAAAAAAAATTGGTTCACTCGTGTAACTTCATTATGCAACATCAAACATTCATGAGGGAGCAATGGTGGCTACGATTGAAGCAAAATATGTAGAGGAGGAGATACAACAATGGCGATTTTCTTTAGTTGCACATGTCTGTAGTGCAAAACCAACATTTACCCAAATACAATACTTTGCAAAGACTCAATGGAACACAGTTAGTGAGCCCAAACTTCATTCACATGGAGATGGTTATTTCCTCTTTCAATTCTCCTCTGAGGATGTATGTCAAGCAATTCTGCAATAGCCTTATTGGATGATACTAGGGAGGCCTCTGGATCTCAAATGTTGGCATCCTAGATTTCAATTTAACCTAGCAGAATTTCAAAATTTACACACTTGGGTGCACTTCCCAAGTCTTCCACTGTATCTTTGGTTAGTTAATTCACTAAGCAAGATAACTAGCATTTTGGGAAAACCTATTGGGATGGATGGTATGACATTGAGACAAGATAGAATTTCATATGCAAGGGTATTAATTGAGGTTGATACTCAAAGAGAATGCCCTAATTCTGTTATGATCAAAACTCCTTCAGGGATAATAACACAAAAGGTGCAATATGAATGGAAGCTAATTTTTTTTTGAATTGTAACATGGTTGGACGCCTCACTAATCAATGCAAACAAACCTAGACACTGCAGAAACAATAGGTTATAGTGAAGGATGGTAGAAAGATAATTACCAAGGATTATCAACTCCCTCAGCCCACAACCAGTAATCCCTTGGGTCCAATCCCCCTTGAGGATTCTTTTTTGGGAGAGAACCAACTAACTGATCTTAAAGGTAATGATTATCCATAGAATAGGGTTACCAGGGGTAGAAAAGTGACTAAGGAGGAGTACTCACCCTAATTTGACATCTATTTACATTGATGATAGGTTGTTGGAATATTAGAGGGTTTAATGATCTTTTAAAGCATAGTGATGTTAGAAAATGGATTAAAAATAATAATCTATCTTTATTAGGGACCATGGAGACTAGAATAAAAGCTCACAATGCACATAAAGTATAAAATACTCTTCTTTCAGGCTAGAATTGGGTCCCTAATAATCAATACCACCCTAATAGGCGTATTTGGTTTGGTTGGTTGGCTAATACTTGGCAAGTCAGTACCATTACTATGTATGATTAGGCCATTCTCAAGAAAGTAAATGAGGCCATTGGTCCTAAGTCATTTTATGTATGTATCATCTATGCTTATAATACTGGAATTCAACATAGGGATATGTGACAATGGTTAATGAACCATGGCTCCTCTTAGGTGATTTTAATGTGGTGTTGCATAGAAACAATAAGGTTCAAGGTTTGTGGCATAAACAAGACTCTATGGAATTCAAGAACTATCTGCAACATCTCTAACTAGATGACTAGAAGTATACTGGTGTGTAGTACACTTGTAATAGTAGGCAAGATGTTCAGCATAGAATTGCATACAAATTAGATAGAGTATTATGTAGCCATAGATGGATGGAGGTCTTTGGGGGCTCAAATGCTCACTTTTATACCCCTTTTATTTCTAATGATGATTCTATGACAATTACCATTCAACATCTCTCTCAATCAGGTCCCAAACCTTTTAAGTTTTAAACATGTGTGTCTCAGATCTTGGATTTATGAAATTAGTTCAAGATGCATGGGGGAATAGTGATTAAGGAAAAAAGTTATAGTAGATATGGGCTAAACTTAAACAGTTGAAAACACCATTAAAAGAACTCAATAAGCAAAATTTTGGTAGTATTTCATAGCAAGTCCAGAGTGCAAGACTGGATCTATATACAGTTCAACTCTAGCTTGATGCTTCTCCCATTGATGTGGACATGATACTACTTGAGCAAAAGTATAGACAGAGATTACAGTTCTTGACCATGTGTGAAAAAAAATTTTATGCTTAGAAATCTAGGGTTAACTAGCTTAAACTGGGGACAATAACTCCAAGTATTTCCATTCCATTATGAAAAGGAGACATGGTTCCAATTGTATTTTCTCACTTACAAATGTTAATGGTCAGAATCATACAACTCAATCAGGCATTTTTAGTAACTTCCAAGACTTCTTCAAGCAACTCTAGGGCACTACTGCTATCACCTCAAGAGTATTCTCTTATGAGATTATCTATAATGGGCCAATGATAGCTACAAATGCAAATAGGGATATTTTGAATCCATTAACAATGGAGGAAGTGAAGAAACCTTTATTTTATATGGGTAATGAAAAGGCCGCCGGACCAGACGGGTATAATGCCTTTATCTTCAAGACAACATGGAGTATTATTGGTGAAGAGGTATGGAAGGCTGTTAAAGAATTCTTTTTAACTAGAGAGATGCATACCACAATCAACATAACCACTTTAAATGTCATTCCCAAGATCCCAAATGCTACTAGACTTGGGAATTATAGACTAATTTCATATTGTAACGCCCTTTATAAACTGATTGCCAAAGTGATAACTCATAGATAGCAACCTTAGATACTTGGTATAGTAGAAGAAGCCTAAGCTGAGTTCATTTTGGGTAGGTTTATAGGTGAAAACATTCTTATAGCTTCTGAACTTGTTCATGGGTATACAAACAAGTACTTGTCTCCTAGATGCATGCTAAAATTAGACACGAAAAAGGCTTATGATTTTATAAGCTGGGAGTTCTTGGAGAAGATGCTACTAAACTTAAAATTTCCAATACATTTTTTTATGTTGATCATGAGTTGTGTAACCACTATGAGTTACTCACTATTTCTGAATAGCATATTACACCCTCCATTTAAAGCATACAAAGGTCTGAGACAGGGTGATCTCATCTGACCCTATTTATTTTTTATTGTGATGGAGTATCTTCAATGATTAGTAGGTACCTTATGGCATAATCAACTGTTTCATCCACACCCAAAGTGTAAGAAGGTCAATTTAATCTCCCTTTTTTTTCTAATGATATTTTGCTCTTTAGTAGACGTGATATTCCTACTGTGATGAATTTGTATGATACTTTCATAAAGTTTTAGAGATATTCGATTTTCTACTTAATACTAATAAGAGCTCTATTTATTATGGTGGTTTTGTGGATGAAGAGACTAAACAATCTCTATTTAGTCTATTGGATATACCAATAGGGACACTTCCAATTAAATACTTGGGGCCACCCCTTACTAGTAGCTTGTTAAAAGCTATGGAGTATCATGAACTCCTAGATAAGTTCACTGCCAGACTAAACTCTTGGAGTACCAGGTTCCTAAGCTATGTGGGGAGATTACAATTAGTAAAATCAGTCCTTTTCAGTATCCAAGACTATTAGAGCCTTATGTATTTGATACCAAAAAAGTTTATTGTTGCTATCAATGTGAAATTTGGATCCTTTCTATGGTCTAGTAATCATCAGAATATAAAAAATGCCCGTTTCCTGGGATACTATTTGTAGGCCTAAGAAAGTAGGTGGCCTCGGTCTTTTTAATCTAGAATGGTGTAATTAATGTTGCAGTAGTGGGAAGACTTCTCTAGAACTTACACTTGAATAAGGACACTATATAGGTTAAATGGATACATACATACTTTATGAAAGATAGAGATATGTGGAATGTGCCAAATTCCATGTCTATATCGTGTTGAGGTTACTGAAACTTAGTGATTTGATGTTGTCTGTATTTAATTCCAATACACAAGACCATGATGGTAATCTAACTGAGTACAACATTTCAAAGGTTTATGATGCATTGATAACTCATGGTGAAATGGTCAAATGGTATAAGGTGGTGTGGAATCCTATCTCTGTTCCTAAACACAAGCGCCACCTATGGTTTGCAATTCACAATAGATTGTTTACCAAGGACAGAATGATAGTAATAGGACTTAATGTGGATGATTCATGTGCTCTTTGTGTAGCCAATAAGGAAATAGTTAAGCACTTATTATTTGATTGTTCTTACTGAAGATAGGTTTGGTTACCTTTGATCAGGAATATTGGGCGTGCTCATAATGCTACCTCTTTTAATGTGGTATAGAGATGGATGCAAAGAGGTAGCCATGGTATGGTTTCTAGGAGGCTAGTGCTTTGTTTATGTATATAGCGACTACCTTTCACTTATGGCACGAAAGAAACTAGATAATCTTCCATTAAAAGTGATATGAACCACACCATATATATCACTTGATTGTCAAGGAGTTAGCTACGAGGATAACTAGTACGTCCCATTGTAAATCATATAGATCCTTCGTGTCTCATGTCGATAGACTAAGATAGTTTCTACTTGATATTTGTGATTTCTTCTAGTGTACTTAATGTTTCCATTTTTTGAAGTAATAATACTTTTCTTACTTATCAAAAAAGAAAAAAATTTACTTAGGTACCTACACATTTCAAATTATTATCAGTTAGATATCCTTTTTATTAATAAAGTCAGATTATGTTAAGTTTAATGTAATTCAGGTGATTTTTTTACAATAAATAATAAAATTTCTAAAAAATAAAATAAATATTAAAAATATAAAAAGGAATTTTTTTTAACTTCCTAATTTTATTTCAAATAATTGATATTTAAATTTTAAAAATGATTTTTTAGAAGAAAAAAAATATGAAACTAATTTATTTTTTTCAAAAAAAATTGAATATGAAAATTTTAAGAAAAATATGAATTTTCCCTCAAAAAAGTTGAATTTTTACCAAAATAAAAAATATAACTTTTGAATAACTTTTAGATTTTTCAAATAATTTTAATTTAGTTTTTATTTATTATCAAAAATCACCTAAATTAGACTAAATTTAACTTAAATTTTTTAGCATAAAATGTAACTAAATGATAATAATTTAAAATGTTGAGGCACCTAAGTAAGAATATTCAAAACATGAGGTATCTGTAACGTATTATGTCAAATATAAGGGTACCTAAAATTTTAAAATAATTGTTAATATATTTAATATATATTATCAAAAATCACCCTAAATGTATTAAATTTAACCTAACTTTGTTAACATAAAATGTACCTAAATGATAACAATTTAAAATGTTGAGGCACCTAAGTGATTATTTAAAAGACGAGGTATAAATAACATATTATGTCATAATAAATGGTACCTAAATTGGATTTATCCACATATATTTGTATCATTCAATAACATATATATTTTAGAAGTTTATATCATTCAAAGGCATATATATTTAGGAAGTGATATATTTATATCATATTATTAATGGAATACATTTTTAAAAATTTAATATATTAATTTTGTAAAATATTTAACATCTCCTAATAGTTAATTAATTATATACTTAAGCCATAGAAGTTCATCTTTAACATCTTCATATTGTTATTTATACAATATTATTACTTTAAAAATAAGGGAAGTACATGGAACATTAGTATAAATAAAATGAAAGGCCTCACCTTTGCTTGGAGAAAGTATTGCTTGAGATGGGAGCACTATGTCACTTTATAGATGCGGTGCACTCAATTTCGTGGAATGATGAGATTCATTTTTATAATAGAGTGAGTAGTTTCATATAAATATTAGAGTTTTTGAGTTCATAATTTTTAAATGCATGTAATTTATAATTTTATATAAACTTAAGAGTAGTTTTGTGTAATAAAACAAATATTTTTATGTACTAAAACAATGGTCCATCACATGAAGCTACTCGTTTTATTATAAAAAACTATGCACTTTAGTATACAAAACTATTTATTTTATTATATGAAAATACTCTTAAGTTTCTATAAAACTATAAATGACATATGTATATAAAATTCTCAAGTCAAAAACTCTAAACTCTATGCAAAATTACTAGTTTCATTATACGAAACTATGCAGCTCATTATATGAAATTACTTGCTTCATTACAAAAAATTAGGTGTACTATATTTTGAATTTAAAATATAGAAAATCAAAACATTTTCTTAGAAATGGGCTTATGTGTCTTGAAGCAAAAAACAAAAATGAAAGCAAGTAGGTGTGTGTAGAGACTTGAACTTGGGCGGGGTGCAAAATGTCATCAAAATCATGTTGGTTGCACTACTTAAGCTGCTAGGCAAGGTTTTTTCTTTGATTTTGATATACTGTTACTATTCAAGATATAAAGTTATAAGGCCCTCTCCAATTAAGGGCCCTATACAACGGCACCAACAACACCGCTCTAGGGTTGTTCTTGATGTTCTAGAGATTAGTGCATCTGTAACACCCCCAAATTTCACTACTGAAAAATTTCGTTTAAATCAAAAGGTTTTAGCGGAAGCGAGAGAATTAAAACCGAAAACTTGGGGGTATTACCGCCACACTTAGTACCAGACCAGTCCACTCCTATCGTTCCGATACTAAGTGCTAAGGCTAAACTAAACAATCATTAAGTAAGAGTCATCAAAACATAGGTCCATAATTAACATAGACCATTCACGGAAACCACGAGTCAACAGCAGTTAAAATATCGTTTAGGAATACAACTTAGAGTACGGTTTCAAAATAAGAAGCATAGTACGAAATATAACCAAATAACACAGATCCCAAGGGACCAATATCCGGATCGCCTACTCACTCAAGCCAAACCTTCCACCCCACAATAGTGACCGATCAAACCTGCATAGGAGGTCTGCTCCCCACCATTGGTGGATCATCACAGGACCCATTCAATCAATGTAGTATCAGTACGGGTCCAATACTGAGTAAGGGCGTTGGTGCGCTAAGGCCAAGCATACAATCATACAACATAACGTACGTAGCACAATCATATAGACAACATGCGATAACCAACCAGATAAGGCCCGAATACTTTCCGGTGACTTATTCTTATTTCTCATTAATAATAATACGTTCATTCCATACATATTCTTTAATAGTCCGTGTGAGTGCGGGAACCCCACTATTATAGCCGTTGGAACGGTCACGAGGGCCATGCCCTGCCACTATTATAGCCAGTGGACCGGTCACGAGGATAACATACCCTGCCACTATTATTTGCCGGTGGACCGGTCTGGCCCCAACTCACAAGGTGTTCCACTGTAAATATTCGTATCTTTCCCAGGTCTTATCATCATTCTGATTAGTTTGTTGAGCACGTAATCCCCCACTATTATAGCCGGTGGAACGGTCATAAGGGCCATGCCCTGCCACTATTATAGCCGGTGGACCGGTCACGAGGGTAACATACCCCGCCACTATTATTTGCCGGTGGACCGGTCTGGCCCCGACTCACAAGGTGTTCCACTGTAAATATTCGTATATTTCCCAGGTCTTATCATCATTCTGATTAGTTTGTTGAGCACGGAATCCCCCACTATTATAGCCGGTGGAACGGTCACGAGGGCCATGCCCTGCCACTATTATAGCCGGTGGACCGGTCACGAGGGTAACATACCCTGCCACTATTATTTGCCGGTGGACCGGTCTGGGTCCGGCTCAACATCTTTCTCTGTAAGTAGTTAATGTCTTAACATATCTTATTCAAAAGGTTTTCACCAAGGATACGCAAAATCATTCTCTCTATGCTTTACACATCGCAACCAATAAAATTCCGCATTCATAACTACCCTTTAATCGATAATACACATGATAACGCCAAACAACTCTAAGCAGTCATAACCAACCCTAATTGTCCACACCAACCCGTGGTTAACCACTCTCATCCCTATTTTACCATAACCACCATACTCAGCCATCCCAAACCTTAATTATCCTCAACAGTCACAATTGGTTACTCCATCCCTACTTAATCACAACGCCCCAGAGTTAATCACTCCAAACCCTGATTCCATACGATCATTAGCACCACCATGCGAACATTTATGCCACCATACAAACCCTAATACCACCATGAAAACCCTAATACCACCATACAACAGTAATACCTCCATAAATCACAAATATCACCATACAATAGTAATACCTCCATAAAAACACAAATACCACCATACAACATTAATGCCTCCATAAAATCACAATACCACTATACGAACATTAATACCTCCATAAAATCACAATACCACCATACGAACCCGAATACCACCATAAGCCATTAATACCACTATGAAATCATTAATACCGCCATACGAATATTAATACCACCATACAAACCCTAATACCACCGTGCAAACCCTAATACCACCATACAACATTAATACCTCCATAAATCACAAATACCACCATACAACAGTAATACCTCCATAAAAACACAAATACCACCATACAACATTAATGCCTCCATAAAATCACAATACCACCATACGAACATTAATACCTCCATAAAATCACAATACCACCATAAGCCATTAATACCACTATGAAATCATTAGTACCACCATACGAACATTTATGCCACCATACAAACCCTAATCCCACTATACAAACTTCAAGACTCCCATGATGGTTCCCAACTCATATTACCATTTATCTTAACATGCATGTCCTAGTGGGCCATAACATATTACATCATAAACATCATACATATAAATGTCATGCTCATGTCACGGAAGCACATACAACATACCTCAATCTCCAAGCTGCGCTACACATAAGACAAGTTATACACAAATCATATAATACATGGCATAGCATGACATACATAACATTCAATACATCCATGTCACACATAGCACAAGGCCATTAGCTTCGTCCTTACCTAAGGCGACGCCGGGCTTGGAGCACGCTCCTCTAACTCCTTAGGGCTTTGGTCGGGGTTACCTATAAAAGGGAAAAATGCTAAGTATTAGTTTCCCTTATAATTACTATCAATCCTCATTCTAGTTTAAGGTTAGGGTTTTTATTACTAAAAAGGGTTTTATACAAAAACTAGGGTTTTTACCTTAGAATTAGTATACTAAATATTAGTAGTCAAAATATGTTTATTTTTAATACCTATCGTTACACTTATATTATTAGACCCGTTAGCCCTATTCTTATAATAATAATGTTCATGCTAACTATAGAAAAATAGTGATAATAATAATAATAAAACTAATACTAGTGACACTAATGTTTATAGTGAGAGAAACCCTAGCATTTTTAAGGCCAAGTCTACTAATGGTGTCATATTCGAAATAATATTATTATAAGGTCACAATATTACAAGTAATTATTCCTAAGGGTGATAATGATAATAGTTGTATATTCTTGAATAATAAAAGGGTTCAAATGTTTTTGATTACAACAATAAGGTAGTGATAGTAGTAATAATAGTAATAGTTAATAATAGTGTCATAGTAATGAGGTTAGGGTTAATGTTAAATGGTATGGTAATAAGGTTCAAGTACTCTTCTTAGTTAACAACCAAATGATATTTACTAGCTTGAGTTAAGTAACATGGGTAAGACAAGGTAGTATTATTATTAACAATGGTGACAAATGTGTTAAGTATAATAATAATAACAATAACAATAACAATAATAGTAATAATAATAATACTAATAATAGTAAAAATAATAATAATAATAATAATAATAATAATAATAATAATAATAATAATAATAATAATAATAATAATAATAATAATAATAATAACAATAGTACAACCAAGTAAGGTTAAGCAATAATAATAATAACCATAGTAAGGATAATAGAAATAATAATAATAAAAATGTTAATACTAATAATTATAAAAATAAGACCAAAGTTAAGTATAATATAGGTTAGGGTTTAAAAGGGATGTTAGTATTAGTAAGAAAATAAGAACATTAATAATAAAGACAATAATAATGGTAATAATGATAATAATAATAATAATAATAATAATAATAGTAATAACAATAATAAAAGTAATAATAATAATGATAATAATAATAATAATTAGTATATTAGTATTAATATTAGTAGAAAATAGTAGCAGCTATATAAAAAGGGGGTTAGGGTTTGGATGGGTGGAGAACCACCTAGGGTCGGTGGTGGTCCGGCGGCGGCGCGTGGCGGCGACGGCGGTGGTGGTGGAGGAGGAAGGGAAGGGAAAAGATCAAGGTGGGGGCTGGATGGCAGGAGGAAAAGAGAAGTTTGAGGTGGGGGGAGAAGCAGCAGGTGAAGGGGACTGGAGTGAGGGCGGTGGTGTGGCAAGGGGCGGCGGCGCGCGGCGGCGACGGCGGCGGCCGAGGGTGGTGGAGAGAGGTGGAAGATGAGGGAGGAAGGAGGAGAGGGAGGCAGGGGAAGTTGAAGGCAGGGAAAGGTAGAGGGAGGTCTGCTGGGCACTTTGGAGGGTGGAAGGGTGGCTGGTAGCGGCGGAGGAGGAGGCAGAAGGTGGCGCAAGGCGGCGACGGGCTGGAAGTGGTGGTTTTCGGGATAGGAACTTTGCACGGCAAAGGCGGCACGTGCAGAGCAAGGCGAAGGGTGGTGGTGGCTTGGTTTTGTCGAGGGAGGTGCAGGGATGGTAACGGTGGCCAGAGGTGGCGGCGGATGTCTCCGGTGACTGCGAAAAGCCCGTCTTTTTGAGGCGGCGGGGAGGCAGGGTTTCGGGGCAAAAAAAACGAAAAGGGAGCTGATCGGGGCTGCCAATGGGGGGTATTTATAGGCAATTGGAAGGGGAAGACGACAAGGGGAGAAGGAGGCGTGCGAGGCAGGTGTGCAGGTGGCCGGCCGGTGGCAGGTGGTGCAGCAACTGCCATGGCAGGCTGGGTCGGGGAAGGGGAGAGGAAAAGGGAAAGAGGTGGGCACGCGGGAAAGGGAGAGAGGGACTTGGTCGGGGTCGAAAAGAGAAAGAAAACGACGGGAGAGAGGCAGGGAAGGGCAGGGAAGGGCAGGGGAGGACGGTCGGCGTGTAGAGGTGGCCGGCGATATTCGGGGGTTGCAGGGTCGAGTTGCAGGTCGGGGAGGAAGAAGGAAGGGGAAAGGAGGAGGACCGACGGTCCAGGGGAGGAAAAGAAAAGGAAGGGAACCGGCCGGTTCGGCGGCGTTATAAAGTTTTAAAACAAAATGCGGCGTTTTGAGGATTGTGGGAGGAAAACGTCGCGTCGCGTCTAAGGCTGGCAACGGTCATAAGGTCGTTTAGCGTGACGCGGCGTTTCGACGGTACTGAGGGCAAAACGCAGCGCACGGGGGTTGGCGTCGCACGGCGCTGGGCCGCGGGCGAGAAGAAGAAAGGAGAGGCGGGGAGGGGGTCTGGGCTGCACGAGACCGGGGGGGGAGAAAGGAGATTTGGGCCGACGGGCTGGCCCAAACCGGGGGAAGAAGAAGAAAAAAAAAATAAAGGAGGGAGAAAGAAAAAGAAAAGAAAGGAGAAAAGGATAAAGGAAAATGGAAAATGATAAAATGGTTGGAGATATTTGTTCTTTATTTATTTATATAATTAATTTAGATATTTAATTTTAATAATAATTATTTTAATTATAATAATTAAATCCATTTTTAAATTAGTTAGCCTATTTTGGATAAATTTCCTTAACCTCCATGCTAATTAGAAAAAATACCCAAATTTTCTTCCAATTAAATTTGTTATTATTTTCCTCTTAATCTATCTCAATTAACTCTCTACATTTTAAGTAAATAAATTTTAATAATCAATTTTCCTAATAATTCCTTATTTGGCCATAATTTCGGAAATTAGGATTTTGGGATATTACAGCATCATTGTATTCACTACGAACTATAATGAATGACTTGATCTAGATTTCTTATGTCAAGGTCATAGTGGCATGCATATTCACCTACCCTACTACATGCTATGTGGATTCAAAACCTTAGTAGCCAATTACTTTATGATTGACAACCACTTTCTTTGTGATGTGGGAACACCCACCTCATTTTAATTTTGGCTAAAAAAATTATAATGAAGTTAGTTGCCTTCTTAAACATATTCCTAAGGTTTTATTTGGACTTTAAGCTAAAGGTGTTTGAGCATAAATTTTGATCAAGTAAAGGCCATATTACAAATTTTGAGACCGTCTTGCATCAAAGAGGTGCCAAATGGCTAGCCATCAACTCACCAACTTTTCTTGGCTTCTTTGTGGCTTGAATATGGCTCAAAAATATGGCTTGAAAAGCCACGCAAGTCTCGGCCAAACAACCAGCTAGCAACCCCCATACAACACCAATTTTCGAGACTCACAAGCATGCAACCCTTCCTTTTGTAGCATATTTTTGGAGTTAAGATTGGTTATTTCTAAGACCTTAATTATCATTAATTAAGGGTATTTAATGGCTGAAAAAGCAGCCATAGCAACTGGCCAAAAGGGGTCTTGGAGGAAGGGTTACTTTTCCATTTAATTAAGCATAGGCATGCGTAATGTACTAGTTTTCCCTCTTTTTTTGTAATTTATGTTTCCTAAGTCCTATTATTTGCTTATAAACCTAATGTAGCAGTTAATGCATGGGGAAAGGTTGTGTGAGGCTTGAAAATCAACCCCCCATGCTGATTGTTTGAGTGTGTTAGTTTCTACCATAGTTAGTATGCATTAGAGTAGTGTTTAGTTAAGTTGAACTCCTGTGGTTATCTAAGGGTTGGTTGTAATTTCTCTCAACTTCTTACACTCTTATATGGGTGTAAAATGAATGAAAAAGGCATCCATTGATTGATTATTCTGCAGAGAAGGTCGTGTGCCTTTTATTCCCCAACAAACATAGTGCATGGTTTTTTGTATCTCAAATATCTTACAATCTTTAACTTAAGAGTTGATACCTTAAGTGGTGATTGTAATTATTTTATTTCAAGGGTTACTTGAATATTAGATACTTTTTCCCATCTCATCCCATCTTCTATTTTGTTAGAGCTAATCCCTGGTTCCACCATCACCTCTTAGTAAAACCCAAGTTGTTTAGAATTTTTATACATCACTTTGTTAGAAAAATATGTGATGCATCTCTATCTTGAACCCACCCTATGATCTATAGGAGCCATTCCACATAGACTAGACCTATATCTATAGGAATAATCTATACAACCTTAAACAATCATTGAATTTACAACATCAAGCTTGGTTAACTCTTATCCTTTCCTTTTTTTTTTCTTTCTCTTCTTTTCTCTCATGAGTTTGTATTATATATCATGTTTTATTCTTAATTTTTTTGTGAGGTTCAATTTGGTTGAGAGATAATCAGTAACCTACTTCCCTTTTCTTTGATTTTTATTTCATAAGTATAAGTAAGATGATTCTTACTAAACTCTAATTATGATTTTATGTACCATAATATAGGAATTTTGTATGATTTTATGATTTTCATGGCTTATTATGGGTGCCTTAATATATCGGATTTATGGATCAAGATTTTATTATGTTTAAGAGCATGATAATCATATGTTTATTGGAGTTTTGATTATTATTTTGTGTGAGAGAAGCATGAAAATAGCTATTTTTAAGACCATCAAATTTTTAGTTGTTCATTATCATTTTTAGGTGCGAATTAATATAAAATATGCTATCAGTTATCTTAGTATAACCCAAGTTATAGTTGATTAAAGTTTGAATTTGTATAGTAGGCGCTCTTCATGTTCTTCACCATATTCAAAGTGTTCTTCACTAATCATCCTCTAATCACCATAAGTAGCTTTAATGATAATTAATCATGGTTTTTAGGTTTAATTAAAGGGATAAACATGATTAGACATAAAATGATAAAGTTTTGAATATGTGACTAGTAATAATCAAATCTTAACCATTGACCATGGACCTTGGCTTTGACCATACACAATTATTTTTCCAAAAATAACATATAATCTTATTTTGTGCTTTCTTACTCAACTATATCTAATTTTTTGGACATTTTGGCCCATATATGGTATTTAGGGATTAAAAGTGGTTATTTTGAGAAATGATAACAAAATTTTGACTTTGACTTTTCCTAGTAAATAATAGTTTTATAAAAAAAAGTTTATAATTGATTCATTTTGGCATTTTAAGTGTTTTTCTACTTTCGGTTTGATCTTTTATGGTCTCAATGCATATTCCTTAGTCTTTTAAGGAATTCTGAAATGGATTAAAGTAGTTCTTTTTGGCTAAATATAGTTGATCTTTCTCGTCTAGTATAGTATGCCTTGGGCTATTGTATAAACCCAAATGAATTAATTTGTTCACATGTTTTATAAAGAAGAATATGTTGACTTTGGTTAGCATGTAGCAGACTTTAGGTTTGACTATTGATCACATTATTGGTAGTTAACTTATTTTGACTTTTAAATAGTTGGAATTAAAGGACAAAGTTGGAAATAAATTGATTATATATGGTAAGGTTGTTTCTTGTTACCTTCCCTTTATCATTTTATGACTAGTTGTTGGTTGTGACCCTTGTGGTTAACGTCTTGTTGACTTGATATGGATGATATATTTGGATCTTAGATCCTAGGTTGAATCAAATTACTAATCATTTAACGTTAAAGGCAATTTGAGTTGGGCAAATATATAGTACCTCGAGTTAGGCCCTTGAGTGAAAAAGACCTATACGTTGAATGACTCATTTCTACTTCATAGTTAAAATATCAAACTCTATGGGTATATGCTTACTTAAGGATTTGGAGCTTTAGGTTTTGTGTTTGTGACAAGTAGTCACATGCTTTCTGAACTAGTTATCTTTGAAGTGAGTTACTTTGATTGATTACCATGGTGATTTCCATAGTTGAGATGATAAACCCTGTAAAAGTCGAATAAAATGGTTTGATTGGACCACCTAAATGTGACTTAATAACTAGAAAAGAGTTTTGTGTTAGATGTTATACTTAAAACATCATTGGCTTGGGTATCTTGGTATCATAAGATATGTGTTAGGTGTTATCACTTGAAATATCAATGATGCAGTGATTTGTGCTTTGGTTATGCGTCATTTTGTTGAGATGATTTGATGGTATGAGTTATGAATTATGAGATGTTGGTATTTACCTTTGTACACTACCCTTATTATATGGTATATTAGTTGGTTGATGACATTGCACATGAGTACTTTTTGTTAATGTGGGTTACACTTGATTTATTACAACTATATGATCATATGCCTTTCTACGTGATCTTAATATTGTGTGTATTATGTGTGATGTCATAATTATATTGTGTTTCATGATACCCATACTTTTATATAGTACTTTAATCTTAACAATACGTGAGTACGGATGTGTCCATTTCATGGTCAATACCTAATTCAAATGGTATGCAGGTTATGTTGACATTGGTGAAAGCTTCAGGTTTGAATCACAAAAGTAGCTAGGGCTATCTGGTGTAGTGTCTCTCCTATATTGGGATCTATATTTATGTTTCCCTTATTCTTGTTGTCACCATTTTTGTACACTAAGTGTGGTGTAAAGTATTTAAATTATTCTATTTTATTATGGATCTTTATTTCATTCTTATTGAATGGTTTTATTATTTTACCTCAATCTTGTATTAGGTTTTAATCACCTCTAATCTTTGAGTCTGAGTGGTTTTAGTCTAATATCATGCATGAGTTAGATAATGATCAAACATCTCTCTCTGTATTGGATGTAGTTGTAGCATTCCCTGCTTTCTATTTTAGCTTCCACATATCTCTATCCAACAAAATTTTAAATATGAGAAAATCAAGGGTATTATAAACATACCCCTAACTCATGAATGTTGCTCCTTTTCCTTCCATTCTAGCTTTGTTTTCGCTCCATGTCAACATAAGTGTGTTCCTTAACACTCCCCACTTGAATTAACTTCCAAACACTTGTTCTCTTTGTTCTTCTCTATTCTAGACCCTCCTTAGCCTAATTCTAACAATCATCCCCTCTAAGTAACATGTGCTTGCATCTACAATCAAATTACATATCATGGGATCGTTCTCCAACCAATTATGACTTCCCTTGAGCCAAAGTCCATACAACATTGTTACTCACATGCTTAAAGAGATACCCTTTGGTTTTCATGTCATGATCACATTTGTTTGTTGTATGAAATCCATCATTGACTATACTTTACCATAACACACTATTGTTCATCTTATTGAACAATTCTATCACAATCTCCCTTCCTCCCAAGAACTTGTCCATCTTCTAATCTGACTTTAAGCTATAGAAACAAACTTTGCCTCTGATATCACTTTTTTGGGAAATACGAGGTGAACCTTAGTATCAAATGTGTCTTGCAATCTATATGAGCCATTACAGATAGAATAAACTTGTGTTTGTAGGAACTATTTATATATCCCTGAACAATCAAACATAATAGAGAATAACAAACTATACAAAATATGTACCAATCAAGGATTTCCAAACTTGAAGATTTTATTTCTATTATTTTAAGAAATACAAAAAAAAAGAAACCCTCAAACGATGTCTTTTCCCTTTCCAAGATTATCAAGTATAAACATCTTGATTATTCCACTCAATTAAAGAATAAACATTCTAGATTGAAATTTTCCTTGATCATACATCAAGATCTAGAACCATAAAATATTCCCCACAAAAGACTTTCCTGGATCTAATATATCAATCTAGGCCCTCACACTCTTCCTAGAGTTGTGATCTTCACACAACACCCATTAGATTCCCAGGTGGAAATCCCCTCTTGTCTCGTGCTCTATTATTCTTATGTTCATAACTCTATAAATTGGAACCTTTTATATATGCGAACATGATCTTAGAACCAACTCATATATGTATATGATAAAAAACACTGACATATGTCGAAATATATGGATAAAACAGAGCCAAAAACTCATGTTGCATAGTCCTAGCACTACTACAAATACGGGAAATAATAACGGGACATTAATAACGGTAGTTCGAAAACCGTTGTCAAACGCGTGAAAATTAATCGGCGGGAAGTTTTGATAACGGTTCTAGTTAAAAACCGTTATTAAAAGGGCAACGTTAAAATTTGGACGGATGTTTTAATAACGGTTGTATATAAACCGTTATTAAAAGAAGATTTAATAACGGTTCATATTAGAACTGTTGTCAAAAGTCAGAAGCTTTTAATGACGGTTCTTCCAAGAACCGTTATTAAAAGATGTTTTAATAACGGTTCTCTCAGGAACCGTTATTAAAACCCCAAAATCAAACTTTTATTTCTCGCTCGGTTCTGTTTCGTGCCAAAATTTTCAGACTCTCTGCACTTTCGTTCTCTTGCTCTCCTTCCTTCTCTTTGCAAACCCTCGCACCGCCAACTCGCACCACCAGGCTCCTCTCAAGTAAAGGAAACCCTCGCACCGCCACACCTCTGCCATTGTTCCGAAGCTAGCTGGCACTTGCACCTTCATCCTCCGTCGTGTTTGAAGCCCTTGCCTCTCTCAACATTCTGACCGTCGTGTTTGTAGCTAGCTCAGTTTATGTATGTGTTTGTTCTTCCTCTCGTAACTTTTTATCTACTTATATAAATGCATGTCGCCAGGGTTTCGTTCGAAAATGTGTTGTTGAATGTGTTGGCTGAAAATTTTGTTGTTTGTTGTTGAATTTGTTGCGTTATTGTTATATATTAACAAATGCATGTGTTGGCCGAGAGCTTTACATATTATTGTTGTATGGAGAATATAGATTCAATATTATTTAGAGCTACAACCATAATAAACAAAAGAGAAGACATTATTGAGGTTATTTAGAGCTAGATTCAACTGTAAACTTTGGAGGGTCATAACTTTTTCATGCGGCCTCGGATTTAGGTGATCTAGGAGGCTATTTTGGGTATTTTTTTGAGATCTACGACGTGGCAAACGGCAGAGCCAGTTTGGGCAATATCGGACCCCAAAAAAGGCCGTTTTGGCCTCTAAATTTAGGTTTTTTTGTGACACAACCTTTTTAGGGCCTTTTTTACAAATTGAACCTTTAATTTAGGGTATGATGGTGTTATATAACCTCTTGATTATAGTGGTAACATATGTTGCCTACCTTTGTATTATTTTTTATGTAGGGTAATACATGTTTTCATTTATTTTAGTTTTTACTTTTATCAGAATTGTTTTTCCTCTATTGTTTATCTCTTTATTGTAGTTATGGATGAGATAAGAGCTTCAGGTACCTCCAAAATTGAAGATCTTCGAGACAAAGGAACTTAGATGATGATGATGAAATTGAAGTTTTTAAGGGTTCAAGTGAAGAAGACGAGCAATGGATCTTATAGTCTAGAATAGATTGGTCAACATAGATCCAAGCCATGTATGTTTGCTTTTCCATATTTTTCTATTAATGAATCATGACATACCTAATGGCTAACTGTATATTAATTGAAACATGGGTGTTGTAGTTTTTCACCGATGATTATGCACGAGGCCAGCAATATAATGTTGATCAAATTGATGAAGTTAGAGGCCAAGCACGTGCACTCATTCATTCGGTAGCAATCTATATATTCTACATGCATTTTTAGGTTTGTATTTCGTCTACCAGCCTAGATATGTGAACTCTTTACTTTGGGGTGTAGAGCTACCAAGTTGTGGTATGCCCACTAATTTTATTGCAAGTATAGTTGGTGTATTGAGACATGCATACCAATTATAGATTGATTGAAATTATGGTGTGATTGCAGATTTGGTATGAATTGATGTTGTTTTACATTGCAGATTTGGTAATTGTTTTAACATACAGATTTGGTAACTTTGTATGTGGGCAGGAACAAAACTGCAAAAAAAAAGAAGTGGAGTTTTAATAACGGTTCTTATAAAAACCGTTATTAAAACCTTGTTTTAATAACGGTTCTGATGAAAACCGTTATTAAAACGTAGGTTTTAATAACAGTTCTGATGAAAACCGTTATTAAAACGTAGGTTTTAATAACGGTTCTTCTAAAACCGTTATTAAAACCTACGTTTTAATAACGGTTTTCATCAGAACCGTTATTAAAAACTGGAGTTTTAATAACGGTTTTTAAGTAAAAACCGTTATTAAATATGAAGTTTACGCACATATTCGCGGGTTTTTGTGTATTTTTCATGACGGTTATGAACCGTTATTAAAGATTTAATAACGGACGATTCAATAACGATTGAAAACCGTTATTAAAACTATAAAATAACCGTTATTAAAACCCCTTTCCGTGGTAGTGTAGGGCCATCAACACTAGCATGCCCACTGACGTAAGTCCCCCATGTTGATCAACACGACTCTGTCGGCCTATATGTCCACCAAATCAAAACTCTATGTTAAATAATTCTATTTTTAATTCAATGAATTAAACATACTATATAGTTGTTGTTAATTTTAAAATATAGAAAATGTGGATAAATTTAAAAAAATTAAAAGTTAAAAATTGAAGACTTAATAGTTAAAATACTAAAAATTTAAGTATCAAAAATGAAAAATAGAATTTTAGTAGAAAGCACCGACTAGAAGCCTCCCTCAATAATTTTTAATTTTTTTATTTTGAGTTCTTTAGTTTTGATTTTAATTTATTTTTTATTTTTGATGTTTATATCTTAAAATTTTTGATTTTTAATTAAAATTATTTTCAATTGAAATGCTAAATAAATAATGAAATAGTATTATATTAAATTAATTTGTGATTAAGCATATGCTATAGTTCTTAGGTAGTTGTTGGTCTAATTGTGTGTATATGTTTATAATTTATACAATATGGTATGTTTATTAAAAAAACATTTTTTTAATAGAAAATTTCTTTAATTAGAGCAAACCTTGAACACTTGTTCTTTTGTTGTGAAATTAAAAATCCGAAATGTCTCTTCCTTAATTAACAATTATCTCAATTACAATATTCCAAAACTCATACTTAAATAATAATTCTAAACCCTAAAGATAATAGTTAATATTAAGATAAAGCAATAAATTTAGGATAAAGGATAAAGCTTCAAAACAGTATATGTGGGGATGTTCACCTTGACCTAGCGGTCCACATCATTCGCCCCACGTTGCTCGAGTTTCTGTCCGGACGGTGTCTTCTTTATCTTTACGTCGCCCACCGACGTTGGGGTAAGGTATTAGATATATAAAGATAACAATTGTTTATAGAAAAAAAATTTGTTTGATATCTAAATCTACTTAAAAATTGCTAAAGTCAGTCTCTAATAAATAAAGATAAGATCTTGAAAACTGTAGCCCCTCACCTCGCTAGTAGATATTTGTCTCATTCAGGATAAACATGCTTTCTTGCTTTTTCTTTATTACTCTCTGTCCTCATCCTCAATTCCCAGTCAGGGCTAGAGCCAGTCCAAGCTTCTGCCTGAGTAGAAAAAGGTGATCGGCAACTAATACATTACTTAATTATTACAGATAATACGCTCGCTCGCACAATGCACGGTCTTTCCTGCTTTTGCCTTCCAATCAATTAAACAAAGCAAACCTCGTTTGATTTACACACATTGACATTACCTTTCACAAAGGGTTTGTCTTAACTCATAATATTTTTTCATGTGTTACTTATGGGAGAATAAGGTTTCGGATTTATAACACTTTTCCCAGGTATTACTATCATGGCTCGACCTCACTTAATTAACTAAGAACACACAAATCACATTCTCTTTAATAAACAGTAGCACAGGACCACCAAGGTCCAAAAAGAGCTCCGAACTTGTCTCATTCCTCTTTTTCCTTTTTCTGCCATGCAAGTAAGGCACTTGATTCTGCAACAAGAGCTACACTTTTTATCCATTACCAACTTTCTCTTGCCTATATATACAAGCCTAATCGCCGTTGGTCGGTCTAAAACCACTCCACCTGCTACTGGCTGCTCCGCTCTGTGCGTCTTTCTTTCTCTCTTTCGCTCTTGGAGGGCAAGTCTACTAATGGCACTTACCCAACCAGCATCAAAGATGCAGGTCAAGCCCGGTCGACGGAGGTTCTCATCTTCCGATGAAAGCAAATTGACAAAGGAGATTCAATCTACTCATGCTCCTGGGAGTCGAAACGTAGATGTCCCTACTCTCCTTGTCATCATTGAAGACATTGTCGGTCATGCCATGCATGGCATTGATACTACTGTCAGTGTACGTGTGTATACAGCTAGCTACATATTCTCAATTTCGTTTTTGTGCATCATGCCATGAATCAATAGACAGTCATCGAAACTCTCCATATTTACATCTCGAATGGACTACGTACAAATTAGACTAACTAATAAAGAGTTAACAAATGCAGAATATGCAGGGAACACAAAAGATAGCTGACAAATCGGTGGGCAAGGCTAATTTAGATGCTTCTGAAGGCATTCCAGAAGAGATAGCTTATATCATACAGAAAGTGTCTTCTGAGGTAATATTCTGATTGTCAAAGACTCATATATACCCAGCATATATATTTATATATACATATATATGTATATGCATATGAGGCAGTTTGTATTTTTATTTTGTTTTTATACGCTATATTTCACTTTACCTACGGTCAGATATCATACAAGTGTGAAACCGATAGCGAAGTACACGCAACAACAATGACGATTGTAACCATGCTATCAAACTACTCGTGGGATGCTAAAATAGTCATACCTTTAGCGGCTTTTTGTACTACATGTGGTGAATTCTGGCTCCTTATGCGTCTCTGCGCCACCGACCAGCTAGCTAAATCAGTAGCATTGCTGAAGCAACTGCCGGATGTGATCGAGAACTTCAATAACTTGAAATACCGGTTCGATTCAATCAACGATCTGCTCAGGGCAATTATGGATGTGACTAGATGCGTCGTCGAGTTTAGTCAGTTGCCTGATGAGTACATTTCGCCTGAGAATCCAGCTATGTCGGCTGCTATGGCTCATATACCTATAGCCGTTTATTGGACCATTAGAAGCATTGTTGCCTGTACTGCTCAGATGGCTAGTTTCGTTGGCATGGATTTTGGGTAAGTAAGGAATTAATTTATAGAACTCTTGTTTCCTGAGAACTCTGTCTGTCTATCTAAATATATAATATAAAGGCCAATCCGGGCCAGATAGAGGGGCTAATGAATTTTTTTTTTCCGTCCCCCTCCCCCTCCCTTCTCTCTGATGGGAAATGAAGGCTCGCTTCATCCACTACTGAGTCATGGGAACTATCAAGCCTGGCTCATAAAGAAAGAAACATATATGAAACCCTTAAGCATCAGCTTGACTTATGCCATCAGCAAATTGGTGAGGGAATTTTTGATACATATATGTCTTTGAACAGATTGACATTTTTGGATCATTATTATTATTATTATTATTGACTGATATTGCTGAAACTATATAATGCTCCAGATGAAAAAAAGCACATTGAGGCTTTTGACAATCTGGTCCGCCTTATCGAAACAACTCAAATGGACAACCAAAGGATTCTAAGGGCTTTGATCGGCAAAGATGATCTCCTTGAGTGTAAAACCGGAAAAAAGGTCGGGTTTAGAAGCTTTAATCCTCTGACACTCTTCCTTTCTCTGTATATTATATTTTATTTTCTCCTCCGGCTTGATTTGTATTTAATTAATCAGATGTGAATAACCTAATCAGATATACGTACCGTACGTACAGGTAAACTTAGAAGTTTTCAGGAGGAAAACCGTGCTACTCTTTTTATCAGACCTTGATCTCGACCCAGACGAACTCCAGGGCTTGGACACCACCTACCAGGAATCTCGTTCAAGACCAGAATTCCAATACGACGTAATCTGGCTTCCCGTAGTGGACAAATCAATCCCATGGACTGAGCAACACCAGAAGAAATTTGACGAGGTAAGGCCTCTGATGACATGGTATACGATAGACCATCCCTCATCGCTAGAGCCAGCAGTGGTTAGGTACATCAAGGAGGTTTGGAAGTTCAACAAGAAGCCTATTTTGGTGACATTAGATCCATTAGGGAAAGTGGCATCTCCAAACGCGCTTCATATGGTCTGGATTTGGAAGAACGATGGGTATCCGTTCAGCGCTGCTAAGGAAGAAGAGCTTTGGAGGAAGGAGACTTGGAGTCTTGAGCTAGTGATTGATGGTATCGAACCAGATGTTTATGAATGGGTAACTCGCCTACATGCTTAGGCCTTTTTTTTTTTCTCTTTTAATCGATTGGCCAATCTCATCAGAGCTATTTCTATTTAAATTTGACGAATAATTAACGGATGTCGACCATCGTCGTTGTCTTTCAGGTTAGAAAAGGGATATGCATATGCTTGTATGGAGGAGAGGACCTGAACTGGATCCGATCATTCACAGCAACAGCAAAAGACGTTGCCAAGGCAGCACAAATAGAGCTCCAAATGATCTATGTTGGAAAATCCAAAGCCAAACAAAGGCTGCAAAAGCTCACCGCGACTATAGAAGCCGAAAAGCTATCTCGCTGCTGGAGAGATTCCTCTGTCTTTTTGTTGTTCTGGACAAGGCTTGAAAGTATGCTCTACTCCAAAATGGAACGTGGGAAGACCACAGATAACGATCTTATAGTGCAGGAGATCATGACGGTTCTCAGCTTTGATGGCAGTGACCGAGGATGGGCGATATTTTGGATGGGATCAGACGGTATGGCTCGAGGCAAAAGCGATAATGTGCTAAAGAGTCTCCAGGAATATTCGAATTGGAAAGCTGAGGTAGCGAACAAAGGGTTTATCGTCGCGCTGAGAGATTATCTGCTTGGGTTGCACACGCCAGAGCATTGTAATAGGCTGATACTTCCGGGGGTTGAAGGCGGCATCCCAGAACGTGTTTCGTGTGCCGAGTGTGGCAAGCCGATGGAGAAGTTCGTTATGTATAGGTGTTGTGATGAATAAATAATGATTTAACTGATACGTGCCTGTTCTCTGTAGTGGGAACTAGTGATTTGTTGAGATGATCGGATTGTTACTGTCCTTGTTGGTTTTGGTTGCTTTTTGAGGTGCTTGTTTGCAGCTAGTGCTGGACTTGTTTTTACGCTTGATCTACAGCTTCTTGACTATCACTGGATGTTATTATATATTTATATGTCATGAGCTAAGTGATGTTATTATATATTTATATGTCATGAGCTAAGTGAGAGAGTGTGATGTGGTAATAATAAAAGTGTATTAAAAGAGTCAAATTCGAAACCTTCTTATTATTTTATCTTACTTTCTAAATAGTGATTAGAGGAAGGGTTGCAGTTCTACTTCCATAATGATCGTATTTTACTTTTGCAAAAAAAAAATATTTTAATAAGATTATATAAAGGAGAGTTGTTTTAAAATAACGATTATAGTTTTAAAAATCGAATAAGATGGGACAATCCAAGCAATAAATTGGGGAATCGATTACCTTAAAGTTAGATTTTATGTATTAATTTTTAGAATTTTATAAAAGTATATTTTATTTATGTAAAATGGAACAAAAAATCAATTAAAATTCAGTTAAATTTATATATAATTTAATTTTTCATATATTTTATATTTTGTATTTAATATATATCATTAATCTGACTAATTTAATTAGTATAAATTACTAATTCAATCACCGAATAAATCGATTATCAAGCTTTTTAAACTTTGAATGAAACTTGCTTTTGGTTCAAATGTCCCGTGATATTACGGGCCTTCGTTAAAAGTGGGAAAATAACGTATTGTTATGTCACTTTTGACGACGCTGAATTTGGGGGCAGGAGGAGGGAAGTGTACTATACGCATTCTCTCATGGAATCTTCTTCTTTTACATGGTGGGGTTTGTGTCTGTGCAGAGGAGGATATGCATCCTTGAGTAGGTGCAAAATCTAGGACGTACGGAGGAGGGGGCCACATTTTGTGCCACTTGTCTTGCACGATCAACGGTATTGGTTGGTGGGCATCCCCCCCCCCCGGGTTTAATTTTCTTCTTTTGTATTTGTCTAGATATGTAAATTTCTTTTTGGTTTCCTTGTAGTTTAATGCTTTCCTATTTCTCTTAAGACTAGCCTACGCATATATATATATGATTAGTATCATTTCCTTTATCTACCACCATCATGTTATTCCTGATGTACTATTGAAAGTTAACTGTGTTTTTTTTAGCCTATGCCTTTATGGTAGGCATGTAATTATATTGGATACAATGATTTACCTTATAATATGTGAAAATGTTGGTTAAATAGGTTTTAATTTCTATCTCTCTCTTTTTACGTATTAGATTTATATAATAAGGATCACCAAGTAATGCGGTACTAAATAGTTCATCTGTCACTAATTTTTTATTCAAAATATTTAATTAATAACATAATTGATTCTCTTACTTAGGGATGTAAACGGGACGGGTATTACCCGAAACCCGACGGATTTTATCCGGCGGATACTTAAACGGATATGGATAAACGGATATAGATACGGATATGGATGATAGAAAAAAATACCCGTCGGGTTCGGGTACGGATACGGATATGGGATATCCATATCCGTACCCGTAACCATATCCGTACCCGTTTACCCGATATATAATTACCCTTTTACCCTTAATTTTAAAATAAATATAGTATAAATTAAGGTTAAAATTGTCATTTGGCTTAACTATAAATGGGTTTATCCGTCGGGTAATGGATTTATCCGTTGGACAATATCCATTAACGGGTAAACGAATAATCCGTCGGGTAATGGATATCCGACGGATACGGATACGGATATGTCAACGGATATCCGTTTGGGTACGGGTACGGATTCGGGTATGGATTTTCTTATCGGGTACGGATACGGGTATGGTATACCCGACCCGAATCCGCCCCGTTTACATCCCTACTCTTACTTAGCTTTCTAATATCCAAAAAAATGATGGAATTTCCATTAATTTGAGGGCTATGTATATGATATAATATGTCTTTCTCAATCATACTAAAATAATTATAGTTGAGATTATTTCTAGCAATATTATGCATACATCTTGATAACTAAAAAAATATATTTAGGTTCATTATATTTCACATGATTTTTTGTCCAATATTTATGAAGGTCAATGTATATGGCATAATATTTATTTTTCAATCATAACAAAATAATTATAGTCAAAATTATATCTAGGTCTATTATGTATAAATCTTGATGGCTAAAAAAAATATTTAGGTTAAATATATTTGATATCATATTTTGGTCCAATACTTATGAACTTTATATAGTATGGGCATCGAAATATATTATTAAAGTCCTTGATTTGATTTGGAATGGTACTAATAATGGTGAGAGTTTATTTTATTTGAGTAAAAAAAATATCACATTACATCTCTTCTCTTAATTAAAACTTACTGTAAAAAATGATAAGAATAAAATAAAAACTTTAAGACTACCACATTCAAATTAGTAAGTTAGCATACAAAATTTGCAGAAAATAAGCATGATATTGGACACTCTTTCTGTAACACCCCAAAATTTATTACTAAAAAAATTCGTTTTATAGCAGAAACATAATTAAAATAACCGAGTGTTATCGCCGTAATTGACATAAGTCGAGCTTACCATCCCAACCTTATGTCAATCACAAGACTAAATAATTTTAAATGCTCAACAAGATAAAAACCAAAAATGAGAGAAGTTTCATAATACCAAATGCGAGTTTAGAGATTAACTCTGGATTACAATAACAAAATACTACAAAAGGGATACTGTGGATCAAAGAGTCCAAAAAGGGTATTAAACATGACTCTTCGCCCAAACACCCAGTACAGATAAATGTGACTCTTCCCCACACAAGGCATCAAAAACAGTGAAATCATCAACTAGGTCCTTAACGACCTGTACAAAACTATCAGGGTCATCTGCTCGTGGGAATGAGCAGCACCCATGAAAAGGATAATCAGTATGGTGCGTACTAAGTAAGATAACAATACAATTGAAACCGGAAAAATATATCATTACATACATTCATAGTGGAAAGTAGTATATATGCACGATACAAAAATCAACACAAGGTAATTATTGGTCCGAATTCGTAATATTTAAATATGATATAACCCAATATTTTATTTATATTGAGTTCAGGGACTCTAATACTCTTAAACCGGTGGAACGGTCTGAAATACCTCCTAGGACAAAACACTCATAGCCACTATATTAAGCTGGTGGAATGGACTCCACACCTCTTAGGGCATAACGAGCCTGGCCAATATTATTAAGCCGGTGGAACAGACTCCTGTACCTCGTGCCTGACTCACGTAATCTTTCACTATAAGTGATTAGTGTCTTAATCATTAGTTACTTATCTCAGACTCATATTATCTTTCATGTTGAGATTAGGCCCTACTATTCTTAAATCGGTGGAATGGTCTAATGCACCTCCCAGGACAAAACACGTTTGGCCACTATTATTAAGCCGGTGGAATGGACTTATAAAACACCTCGGCTCAGCTCACATGATCTTTCACTTTAAATTATTAGTGTCTTATTCATGATTGGTTTATGATTACGAGACAAGATTAAGGTAAGAAAAGACATCAACATACATATAACAAGACCGTTCTCAAAGATTAACATGATTATTTTCCCCAAAAACCCTAAATTCACAATTTAAGCATAACTTCCCCCATATTGATCATTTATCCACCAAACTTATTATATGTTCCTAAAATAATAGTATCATTAATATACCCAAATTTTGAGTTCTAACTCTCACGTATTACACGTGTGTGAAATACCCCAAAAATCATAATTTAGGAATTAAGGCAAAATAAGGATTTATTAGGGAAATTAAGTAAATAAATTATTTTATTAGGATAAAATGGAATTAATTAAGGTAAAATAAGGAGAAAATAATAAATAAATTATTTAGGAAAAATTTGGACATTTTACTAATTAGTATGGAAGTTAAGGAAAATTGTCTAAAATAGCCAAATTAAGCTAAAAAGGAATTTAGTTACTATTATTATTTTAAATATTATTAATTTTAAATATTGAAGAATACCAAAGTACTCTAAACACCACAATCAACATATTTTCTCCTTTTTCCTTTTTCTTTCTTCCTCCCCTTCCTCATTTTCTTTTTTTTTTTCCCTTCCTTCGCCGAAGCGGGCCAGTTACATGGCCCAACCCCTTCCACCTCCCCCCCTCATGTGGCCCAAGCCCGCACGACATGTTCTCCCTCGCCCGTCCATGAGCTGGTATGTCCTTTCTTTCTTCTTTCCTTTCTTTTGAACCGGCCGGTCCAGCCTATCGCCCCTCTTCTTCTCCCTCAAATCCCGACCTACAATGGCTGAAACCTGCAACCCCTGCCGCTGACAGCCACCAACGCCATCTAGCCTTCCTTCTCTCTTTCCCCTGTCGTTTTTGTTTCCTTTTTCGACCCCGACCAACCCCACATATCTCCTCACGTGTGCACCTTCCTTTCCCTTCTCTCTTCGACATCACCTATCCTGCCATGGTAGGACTGCACCGCCTGCCGCCGCTGGCCGGTGGTCCTGCCTCACCTGCCCCACTTTTCCTCTTCCTCCTTCATCATCCCCTCCTCAATTTAGCTTATAAATACCCCCCATAGGCAGCCATAACCGAGCTTCTATTTTGCCAACCCAAAAAACCCCGACTTTGCACCACCACCCAAACAACTCCCTACTCCTCCACCGTCGATGATTGCCGCCGCCAACTCCGCCCATCAAAGCCTTCCCTACACCGCCCTATACATAAATAAGGCACCCTCCTCCCTTATCTTTCCCTACACAAGCCACCCCGACCGTGCAAAATCACCATCCCGGTCAGCTCACTTCAACCTCTCGCCACCTCTCGTACCACCGCCCACCACCAATTCCGCCGCAACCAGAACCACCTCTACCCTCCAAAATAACTAGGGGAATCCACCCTACCTCCCCATACCTCCATCTTTCCCTACCTCCCTCTCCTTCTCCCTTCTCCACCTTCCACCACCTTCGCCCACCGCATCGACCGTTGTACGCTGCCACTTCCGACTGCACCACCACCTCCATTCCACCCCTGTCCACCTAAGACACCTTCCACCACCTCAAACACCCACTCATTCCCCCTCCTCTAGCCTATACCCCATATCTCTCCACTTTTCTTCCTCCTCCACCGCTACCACCGCGCGTCGCCACCGGTTCTGCCACCTACCCTAGGTTGTATTCTAATTTCCTCAGCCCTTAAACTCTTTTCCTATAAGTGTTAATAATTTTTAGTAATATTAATAGTATTACCCTTATTATATTATTATTATTATTATTATTATTATTATGTATCACTCTTATTACCTAAACTAACTTCATGAATATTTATAACTATGGTATTATTATTTAAAGGGTTATATCTTTAGTATTAATATAGTTATCTTTATTACTACTACTACTACTACTACTACTACTACTACTACTACTACTTCTACTACTGTTGCTATCATTATTATTATTATTATTATTATTATTATTATTATCATCATCTCTATCATCATCATCATCATTATTATTATTATACTTGACCACATTATCACTAAGGCTACTACTAAGATGATTTCTAGGACCTTCATTAGTATTATCCTTAAGATGAGAACTGTTATTATTATTATTATTATTATTATTATTATTATTATTATTATTATTTAATACTACTATAAATATTATTATTGTTAACTTGTCTTTTGTCAATATTTCATAATCACTAACCTATTATCACTACTAGCATCATTAGTATAAGAATCATTATGGTCACTACTTCTATATTACTTATATCACTATTATTATTATTAATAGGGTTTGGGTCGATATTAGTATTATCAATAAAACCAATAATACTATTATTATTAATAATATCGGATCCATCACCTTAAAACTATGAATATCACTATGACTACTTTAACATAAACCATGATGGATACTAAGACTTATTTTGGTCAGTAATGACACGATTAATTATTTTGGGAATAACAACTCTACTTTTAATTATAAAACTACTATTATCATTATTATACCTAATAGTATAGTATAATAAGAGTAGGGTAGAAATAATGGTAGTCTTTGGTAAGAGGGAGATTAACCCATAGTATTTCCCTCTTATAAGTGAATCAAGCTAAAAACCTAAGGAGGCATTGGAGTGTGCTCCAAGCCCCGTGTTGTATTAGGTAAGGATATGTTTTTTAAGGCCTTTTATGTGTAAGAATGTGCTATGTGTGTTTGTTTGATGGGTGTGCTTTATATTTCATATTTTATATTATCATGTTCCTGTGGAAGCTTGCAAAGCATGGAGCTAAGATAAGTTGCATGTGTTATGATATATGTAATATGATGTTATTACTTGTACTTGAATTGTGCTTATGTAATAATGCCCCTCATGACATGCATGATAGGAGGTCCCAAGTAATATGATGTGGTTGTGAGAAAAATGGAAAAAGGGAGGAAAGTGAGTTAACTAGAGAATGATAATGATTGCTTAATTATCTTATGACCTATAGGTGAAGAAAAAGAGGAATAATGGGAATGAGATTAAAGGAATGGATTTAACATGCATGAGAAGTCTAGGGTTTGCATGGGATGGTTAGTCTTTGTATGGGGATGACTTTTACGTGGAAAAAGTTGATTTGAGGATTGAGTAAGGTAAGGGAAGAATCGTTAGGGCGATTAGAATCCATATGTAAAAAATAGTACATGGGTTGATGTAAGGATGCATGAGGGATTTGAATAGGATTTTGGGAGGAAACCCTAAGTGAGAGAAGTGTGTAAGGGGGGAAAATTGATGGGAATGGATAGAATGAGGATAAAAGATGGAAGGGGGTGTCATATGGAGGAAAAAGTGAATCAAGAAAGAATATTATACTTGGGTGTTGAGTGAGTGGCATAAAAGAAAGGAGAAGTACTAGGGTTTTCGGGAAGCTAATTAGGGTTTTAGTGATCATGTGTGGGAGTTGGATAGTGGGGTTATAAGGTCAAGTGTGGGTCGAGAGAAGTGATGTTCTTAGTAATAAAGAAGAGTTTTGGGTTCATAGTGAGCGGGGAAAAGATGAAAGGAAGTCCCAAGATCATGTGTTGAGTCGGATATGTGTAATGTGGAGGAGTTGGTGGTAAATGAGAGTGATGAGCAAATAATATCATATTGGGAAAGAGAGTTGCTAGAGTTGGAATGGTCGACTAGGGTTTCATGGCCACATGTATTATATAGGAAGGGAAATGTGGTACTTGGGGAAGAGTCGAGCGAAGCGATAAATTGGAGGAGTATGAGTTATATGGGATAGAGAGGGTTGGGCCATATAGACCAAATTAGGGTTTTCCCAGAAAAAAACCTTAGAGGGTTACATTAAGTTGATTTAGAAATATGGGGAGTGGGCCTCAGTGTTGAGTATTTGTGGTAATGAGGAAAGGGTGAGAAAGGATATTGGGATGTACTAGAAGAAGTAAAAGTCCCAAGATATGGGACAGGATTGTCGGGAAGTCGAGTGGGTCGTGCATGTCTAAGTCGGGATTGTGTATGGAATAAGATACAATAAAACACTAAGCACTTAAAGTGAAAGATTATCAAGCTAGAGCCCAGTGAGGTTATATATCCTCCAATCCACTGGCTATAATAGTGGTCAGGTGCATTTTACCCTGTTGAGTGATTTTCCGGTCCACCGACTATAATAGTAGTCATGTGTGTTCTGTCCTGCTGAGTGATTTTTCTGGTCCACCGACTATAATAATGGGGGATTCCGGGCTCGATAAACAAAACCTTGTATGGTAATAAGTCTTAGAAAGATACTATTTACTTACAGTGGAACACCTCATGAGTCGAGGCCAGTGTGGTTATTATATATTTTCCGGTCCACCAGCCATAATAGTGGTCAGGCGCGTATTGTCCTGTTGAGTAATTCCGGTCCACCGGCTATAATAGTGGGGTTCTCATACTCACATGGAATTATTATAAAAGAGATATAAGGTAAATCACTAATATAAGTTCGGCCTAATCTTGTAAATCTGGATTATTATCTTGTACACCTTATGTGTTTATTCTCTTGCGTGGCCTTACTTGCGTGCTTCTTGCTGGCCTTACCCATATAGTTATCTTACCCAGTACGTAGCACACTGACCACCCGTTTCATGGGTGCTGCTCATTCCCACAAGCATAAGACCCGTCTAGGTTTGTGCAGGTAGGGGATAAAGTCTTCGATGCCTACGACACCTACAAGGCATTAGGCGGGGTTGAGCGTTGAGCGTATACCTGACTTGGGGATCGAGAGCGACCCGGTTGGACTCTGTTTTTCCCCTTATTTTACCATGTTTCGTTCTTATTCTAGTTATGTCATGTCATACGATATTTTATGTTTTTAGAAAACTCTAGTTATTTACTCTTTGGGTTGTAATTCTTAAATTGCAATATGATTTCCGTATAATTATGAGGGTGTCCTCTCATGGGCTCTCATGGTTTTATTAATGACTTGTGTTTGATGTTAATCCTGTTTAGCCTTAGCACTTAGTACTGAAACGATAGGAGTGAACCGATCTGGTACTAAGTGTGGCGGTAATAGCCCCATAATTTACAGTTTTCTTATTTCAATTCTGTTAAACCATTTTACTCAAACAAAATTTTTTAGTAGCAAACTTTGGGGGTGTTACAATGCGATAATAGACCTGTCTCAAAAGTTACTATTTATAAAGCTCCCAAAACCCTAATTTCACAGGTAAGCCATAACTTCTCCTATAAGACTCATATAATTACCAAATTAAATATACATCCTCAAAATACCCATATTAATAACATATCCAAAATTTGTATCCTAACTCTAACATTTTACACATGCGATAATAGCCCTCTCTTAGAAGTTACTATTCATAAGGCTCCCAAAATCCTAATTTCACAAGTAAGTCATAAATTCTCCCATAAGTCTCATATAATTACCAAATTAAATATAATTCCTTAAAATACCCATATTAACAACATATCCAAAATTCGTGGCCTAACTCTAACATTTTAGACATGTGATAATAACATTACCGTCTTAAGGCTATTATTCCCAATTTTGGCTATTTTCTCATATGAAGAACTTATGACCTTCATAATCACTCCCAAAAACTTCACATGATATTACTATCATATTTCAATCCATCTAACACGTTAAAATACCAAAAAAAATTTATTAACATGTATTGACAAATATGCCCTTAAAAGTAGTCGATAGCCCTTATTTTATGAAAATCTCATATCCTACATATCATTATTTCCAAATCCTCATTTTATCAAAATACATCTTAAATATACTTATTTTCCACTTATAATAATTCATTAGGCCCATACTACTTTCCCACAATTTATACTTATCCACAAAATACATTATAGTGTAATATCATCATATTAGTATATCTTTTAATATTCTCACTTCCTTTCTATCATATAATTCATATTAATACATCATATCATCATTAAAATAAATTTTAATAATATAATAAAAATAACATAATAACACACATAATCATACAAGAATTTAACACAACCCGAAACATCTACTAGTATCCTTACAAATAAGGCTCTGGTCTCTAAGCATGATTATCCTAATCCGCTTCTTCTGAAACTTCTAGAATATCACCTAATAATAATTAAAAAATATAATTAGAATTAATAATATAATTAATTAATTTTTAAGGTAATGGAAAGGAAAAATAATGGGAAAAAACCAAACCGGGTTCAAAGTACGGGTCGCTGGCCAAGAAGACTAGTAACAGCACAAACTGTCGTTGCTAGGGAATGGGCAACAGCAAGGAGGGCTGAAAGGGGGGTAGGCAATGATGAGGGTTGTTGGAAGGGGGGTTTAGGCTTCAAAAATTTGTACCGAAGCTATGGGGGGATTTTTGGGTGATTTTTGCCTATGGTTAGGGGTGTTTTCGATTGGTTTTTGTTGCAACTTGGGGGTAGGAACGGGTGGTTTTGCTGCATCTAGGGGTGGTTTTTTGGTGATTTTTTCTGCAGCTAAAGGTGAGAGAATTTAAGGTTTTTATGGTGGTGGTGGATGACGCGCGATAATGGTTGTCGAAGGTGGATTTTTGGGCGGTTTTGGGGACGGTAAGGAGGGGTGTTTGGGGTGATTTTTTTGACAAAAAGTTTTAGGAATAATGAGCTAGTTTTTCGGTATATTAATGAGGTTTATGTATGTGTGTGTGTGTCTATATATATATATATATATAGACACACACACACACACACACACACACACTTAGAGAGGAAGAGGAGGGGGCTGCGATTGGGCAAAATTTTCAAACTCCAACCCACAACCGCAGAAGTTGGGAATTGATGTGGTAGGGTATGGTATGAGGGTGGCACGAGGGTGGTGTGTCAGGTTAGAGCGAGAGTAGAGTAAGGTAAAAAAAAACAGAATAGGGTAGGGGTAATTTATTTAGGTATAAAACTAGGTAAAGTATCTGGATAAAAATTATCTGGTTACTAGAATAGGTTTATTTGTTTTAGCCTAATAATTTTCTAAACCAAAGAAGAGAAATACAAATAGAATTTTATGTTAAAATAAAATTTTAGGTTTATTAAAAATTTTAATATGCACCCTAACATATTGTAGCCTTCTAAAATTTTATAAATAATAAGTCATAATAACATTACACATATTAATAATATTTTTATTACAAATAAATAATTATTATAACTAATACACATAATTACCAATTATAATTATTAGCATTTTTTTAAACAGGGTATTACACTTTCTCAAATTAGCAAAATAAATGTCCAAGGAATGTTGATAGACTTACCTAGAAATTATGTTCAAGCTACAAAATATGAGTCAAGAATTCCCAAGCCAGTTTACCAAAATCCTAAAAAATGAAGAATCCGTCCAAACAAATCAAGGAAAAAATTCACCTCTAGATTCTCCAACATACTCAGAAATAACAAAAAACATAATAAATGTCCTTCAAAAGGAATTTCAAATTGACAAAAAATTCTATCAAGATGACTTTTATTTTGCTAGAAACGCAAAAAAGAGAACTTGGTTCTTCAAACATTTCATGAACCAAAGAAAAGAAATACAAATAGAATTTTATAATTTTCTAGAAAATAAAAAGGTTAAAATTCTATTCTTCGATTGTTTCAAACTATATGCAAATCAAAATGACATTAAATACCCTTTCAAAAATACAAACCTAGTAACCATCTGAAACAAGACCAAAACCTGGCACACTAACAGAGGAACAATTGAATCAGAACATCCTCCTCTACAAAATATTAAAATGACTTATGGTGAAATCACACTAGAATTAAAACCTCTAAAAATGCCAAAATAAGAGGAAACTAAAAACGTTAAAAATATTCTTCTTTAGAATAATTATACAAACATTTACTTAAACACAATTGGATCCCAATTAAAAAAATAGACAAACAAATTCAAAAGAGCATACTTTCGGCAATACAAATAACCTTAGTGCCTCAAAACACAGAACAAAAGAAAATAACAATTTTCAAACCTTTTGAAGTTTTGAAACCTAGTCAACAAATAATTCAGGCTGGAAAAATAGAAGTTCTCCAAGCTATAAAAGAGAAACTAAATCAAATTATACCAACTTCATCAAATCAAATGCAAATCCCAGAAATCCTAAATTAAATTTACAAATAAACACCATGAATCAAACTGAATAGACTAACAATGATGAGATTGAGGAACCAACCCTGTATCATCTTCATAACCCTTCAATCTCTAGGGTAATAATTCCTAGAAATACAACCCCTAACTTGAACCTTGAAATCAAGCCAAACAAATTAGTTCAACCAAACTACATGGCATCTTCCTTGTACGAATGGAACATAGATGGGATGTCATAATATAACATCCTAAACCTTTGTAACAAATGACAATAGTAGCCAATGCTTATAAAACCCAAACAAAAACCTCTAATTGAGCCATAACAGAACTCTTGATAGTAGGATTCTCAGGATAATTAAAAGGTTGGTGGGATTTTCACCTTACCTCAGAAGAACAAAATCAAATCCTAGATGCCATAAAAATAGATGAAAATAATGATATCATTTTTGAAAATGACGAACCCATTTCTGATGTTGTTGCATCGCTTATTCTGTCAATATCTCTGCACATTGTGGGTGATCCTTCACACCTCAAAGACAAAAACATAAAACTCCTTCCAAACCTTAGATGCAAACATTTAACTGACTTCCAATGGTACAAAAACACATTCCTAACTAGAGTAATGTTTAGGGATGAATCAAACCTACCATTCTAAAAAGAGAAGTTTCTAGCTGGTCTTCCACCCCTTTTAAGCGAAAGAGTTAGAAACAAAATTAAAGAAGCATATGAAAATAAAATTCCGTATAGAAGATTCACCTACGGTGAATTAAGAAGTCTTATCCAAAAGGAAGGATTAATAATCTGTTAAGATTTAAAACTTCAAAGACATTTAAAATGGGAATTAAACAAAACCAAACAAGAACTTAAATCTTTCTGCAAGCAATTTGATATACTAGGAGCCACAGATAAACCCAAAAATTGTTCTAGCAATTACAAACCAACATATCATAACAAATCAAAGAAATATTTACCATCACCACAAACAAAAAAATGAATTCCATATTATCAAAAATAAAAATCAAAAGGAAAGAAGCCTCAAACTTCTTCATCCACCAAAACCCCCATAGGAAACATGACCTGCTTCAAATGTGGTAAGAAAGGTCACATTTCAAAATTCTGTAAACTAAACAAGCAAATTAGAGAATTGAATTTAGATGATGAAACCATGGAGAAAATTCAAAATCTCTTAATAGAATCATCTAAAAATGAATCTCAAAATAAAGACCTTTCGGAAGGCCTATAAATTGAGGAAATAATAACCTCATCGTCTTCTTATAACTCTTATGGCCTAGAAGAAGAAATATTTGCAAATCAAGTAAGCGTTATGACAAAAGAACAGAAACTGATAGTTGAAATTGTTCAACACATACCTGATCCTCAAAAACAAAAAAAAATATCTAGAGAAGTTATGTGAATCACTTGAATGGAATGATTCAAACCAATCAACTTAAAAAATTCCAGCAAAACCAACAAATACATATGACTTAACCTCGATACTCAAAAGACAACAAAAATCAAAACACACAATTCCAATAGCTTCTGAACCCCAACAAGAAATTAAAGAAGTTAAAAATGAATTAAAATAATTACAACAAATCACAAGAAAATGATAGTAATATCATTCAAATTTTATAGTAAAAAAAAAATTAAAAATACATCTCCAAAACCCAGTGAACAAAATGATTCTGAAGATGAATAACTTCAAAACCTACCAGTCCCAGAAGATTTTTTTTAAATGTATTAAAAGAAATTACCTCTAGAAAATACATAATAAACATAACCCTAAAATTATCCAATGATTTTCAAATCAATTCAGTTGCCTTATTTGATATCAGTGCTAATTTAAATTATGTCAAAGATGGAATCATACTAAAAAGATTCATGTCTCAAACTTCAGAAAAATTATCTACAGCAAACAACTCCAAACTCAAAATAAAAAATAAATGCGAAACAAGTGTTCTTTGTAACAACCTACAAATAAAATCAACATACCTCATAACCCCAGATAGCAGTCATAGTATAATTCTGGGAACTCCTTTCATAAACTTAATTACCCCATACAAAGTAGAATTAATAGGAATTTTATTCAAAACCAAAGGAATAAAAAATTTCCTTTCATTTCTAGAAATTTCTAGAATAAGAAACTTAAACCAATTAAAAGTAAAATCAATCTATTAGAATCAAATCAACCTCCTTGTTCAAGGAAAACAAACATATTTGAATCTTTTGAAACAAAACGTATCCTTGACCAGAATCCAAAATCAAATGGAAACCAAACTCATCAAAACAAAGATTTCTGAAATCCAAAAACCAAATTGAAAGAGAAATCTGTGTTGACCTTCCAAATGCCTTTTAGGCAAGGAAACAACATATGGTTGACCTACCATATGAGGAAAATTTTCAAGAAAGGAATATTCCTACAAAAGCTCGTACAATCCAAATGAATTCCGAATTAGTTGAATATTGCAGAAAAGAAACTTATGACTTAGAAAAAAAAACTAATTTCAAAATCTAGGTCACCTTAGTCTTGTGCTACATTCTATGTCAACAAAAATTCAGAAATTGAACGAGGAACACCTCGACTGTTCATAAACTACAAACCCCTGAATGATGCATTAAAGTGGATTAGGTACCCTATTACAAACAAAAAAGACCAACTCCAAATACTTCATTCAGCATTAATATTTTCAAAGTTTGGCCTCAAATCAGGATTTTGGTAAATACAAATAATACCTAAGGACAGGTATAAAACTGCATTCATGGTTCCATTTGGACAGTATTAATAGAATATAATGCTCTTTGGATTAAAAAAAATGCTCCTTCAAAATTCCAAAGGATAATGAATGACATATTTAATCCATACTCAAATTTTTACATTGTTTGCATCGATGATGTTCTCATATTTTCACACTCCATAGATCAACATATTAAACACCTTAAGACATTCATTAGTGTCGTAAGGAGAAGTGGTCTAGTAGTGTTAAAATCTAAGATCTCCTTGTTCAAAACCAGGATTAGGTTCTTAGGTCATCATATAACCTTAGGAACCATAACTCCTATAGAACGATATTTAGAATTTGCATCAAAATTCCCAGATCGTATTCTAGATAAAACCCAGCTTTAAAGGTTCTTAGGTAGTCTGAACTATATTCTGGACTTTTGTCCAAACATAAATCATATTGCCAAACCACTCCATGATTGACTCAAAAAGAACCTAAAACCATGGACTCAGGCCCATACTGACATCATAAAAAAGATTAAGGCCCAAGTCCAAAATATTCTGTGTCTGCACTTGGCCGACCCAGACTTTTTAAAAATAGTTGAGACTGATGCCTCAGGTATTGGGTATGGTGGCATCCTCAAATAGGGTCAATTCCAAATACTTAAACAGTACCAGACCCAGTCCAAACAATCCCAAGCCCAAACCAAATCCATAGTCCAGTATACTTTTGGACATTGAACGAGACCCAACAAAATTACTCCACAGTGAAGAAAGAAATCCTTTTGGTAGTACTGTGTATCCAAAAATTCTAGTCCGATTTGTTAAACAAAATATTCCTTCTATGTATTGACTGCAAGTCAGCAAAGGAGATATTACAAAAAGACGTCCAAAATATCACATCCAAACAAATATTTGCCAGGTGACAGGCGATCCCTTCTGCCTTTGATTTCGACATCAAATATATCAAAGGAGAATCAAATTCAATTCTAGATTTTCTTACTGGGTAATTCCTTCAAAGCATAGCACACCATGGCTCCAAAGAAGAAAGGAAAGGAGAAAGTGCAAGAAATTCTTGCACCAAAACCAATTAAATCATATTACGAAGCCACAATTAAAGAGGAAGCAGGAGCTTCATCAACCCAAAAGCCAGATTCAAAACAAGATATACAAAAATGGGTGGAATCACTCACAAAATCTCCAAAAGTGCTCGAAGCACTTTAAAAAAATGGTACAAAAGTTCCAGAGTCCTCAACCTAGAGACTCAAGTATGACTTCTCACCCTATTTTGAAAATCGAAAAGGATTCTTCTCCTTCCAAAACCCCTTCTCCAAGAATGATTTCAAAAATCCCTTCTAAATCCTTATCTATTTTTATCAAAACCAATTTCAAAGAAAATTGTTTTGAAACAAAAGGGATTTCAAAAACATTCAGAGTATTTAACAAAACCACATATTCAAACAATTTTAAACTGTGAAGATGGATTTTATCATCCTGATTCCTTCACTGCTTTAAGAAAATTATTTTCAGGATGGTATTTCAAACCCTAGGATATCACCAAACCTTAAACCTATTACCTAGCCATCCTCAATTACACAGGCTCAGCTTCATTCAAACATTTTACCATTCCTCAAAGTCCAAATGAGCTAGTATACTCCACCTATAAAATCCACAAAGTAATCCTTCCCATGGATTGGGGTCAGAGCCTCAAAAATCCCCAATGGCTCCCTGATTCATACAAAATCTCCTTGAACTCAACCCTTACTTTAAATTATTGGAATTACCAGCAAGCCTAGTATAATACATTTTATACCTAGAACAATCGCAAATCCCATTCTTGGCTCATTTTATTCCAAAACTTTTCACAAGATGATACGCCTTTATGGTTTATCAAATGGTGGAAGGATTTTGGTTCTGTGCCAGAAATCTTACCTCCCCAAGTATCTGAATCCTTGGATACCTTCAAAACCCTATTTCATCCTTCAAACAAAGATAGGAAATTACCATCTATCTGTCATTTCTGTTCCAAATTTTTTTGTCCTTGGGTTTTCTCATGGAACGTAGATTACCATGAGATAGATAATATTCCAACCCTAGTTTGTTGGTTCAAAGTCAAACGGTGGAACAAATTCCAAGCATTTGAAAAAATTTCCAAATCTTCCGTCCAAAACTGGATAAAAATCCAGGATTCATCAAAATCAACCCCCAAACAAATTCAAGCCAGCCCTTAAAAAATAAAGTTCCTGGTTCAAAAATCTGTAACTACAGCAAAATTAGCAGCTGAAAAATCAGAGGATGAATACTTGGCCATACTTAGCCAAGTATTATCACAAAATAAGAAGACATCATCATCTTCAATAGTAACTCCAGATTACAGAGATGAAAATGAAGATGATTGTTTTGGAATACTCCCCTAGTATTTCCTGAACAGTTTCATATGTAGTCTAGTATCAAAAGGCATTCTGGTAGCACGCACCAAACAAAAAAAATGGCAGACAAAAGAAAAGAATATTCTACCAAAAGTAGAACAGACAAAAACAAAAGAAGCAGTCAACAATAGCAAAAGATGGAGAGCATCTTCTGTCACAATGATACTTTTCAAAAAGAAGATGGCATCTTTTGACCAAAAAGTAGAAAAGAAAAAAGTAGAAGCATTAAAAAGAAAAAAGAGAAAAGGACAAGAGAATCTTCGGTAAAAAGAAAATGCGTGAAGACCTTTTTCCAGGCTACTTTTACGGTTTACTTTTACTATATACCTTTTACTGTTTACTTTCAGTGAATTATTTCTGAACCACTTTTCAAAAAGTTGTATCTTTTTCAAATATGTACTTTTAGGATTCCCTTCTGTCTATAAAAGGGGACTTAGGGATTCATTTAGAGGGGTCAGAAAATTTTTAGAGAGAAACTCTCTAATTATAAAAACCCTGATCAGCTTATCCTGTATACCATCACAAAAAATCAAATAAAACTTCAAACTTTTACTTGTCTAAGTAAGGTGAACTCTAATTTTATGAAATCATTTTTTTCACTTATAGTGCATTCTAATATATATTTATAATAATAGTTTTGAGATCACACCCTCAAAAAACTAATAGATCAAAAAATGATCCATCCCATGGTGTTGGGAAGTACAAGAAATATTTATAAGGGCACTACTAGTAATCTACTGTAGTAGTGCAACATTTACTAGGATTGTTGGGTGGACCAGAAGTATGGACTACTTTATGCCACCCTGCTACATGGAAGAGATGATCAGGTTCGGCCAGATCTAGATTTGTATACATTTATATTATTTAGATTCAGACATGATTTATATCTATTAGATTTTAAAAGTTCATATTCAAATACAGACCGAGTCTAGCGAATAAACAAATCCTAAATGACTCCTAAATGAATTCAACTATTTTAATTTTTTTTAAAATAATCTATGTTAATATAAATACATTTATATTTTATATAGCTTAATATTTATTTTTTGTTAAAAAAATTTCAAGTAAAAGATACAAATTTTAAAATAGTTACTTTAACTTTTTCAATATTGTTTTAATGTTTTTTGAATAACATATTATACATTATGTTTATAAAATAAATATGTAGAAATAAAATTAAAAAAATGAATAAGAATCTCAAATACAATTATGATAAAGATGAAAAACATAATATTAGTATATGTATATATATAGACACACACACACTAAACCAATTTAAGACTGTTGAACCCAGATCCATACCCATTTAAATATATATAGACATAGACCTAATCCAAATATGGCAGGTATAGCAGGTCTGGGTTGGGTGTCATCCCTAATGGAGGGTGGAAATTAAGGGCATTCAAATGTAAATAATTATATATGTTAAATTGGATATTTGATTCAATCTACTAAATTAAATATTTAAAATATCTTTTATATATCTAAAAATACAAATCTAATGTTGATTGGATCAAATGAATAACCAACTTTGTAGGAGGCTTCTAATTAATAAAATTTGAAAACTTTTATAACTAAAAAAATTTGAAACTAAGGATGAAAACAAGATAATATGCATACTTGTATTCATATGGATATCTCATTTTATCCCAAAAAAAATTGTTAAAATATATATTATACGATTTGAATAAAAACTAAACGAACTTTAAAAACTAATATATATATATATATACAGTATTGGTTAAATAATTAAATGACTATTTTAAAATAATGAATAATATATTATTATTTTATATAATAACGTCACTAGAGTTATCATAAATATTTTATCTTTTATTCATTACAAGCTTTGGCTAACTTTTTGTATAATTTTGGTATCAAAAATCTAAGAAGTGAAATTAGTTAATTATCTTTATTATTTACTTAATTATCTTTGTTTACTTTGAGGCTTTATCTTTTATCCTAGATTTATTCCTTCATACAAAGATTAGATATTATCTTTAAGTCTTGGAAATAATATTGAAGCATGAGTTTTGGAATATTGTTAATTAAAGATGAAATGTTTAGGGTTTGTTTTAGTTAAGGAACACATACTTTTGGGTTTACTATAAAAACATAAATGTTTAAAATTTGTTCTTATCAAGAAATTTATACACTAAAATAATATTATTTTTGCATAAATATAGTACTATAAAGATTATAAACATATACATACAATAACATTAATTAAAGCTTAATTAATATATTGATTAATAAAAATATATTAATTAATTAAAATTCATGTAATATACCACTAATTTTCTCTTTCTTAAAATTAATTTTTTTTTATTATAAAAAAATTAAAGCAATAAAAATCAATATCTTAATTTTAAAATTGAAAATTGAAAAGTAAAAATTCACAATTAATAATTAAAAAAGTAGAAACTACCAATTGAAAATTTTAAATTTTAAATTTAAATTTAAGGAAATAAAATAAAATTTGAAAGCTAAAAAAAAATGAAAATCCAAAAATTAAACTAATAAATAAAATTTTTGAAGCATTTTTTTAGTAGTTCTGTATATTTAATTCTACTTTTGATTTAATCAACTAAATTTATTTTAGAGTAGTTGTTAATTTAAAGTTATAGAAATAAAGGTTAAAGATTAAAAAAATGAAAATATTAAAATGAAAGGCTAAGATTTAAAGATATTGAAGACTTAATAATTAAAATACTCAAATTTTAAGTATCAAAAATGAAAAATATAATTTAGTTGAAAACACCTACAAAAGCTTCCTTAATTGATTTTTAATTTCTTTTACTTATAACTTTATTTTTTAATTTCAATTTTCAGTTTTAAATATTGATTTCACTTTGAAAGTTATATTTTAAAATTTTTTAGTTTTTGGCATTATTTTAATTTGTAATTATAATTGTTTATGTTATATTTAATTGTAATGTTGAAAATTTATTGGAGTAAAAATATATTGAATAAGTAGGTTCTACTGATTGAAATTGTACCTATATATTTATAGTTTGTAGAATATCATATATATATATATATATATATAGAAAAATGATATTATTTTAAGAGCAATCATTAAACGTTTGACTATTTATTATAAATGTAAAATCATTTCTTTATTAATTGAAACAAATATCAAATGTCTCTTTCTAAGTGGTAATTATCTTAATTACAAATTCACAATATTTCAAAACTCATACTTAAATACTAATTATAAACCTAAAGGTAATAGTTAATCTTAAGTCGTTCATGAATGATACAACCCTAAAAGTGATCCCAATGTTTGCTTTTATTAATGGCATCTTTTATAATATTGATAATTTTGTTTTAAACGTGCAGCTTACGCCCCACATCACTTTTCGAAGCACGATTGAGGAGTTGATGATCCATCATTATTTAAATTAACCTTCTTACGTCCAAAATACTTTATTTATTAAATTCTCATATTAAGTTAAAAAAATTAAAAAAAAATAAAAGAAAGAATAAATATTCTATAGTTTACAAGCTAAATATAGATAAATAAAGTCCACAAACATATAAAATAAATTATTTGTATTTTAATTGATTATTATTATCTTTTTATTTGATGATTATATACTAGTGATGGTTATTCATTAGATGAATAATTATTGTAGTGCCCAAATTAATGATTACCTATCACAAAATAATAGTTATCAAGGTAGTTATTATGTATTTTGCGTTGAATTAGTGATTATCCTATCTATGTACTCTATGCCACAATGTCCTTAATGACTATATGACAGCATTAAAAAAAGAATTCTTTTTAAAAATACTACGTGCCCCATTGTTCTCTTTCCTAAACACTCCAGTTGTGTCAGGACTCAGGAGTCTTTTTTTATTTTAATAATAATAATAATAATAATAATAATAAATAAATAAATAAATAAATAAATAAATAAAAACCAACATTGTTCTTTAAACACTTTGGTGTATCATATACAATTCACTTAGGTGCATCATATAACTTGCCAATCTTAAGATAAAGAATAAACCTAGGATAAAGGATACAACTTTAAAATACTAAATAAATAAAGATAATTAGCTACCCTCAACCCTATCGAACCAAACAGCCACCTCCACTTTTTCTTTGCCCGCCCTTCCAGACAATCTTTAACCTATGCACGTAAGGCGCGATTCCATTCGCCTCCCCTTTCCATCTCTTCTCTAATTATATCCAGTTAAGTTCATTTGATCATCTGTACAGATTAACAAACATGAATATGTAAGGACTGCATGATAGATTAATATATAATCTATATATATTCGACAGGATTGGCATGGAGGGAGGGAATGGATTTTATTAGTAGGATTTGTCTATGTTCGCGTAATTACGTTACGTGTGCCGTAGAGTACACGAAGTCTATTACTAATTGACGGTGCCGTGAGACGAGTATCATCCGGTCAGTCGTTGAATCATATTTGTCGCATACGAATGGTGATTATTTACTGTCCGAGTTAAAGTGTAAGCAGGAGCCATGCAGATGAGGAAAAACCCTGTGTTTACCATAGCCACAGCCAAAAACCAAACCAAACTCACCCGCATTAACTATCACCAGCCAAAAGAATTATTATTAGGAGAGTCCTCCTTAGCTCGAAAGGTGGAAGAGATATCACAACCCAACCAGGTGTTTACTTTATTCGTGGACAACCTGGCGAAAGGAATACAAGAGCAGGAAGTGAAGCAATTGTTTGAGGAGGCAGGCAGGGTGAGAGATGTGTTTATCAGTAGGAAGAAAAGAAGAACATCAAACCTGCATTTTGGATTCATAAGGTACAACAGTGAGGCAGAAGTGGAGGAAGCAGCACGGCGGTTCAACCATATGAAGGTGCATGGAATTCGGATATATGTCCGTCGAGCACTGTTCGAGAAAACAAGAGGAGGGAGGTATCAAGGACAACCGGAACACGTGAAGAAACCAGAGATGAGGGGAGGACATCAACGGAGAGGTATATGGCCCGATGCAAGAAGGGATGGAAGGTCCTTTGTAGCAGTGGTCAGAGGAGGGGAAAGAAGAGAGCAACAGGAGAATAGAAGAGAAGTACGCATGCAGGTGGCGGAAGAAGAGAAGGAATGGCTAACCAGGTGTGTGGTGGTCGAAACCACTCAGCCATTAGTCCTGGACATAGCAATCCCGAAGCTCATGCAAGATTGGAGGAGCATAACCAAGGTACGTGATTTAGGTAGGTTTAAGTTATTAATTACTTATGAAACAAAGGAGGACTGTGGGTTGGCGCTGGAGGAAGGGAGCATGTTGAGAGACCATTTCCCGACAGTAAGAAGGGCGCAGGCGAATGATGCATGTATCAAACGAAGGACATGGATAGAGCTGAGAGGGGTGCCCATGGTGGCGTGGAAAGAGGATGTAATGAAGATCCTCGCAGAACCGTGGGGTACCTGGGTTTGTTGGGAGGAAATTGAAGACTTTGGGTTGTCTATGGAGGCGACGAGAGTTCTCGTGGATAGAGATAAACAAGAGCTAGTGCAGGAGGAAGTGGAGCTGAAGGTAGGCGACGACGTGGTGAGGGTAGTGGCGAAGGAGATAGGACAGGGGTACATTCCCTGGCAGAATAGAAGAAAGGAAAGCATGGAGGAGTGGTCGGCATCTTCATCGTCCGGCGACGTCGACGGCAGACGGTCAAGCGCAGAACCAAAAGGAGATGCCATGCACGCATGCTTTTCGGGCTCTGCAGACAACCAAGAAGCAGGGCATGCGAGGACAGGGTTGATGGGGACAGAAGATAGGCCGAGAAAGGAAGTGGTTCAGGAGGAAGATAGGCTGTCAGGAGCAGCAGGAATTCGAGAGAAAAAGGAAAGAAAGTCTGCAGTAGAAGTTGTGGTCGCAGGGCAGGGAAACGAAGAAGCAAACGGGCAAATGGAGTGTTTCGATACAGTGGAGGGGGAAAAGGACGATACAGTGGATATCACGCAGGGGGAAAGTGGAGGGGGAGTGTTTCGAAGTGTGAGAGAGGCGGAAGTCAGGCAGCAGCAGGGTGTCGAGCCAAATAAGGAAAAGGCAGCGAAGGGGAAAATAGCCAAGGCTGGTTATTACCCAAGCATGTGTAGAGGAAGAAATTTGGAAACAGCAAAAAATAAGGAAGAGTCGGGGTTGCAGAGAGATTGGGGTGAGGAGTTTTTAATTGGTTCTATGAGGCCTCTAACATCAATATCCCTCGAAACAGTAGATATCTCGAGGGATATAGTACCGAGTGTAGCTTTTGAGTTGGGGGAGGAAGATAAAGGAGTAAATGGATTTTTAAGAGGTAGAAGGGAGGGAATGTGTAGAGAAGGGGTGGTGTTTAATGTAGAGGAATCACCATATGAGATTTATTTGAGTAAAGAAAGGAAAAAGGACTCGCCAAGAACTATCTCGGTTAGCCATACAAGAGCACAAGATGAGGAGGAAGCCGAGTCATCTAATACCGTGTTTGCAGTGGTTGATCATGATATAGAAGAAGAGAGGCAGTTGGTGAAGATTTGGAGGGAAAAGGGTAGGAAGGCGGGTGGAAATGAAGGCGTACGATTAGTAGAAGCAGATGTTCCCCCAGGATTTGAGGCGTTGGGTGGTATTAATATCAACATTAGGAACACGCAGGATGAGGAAGTAGGAGTAGAACGAAGATTAGAGGAGGAGGATTTAGAAGAGGCAACACAGACATGGCAAATGGGAAAGGAGATTGGCTTATCTTCGAAGGAGGAAGGGTTGTGTGTGGAGAGATTGGTAGGGTTGAGAAGAAGCCAGAGGAGGATTAGTCGTATGAAGAGTTGAAAGGAGGGAGGACGATAGGGGACCGACAATGTGATTAATGATTATAATCACCTGGAATGTACGGGGGATTGGAGCATTAGGGAAATTATCGAGTATCCAAAACTTGATAAAAAAGGAGAGACCCTGGATTTGTGGTCTAGTTGAGACAAAACATAGCTCCTTGGAGGAGTCGTGGATAAATAGGGTGTGGAATAACGGGTCAATAGGATGGAGAGATACAGTAGCGGTTGGCAGAAGTGGAGGTCTAATACTAAGTTGGGATTCCCAGTTCTTTGATGTTACTAGGTCAAGGACCGGGAGGAGATGGATTCTAGTGGAAGGTAGATTGGGGCCCAGAAGAGTGGAATGTGGGCTCCTTCTTGTCTATGGCCCATCAGATCCACGAGAGAGGAGAGCATTATGGGAGGAGTTGTGGGAGGAGTTGCAATAGTGTAGTCGGCCTTTGATAGCAATGGGGGATTTCAATGAGGTGAGAGATCAAAGTGAACGAAAGGGAGGGTGGGTGGACCACAGCAGTGTTAGTATGTTCAATGAGTGGATTGATAAGATGGGTCTATTGGATTTGAAGCCAGCGAATATGAAGTTCTCTTGGCATCGGGCAAACTCAGCTAGTCTGTTGGATCGTTTTCTGATCAGTCCTTTTTGGGTTACAGAGATCCCGGATATTCATTGTATTGGGCTGGGACGATCTCTATCAGATCATAATCCGATTAGACTGAGTGTCAATATTATACGACCTGGACCGAGACCGTTTAGGACGTGGGATATGTGGCTAACACACCCAAAATTCCGAGGCTTTGTTGGAGAGTGCTGGTCGAAACTTGAAGGGAGGTCTTGTCAAACAAGATTTAAGGAGATGAAGAGATTAATTAGGAAGTGGAATAAAGAGGTCTTTGGAGACTTCGAGAAGAGAATCAGCCAGATTGAAGAAGAGGTAAAAAAGATCGATGAGCACGAATCGGATTCAGAGAACACCGAAGTGAGAATAGCGAGAAAAGCGGCCTTGCAATCCCAACTGTGGCAGTGGCATAGAAGGAAAGAAGCGTATTGGATGCAGGTGGCTAGAGTTAGAGGCTTCAAAGAGGGAGATCGAAATACAAAATATTTCCATACAGTCGCAGCAATCAGAAAGAAGAAAGCGACCATAAGGAGGATAGTCGAGAAAGGAAAGGTCATAGTAGAGCAACCAGAACTGACGAAGGTTATCACAGATTACTTCGAAGATATGTACAGACAAGCCGATCTACCAGAAGTATGCCTCTCAGGGGATGGTTTCAAGACACTGACAAGAGAGGAAGGGTTGGAGCTTGAAGCGATACCGAGCAGGGAGGAAGTCAGAAGAGCAGTATGGTCATGTGAGCCGTCAAAAGCACCTGGGTATGATGGGTACCATTTGGGGTTCATCAGAAAAATGTGGGGTATTGTTGGGGAGGAATTTACCAAGACAGTATTGGGTTTTTTCCAATCAGGCAGACTACCGGTGGAGCTGAATACGACTTTGATAACTTTGATCCCTAAAGTGGATGACGCAGAGGAAGTTAGCCAGTTTCGACCGATAAGTCTGGTAGGATGCATATACAAAGTGATAGCAAAGATCCTTGCAGGTAGGTTGAAACAGGTGGTAGATAAATTGGTGAGCGATTCACAGTCAGCTTTCATAGGGGGGAGGAATATTGTTGATGGAGCTCTTATTGCAAACGAGGTTGTCCAGTGGGTCAAGGGTCAGAATAGGTCGAAGGGACAGATGGTCAAGCTGGATTTCCAGAAGGCTTATGATAGCATCAAATGGGAGTTCGTGGAAAGGATAATGGATATTATGAGATTTGGGCCCAGATTCAGACGGTGGGTGAAGGAGTGCATATCTACGGCGAGAGTCTCGATTCTTGTAAATGGGGTGCCTTCTGCCCCGTTTAAAATGGGTAGGGGACTACGACAGGGTGATCCCATTTCACCGTTCCTGTTTGTCCTAGCGGTAGAAGCGTTCAACCAACTTATTAAAAGAGGAGTGGAAGCGGGTCTATTACAGGGGATCAAGGTGGGAAGGGATAGGGTGGAAGTCACCCATCTCCAGTTTGCAGATGACACGATGATCTTCTGTGGAGATTCGGCTGAAAACATCAGAAACTGGAAGCGTCTGGTTGATTGCTTTTACTTATTATCGGGCCTCCAAGTCAACTTTGGTAAGTCACTACTTATTGGATTGGGAGTCGACAAGGAAACAGAAAAGGAAGCGGCAGATATCATGGGGTGCAAAGTTGGGTCTCTCCCGATTAGCTACCTTGGATTTCCGCTAGGCGCTAACACAGGAAAGCAAGAAGCGTGGAAACCAGTGATCGACAGGATAAGTCAGAAGTTAGCAGGGTGGAAGGCTAGAGTTCTTTCAAGAGCCGGAAGACTAGTGCTTATAAAAAGTGTGTTGAATAGCCTACCAATGTATTATATGAGTATCTTCAGAGTACCACAGGGGGTTGTGAAGAAGATCATAAGCATGCAAAGAAGATTCTTCTGGAGTGGGCAAGGGGAAAGAAAAGGGATACCGTTAGTCAAATGGAGCGAGATCCAGAAGCCTAAAGATAAAGGGGGTTTAGGGGTGGGAGATATAGTGTTAAGAAACAACGCTCTGCTATTTAAATGGTGGTGGAAATTCTGTACAGTGGAAGGGGCGTCCTGGAAGAGAGTCATCTCCTCTATCCATAATGGGGTAAATGCAGGGTCCTTCGAGATTAATTCCTCTAGAAGAAGGTGGTCTCCTTGGGTTGATATAGTGGGAGCAGGAATAAAGAGTCCGACGTTGAGAACCGGGTTGAAGATCATCATTGGGAATGGAAATAAAGTAAGATTCTGGCAGGATGACTGGACGAGGAAAGGCCCTTTGAGAAATATTTTCCCTAGATTGTATGCGATGTCAGAGCAACAGGAGAGCAAGGTGGCTGAGATGGGAGTGTGGATGGGATCGAGGTGGATATGGAATTTGAGATGGCGAAGGCAGTTCTTTGGATGGGAAGAAACACAGGCAGGACAACTGAAGGAGATGATAGATCAGCAGGGTCTAAGGAAGGAAGAGAATGACTCAGTGACATGGGAACATGAGGATTCGGGTATGTATTCAGTGAAGTCAGTCTGCCAGAGGCAATCTCAGAGCTATACGGGCAACGAGAGGATCATGGGAATGGAGCATCTTATATGGAGAAGTCTAGCACCTCAGAGATTTAAACTCATAGCTTGGTTCGCGGTACAACAGAAGCTCAACACAAAGGAAAGATTAGCCAGGTTGAACATACTTAATCCAGGAGACGTCATATGCCCTATGTGTAATAAGAAGCAGGAGACGCTCAATCACCTTTTCTTGCACTGTGATGTGACAGGCAAAGCATGGTACGAGATCTGTGAATGGATGGGGTACTACTGGGTAACGTCCGAGACCATGGAACACAATGCTAAGGCTTGGTTTGGAGTGTCCAGCAAAGGTTTGAGAGGGGAGATTTGGCAAGCGGCCTTCTTTGCTATCATAGGTACAATATGGGAATCCAGAAATAGGAAAATATTTGAAAAGGTCGATGTATGCAGAAAATGGATGATCATGCTCATAAAGATGCGTATCGGGTTTTGGATCAGAAATGGTAGGAAGGAATTTCCCTATCGAGCAGAGGAGGTGGTCCATAATATCCAAGCGCTGATTTCTTAAGAGTCTTATGTACTTAAGAGTTTTCATGTATTAAGCCTTATGGTTTTCTGGGATGTAACACCAATTAATCAAAAAAAAAAATAAAGATAATTAGCTAAGCAATAAAGATAAATAATTTCTCTTCCGAAAATATTTTTTACATATCTAAATCTAGTTAAAACTTGCTGAAATCGCGAATAAATAGAGTAAATATATATATATATATATATATATATATATATATATATATATATATATATATATATATAATAACTCCAGGCCCACCACTAGTGGTTGTCACTCGTTCATCATTTTCATGCTTTCTTGCTTTTCCTAGTCACGGCCAGTGTCGGTCCAAGCTTCTGCCTGATTTGGGTAACATGCTAGGCAACCGACACATTCATTACAGGTGACGCTCGCACTATGCAAGGCCTTTCCTGCTCTTCCCTTCCAAGACATTAAATAAAACAAACCTCGTTTGAGTAACGAACATAACCTTTGACGAAGTGCTTAACTCTAATACTGTCTTATAACACTTTTCCCAGGTATTATGATGACTCAACCACACCTAATTTAAAACACACAAATCACGTTCTCCTTAACAGTCTAAAGACATTAACACAGGGCCAGCAGGGTATAAAAGAGCTCCCTCCTTATCTGATTCTTCTTTTACCTTTTTCTGTCATGCAAGTAAGGTACTCGATTCTGCAACAAGCTATACTTTTTATCCATTACCAACTTTCTCTTGCCTATATATGCTGCCTAATCGCCGTGGTCAGTCTAAAACCACACTAACCGCTACTGGCTATACTGCTCTGCGCATCTTTCTTTCTTTCCTGTACGACAAATCAACTATGTCACTAACCCAGCCAGCCTCAAGGATGCAGCACCAAATTGGCAAGGCCAATCGTCGGAGATTCTCAGCTTCAGACGAAAGCACATTGACAAAGCAGATTCAAGCTACTCATTCTCCTGATGCTCAGCCCCTAGACGTCAGTCCTATCCTTGCCATCATTGAAGTCATTTGTGATCATGCCATTCATGGCATCGATAATGCAGTCAATGTATGTTTCTATACAGCTAGCTACTCTCATTTTCATTTTCCGCATCGTGAATCAATAGATAATCATCAAAAATTTCCATATTTACATCTCGAATCTATCACAAACTAGACTAATCAAGAATCAGCAAATGCAGAATATGCAGGGAACACATGAGATCAATAACAAATCAGTGGACAAGCCTGGTTTAGCTGCTTTTGAAGGCATGCCAGAATCCCTAGCTAATATCATACAGAAAGTTTCCTTTGAGGTATTATTATTTCAAAGACTTATGTATAACCATCACATATATATATGAATCATTGTATTTTTTTTATACACTATACTTCACTTTACCTACGGACAGATATCGTACAAGTATCACAAGGGAGAAGACGCACATGCAATAACACTATCCATTCTCAACATGCTATCAAGCTACTCATGGGATGCAAAAATTGTCATATCTTTTGCAGCTTTTGCTACTACATGTGGTGAATTCTGGCTCCTTATCCGCCTCTGTGCCACAGACCAGCTAGCTAAAGCAGTAGCATTGCTAAAGCAACTGCCTGATGTGATCGAGAACTTCAATGCCTTGAGACCCCGGTTCGAAGTAATCAACAATCTGATCAAGGCAATTATGGACGTGACTAAATGTGTTGTTCAGTTTGGTCAACTGCCTGATCAGTACATTTCATCTGACAATCCAGCTATGTCAACTGCTATGACTCATATACCTACTGCTACTTATTGGACCATTAAAAGCATTTTTACTTGTGCTGCTCAGATGTGTGGCTTTGTTGGCATGAGTTATGAGTAAGGGATTGATTGATAGAACTCTTCTTTCCTGAGAACTCTGTCTGTCTAGCTAAATATGTAAAAGGCCAATCCAGGACAGAAGAGGTGCTAATTTTTTATTTCTGTTTTTTTCCTCTGATGGGAAATGAAGGCACATGGCATCTACTGCTGATTCATGGGAATCATCAAGCCTAGCTCATAAAGAAAGGAACATATATGAACACCTCAAGCAACAACTTGATTTATGCCATCAGCATATCGGTGAGGGAATTTTTGATACGTAATGTCTTTGAACAGATTGACATTTTAGGATTATTATTATTATGGACTGATATTGCTGAAAATATTACTCCAGATGAAAAGAAGCATATTGAGGCTTTTGACAATTTAGTCCACCTTTTTGAAACAACTCACATGGACAACTTCAGGGTTCTAAAGGCTCTCACTGGGAAAGATGAAGTCTATGAGTGTCGTACCAAAAAAATGGTTTAGAAGCTTTAATCCTTTGACTTCCCCTCCCCTCTCTTATCTGTATATTTTATTTTCTCCAGCTTGATTTATATATAACTAATTGGATGTGAATAGTCTAATTAGACATACCATGCAGGTCCACATAGAAGTTTTCAAGAGGAAAACCATGTTACTGCTTATATCAGACCTTGACCTCACCAGCGAAGAACTCCTGATCCTGGACAAAATCTACAAGGAATCCCGTTCAAGACCAGAATACCAATACGACATACTCTGGCTTCCTGTAGTAGACAAATCAATCCCATGGACTGACCGACATGAAAATAAATTTGAGGAGCTCAGGCCAATGATGTCATGGTACACGATACAGCATCCATCATTATTAGAGCCAGCAGTGGTTAGGTACATCAAGGAGGTCTGGAGGTTCAACAAGAAGCTGATTTTGGTGGCATTAGATCCATTAGGGAAAGTGACATGTCCTAATGCACTCCATATGGTCTGGATTTGGAGGAACGCTGCATATCCGTTCAGCACTACTAGGGAAGAAGGGCTTTGGAGGAATGAGACTTGGAGGATTGAACTAGTGGTTGATGAGATCGAATCAAATGTTCCCGAATGGGTAACTGGTCTAATTTTTTTAGGATTTAATTTTAATCGATGAGATCTGACCAAGAAAACTATTTGAGCTTCAAAGCTGAATATACTGAGATCAAAATCTGATGTCAATCTTCATCGCTGTCTTGCAGGTTAGACAAGGAAAATGCATAGCCTTGTATGGAGGGGAGGACCTGGGCTGGATCCGAAAATTCACAGAAGCGGCAAAAGAAGTTGCCAAGGCAGCAAAAATCCAGCTCGAAATGATCTATGTTGGAAAATCCAAAGCCAAACACAGACTGGAAAAGCTCATCACAACTATAGAAACCGAAAAACTCTCTCACTGCTGGAAAGATCCCAATTCCATTTGGTACTTCTGGACAAGACTTGAATGCATGCTCTACTCCAAAATGCAACATGGAAAGGATGCCGAAAACGATCCTATAATGCAGGAAGTCATGACGGTTCTCAGCTTTGATGGCAGTGACCAAGGATGGGCAATATTTTGGATAGGATCAGACACTATGGCACGAGGCAAAGCCGATAATGTACTTACCAGCCTCAAGGGCTATTCAGATTGGAAGGATGATGCAGAGAAAATAGGGTTTATTGCCGCGCTGAGAGGTTATCTGATCGGGTTGCATACGCCACAGCATTGTAATAGGCTGATACTTCCAGGGATTGAAGGCGGCATCCCAGAACGGGTTGTTTGTGCTGAGTGTGGTAGGCCTATGGAGAAGTTCATTATGTATAGGTGTTGTGATGACTAACCGATCTTAGTCTGTTCTCTGTACTGGGAATTACCGATTGTTGAGGAGATTGGATCATTATTGTTGCTGTTAGTTTCAAGTGCTTTTGAGATGCTAGCTAGCACCTAGTGCTAGACTGTTTTTAAGCTTGATGTGTAGCTTCTTAGTATCACTGGATTTTATATGTTGTCAGCTTAATGAGAAGGTGTGATATGGTAGTAATAATAATAATAATAATAATAATGAATCTGAGGTCCCATAAGTTGTTAGTTTCAATTGTTTTTGAGATGCTAGCTATAGCAGCTAATGCTAGACTGTTTCTAAGCTTGACGTGTAGCTTCATGAGTATCACTCCATTTTATAAGTTATCAGCTTAATGAGAGGGTATGATGTGGTTATAATGATAGTAAAAGTGCATCTGAGGTTCTAAATTGTCGATCAAGTATGTGCCAGCAAAACCTACTGGAAACATGAGCTGAACATGAAAATCAACTTTGCTACAACAGAGCAACTGATATGGACACTCTGCAGACTCAAGATACTAAACAATGATATACCTGGACATTTTAAGCGATGAATATTGAAGTGTAAGAGTCCACATATCTTTTCAGCTAATTCCAAAATTATAATGCTTTTTATACTAAATTACCTTACCTAGCTAGAAACTATTAGGCTCATTTAACATACAAGTTAGTTGGTAGTATATTTCTATGTTGGAGTTTGAGCCAAGTCCATGGTCATGCTTATGGTTATGCTTAAAACAGCTAGTTGATTAGTCAGCTTGGGCCGAGATGATAGACAAATATTGAAAAACTAGCCAATATCTGAAATCTAATAAGCTAGCTCAATTGTTTGAAGAGTTTGGCAAACTACTAAAAGATATAGTTACTTTGAAGAAAAAAAATCAAGCTAAAATGGGGAAAAATAATGAGAAGCTATCTTATGAGAAGCAAGAAGATGCATTTTTAGCTTCTAAAAAGCTAGCTCATAAGCTAGTGAAAACTACTTACAAAATGGAGCTTTTAAAAAGATAGAGCTTAAAAGCTAAATTATGCCCTAACGAAGACATTATATTTGATCAGCCGAAATGTCAAGCACGTGAATATATCAATATATATCTACTTGTTATAAGGTTAAAAAGTTTATTATCACTTCAAACAAAGATTGCTGGTTGCTCTGGCACATGAGTCCATCTTGAACACTCTTCTAAGTAAAGACCAGGAATTTTCGACTGGGTGAGAGCTACACAGAGAGTGGTGCTAGATGTTTCTGTTCGTGTTTGATCAGTAAAATTAATGATATGGCCTAAATTTGACGTTTCTCATTTTATGTACCTTTAAATCTATTATTTGGTTGATTTGGTTCTTGTCTGCTAAAGCACTATTATTGTCCCCATTATTAATCTTAAACCTTTTCCAATTCAACTCAACCAAACCAAAGATAACCACAAATAGTGAATGGTACGAGTCATCAAACAGTGACAGGAAAGAAAAAAAAAGGTACGAGAATCTCTCTCAATAATAAGTGGAGAAAAGTAACGCTTGTTATGCATTCCATCTCTGATGGGGCGTAGTTGATCACGATATACAGAATCTCATCTTCTACCCGCTCGTAGCTGAATAGAGAGATCAAAAATCCCCAAAGACTATAGCATGAAGAGGGATTCAAAAATGTGACCTCACTCTTGTGCAACACATTGCACCAATTTCATTGTCAAAATTAAAGAACGGTACAGGTAGTACTTCCTCAAGATCCAAGAGTAGCTATACAGTAATATTAATAGATTAATTAATTGAAAACCGCATATCTTTAAGAGGTGTGGGGGATATAGTGCAGAAGTACTCTGTCCATTGGAATGGCAAGGGGATTTGATAGCAGAATATAAATGACTAGATCAAACAATGGATTCCATTGTTTTCTTAAAGCTGAATTGAATGTTCTAGACGAATTACAAAGATGAAAATTATAATATGCAGGTGAACTAACACACACGTCAAATGAAATAGAAAGGGAGAATCTTTAGAAACAAAAGTAAGAACTAAAACGATATTTATGAATACATACTTTCACACACCAAAATACCCTTACAGTGACTAGAAAAGTTGAAATTTTAAAAATCTAGATACTTAAGCAATCCCCTCCCTCACTTTCAATCTAGAATATTTCTTCAAGCAAGAGGAGAAATCAAGTAACTCTGTTTCACTAACTGAAATGATCAAGTGGAAGGAAGGCTGATAAGATTTTTCACAAGAGTCGTTCATCTCTGCTTGATATCATGCCACAGTATAATGAACCACAATAATGCAGCAGAAGCTTTGGAAGATTCAGGAGCAAAGTTGTAGCTCCTCCTTTTCTTGTACTATTGGAAGCCTTAGCGAACATATGAATCAAGGTCATTATCTGACTTTTCACCATAAATCCTTTTATAGAACTCCAAAACCTTGGGGTGAGCCTTAATCTTTGAGGGCTTAAAGCCTTTCAGAGAGAGTCCTTCTAAGCTTCTAACACGAGAAAGCGCAACATAGACCATTCCATAACCAAAAGCCCTTGAAAGATCAGTATGAAGCCTATCCAAAGTCATGCCTTGGCACTTGTGAATACTCATTGCCCATGCTAGTACAAGAGGTATTTGTGTCCGGCTCACATGAACAATATCTCCATCCATTATTGAGAATTTCTCGGGTTTGATCTCTATTTCTATTCCAGAGTCAAATTTCACAATTGGTATCTGATAATAACCATCCTCATCAGGGGTACAGACCCTTCTAATGCCTCCCCTCTTGGTTTTACGAAAATGAGAAACTACCCCTGTAGCGCCATTCACTAACTGATTTTTGGTATCAATATTTTTTGTCAGCATCACTCTTGCCTTTTTACATAGCACAAGCTTATCAGGTGCAGCCATATGCCTGAGCCACTTCTTCCACTGCACCTTACCCTCATCAAAAGCCACATACTCGATAGGTTTCTCCTCCAAATTAGAAAGCCTGTGATTGTTTATCCTTGTAGCTTGTGCATTTATAGGATACAAACGTATAACAGAGTCATCAGGCTCAGTGTTCGAGCAGCATTGCTTGAGAAGCTGAAGATTTTCCTCATCACACCCTCCTGATCTAATACCTAGAAGCAACTTAATAAGTCGCGGATCGGACTGCCTAAATATTACAGTGAGGTCAACCTGCATGTCAAAGCTCGAAGACCAGCATTCTGCTTCAAACGCAAACTCTTTCCCATTTGATTTCCTGTCCACAAGAATTGGTGGCAATTGGAGAAAATCCCCAGAAACTACGAGTTGCAACCCACCCCATGCCTCATTCCCACCTCTTATAACTCTAGCAATAAATTCGAGATTATCAAAGAGATCCGGCTCTATCATACTAACTTCATCAATAACAAGCGCCTTGGCTTTTGCCCACCTCTTCAAAGCCCCCTTGTTAGAACAAACCCTATCAACCAGAACATTCCTGTCACCCACACCAAGTCCAATCCCAGCAAATGAGTGAAGTGTTTGCCCACTAATTGCACATGCCGCAATACCTGTCGAAGCAGTGACAAAAACCGACGAAGACCTATGATTTTTCTTCAGTATCATAATAATTTCCTCCAATAATAGTGTCTTCCCCGTACCAGCAGCCCCAGTAATAAAAACAGACTTACCATTAACAATGGCATCCAAAACCTTAGATTGCTCGTTGGTCCAAATTGTATTAGGACTAGGGCATATGAGTTTTGAGTTGTTATTGTTTGTGGGTTTATACCTGAATGTATTGAAAGCAAATTTTGAGGTCCGGGTGCTGTATCTACTGAATACTGATGCAAAAGTAGAAACTAGGTATTCCATGGACATGACTAGGGTGTTCCAGGTTCTGGCATTTTCTGTTTTCATCACAAATTTACCACATCATCAAGATCGACCATCAATCAAAGCGGATTAGAGCTTTAATAGTTCATGCTTCGAAAATGAAACAAGGGACCAATAAAGCAGAACGAGTGATAAAGAGCACTATACCTAGAAAAACAATCACGAGCCCATTTCAGTTGCGTAAGAGGAATTGACAGACGAATGCACACTTTTAAGTTTTACCATAGGAGGTAGCGGAGATCGGCGGAGCCGCGGAGGCAGCGGGTAGGACGGCTCTGTTTGGTTAACCAGGCTCTTTTGGTTACAGGTAGTGTGCTCCGCACGGGAACTTAAAAACATCGTAAACCCTATTTTTTTAAAATTTAGAAAATGAGATGATAAAAAACGATTATATATATATAATTAAAAAATAGATCAAATTTATTAAAATTAAAAATAATAATAGCAAAAATTCTAAAATCAATACTTGCCTTAATTGATGTAAATTATTAATAAATAAATAAAATTAATCGGATACTTTTGATACCGATTCTGTCGTACAAAAAAATTCCAAACGAAAAATAGTAAGATGATGTTTTTAGGACAAAAAATAACACTTAATTGTCATTTCCGTACTTCACAGGTATACCATCTATAAAATGATTTTTAAAAAAATAATATTATTTTATATTTAATTTATTATTATATTACTGATCAAATAACACCCAAGTCTTAACTATATTTCACACATCTAATTAAATGTTATTTTCATTAAATATCATCCTAATCAATTATAACCTATATCTAATGGTATTTTTTTATACTATATGATTTTAATTAATGACTATATCTTACTTGAACTTAACATTTAAAATTATATTGTTAATTTATTTAATAAATTTTATGTGATTAATAAAAATACATGATAAATAATTTATTACGTAAAACTATAAGTTTTAATATTTTCTTGAATGGGTTGTTATGAAAATATAAAAATATTATTTTTCATAAAAATATTTTATATATATATATAACACTAAAAAGAATATCCAAAATCTCATTAAAAAAATACCTAAATATTAGTTTTAATATTATCCATTAATAATAATTATATTAGCAATCCATGAGGGTTAATAAATCATTAGTCGATAGCATTTACATGGGATATATGTGTCTGAACTTTCTTACTAAATGATTTATCCATATTAAATGCTTAAAATAAAAGCACAACGAATACTTAATAAGAAAAATAGCACCGACAAAAGTCAAATACTTTTAGTTATTCAATGCTATATGTGTGTGATAATAAATATAAAATTATAGCAATATTTCATTGTAACAAAAGAATAAAGAAAACCATTAAACATTGGTTAACCATAGCAAATAAGTTAAAAAGAACACAATTGGGAGTGTCACAATCATGTAAGCAAGTTCTGAGAAATCACATAATAGTGTAAAAATATACCACTTACACTACTCCGGAAAGGAGTTTTAATAACGGTTATTTTATAGTTTTAATAACGGTTTTTAACCGTTATTGAACTGTCCGTTATTAAATCTTTAATAACGGTTCATAACCGTTATGAAAAATACACAAAAACCCGCAAATATGTGCGTAAACTTCATATTTAATAATGGTTTTAAAGTAAAAATCGTTGTTAAAAAAAGGATTTAATAATGGTTTTTCAGTAAACCATTGTTAAAAATTAGATTTCAATAACAGCTTATAACAAAAAACCGTTGCGGAAAACTAGGTATTAATAACGGTTAATACAAAAACCGTTGTTAAAACATCATCAAATTAGGGTTTCAGTCATTGATTATGCATTTATTAAACCCTCTAATACGTATTAAATGAGCATAAATATGAGATTAAATGGAGTTTTAATAACGGTTCTTAAACAAATTCGTTAATAAAACTTATGTTTTAATAACGGTTCTATGCAAAACCGTTATTAAAACATAGGTTTTATTAACGGTTTTGTTTAAGAACCGTTATTAAAAGTCTATCTTCCAATTAGGGTTTCAAGCACTGATCATGCATTTATTAAACCCTAATACGTATTAATTGAGTATAAATTTGAGATTAAATATGTAGTTTTAATAACCGTTCTTAGTAAGAACCGTTATTAATACTATAGGTTTTTTTTTAATGATTTTTCTGTTTTGTTCCTGCCCACATACACAGTTATATGTTCAAATAATTACCAAATCTGCAATGTAAAACAACATCAATTCATACCAAATCTGCAATCACGCCATAATTTCAATCAATCTATAATTGGTATGCATGTCTCAATACACCAACCATACTTAGGAATAAAAATTAGTAGGCATACCACAACTTGGTAGCTCTACACCCCAAAGTAAAGAGTTCAGAGATCTAGGTTGGAAGACTGAAATATGTAGATGAAATACAAACCTGAAAATATATGCAGAATATATAGATCGTTACCTAATACCAAATGAATGAGTGCACGTGTTTGGCCCATTGGACTCTAACTTCATCACTTTCATCAACATTGTATTGCTGGCCTCGTGCATAGTCATCGGTGAAAAACTACAACTCCCATGTTTCAATTAATATACAGTTATCCATTAGGTCAAAAATATATATATCATGATTCATTAATAGAAAAATATGGAAAAACAAACATACATGGCTTGGATCTATGTTGACCGATCTATTTTGGACTATAAGATCCATTACTCTACATACATAGTATCCACAATCATCACCGTTTTGCTTTGTGGACACTGTCAAATGAATTCAGTTAGCTCTCTAACTATTAGCTATTTATTTGAATTAAAACAAAATACAAAATAGTTGTCTTCATACTTACCATGATAGGCTCATATTGAAGATTCTTTGGGTCTGGGACACCATTCCCACCTCTTCTTTGATATGCCGTTCGTAGTGCCCTAATAAATAGAGTTGAATACATAATATTGTAAGTATATATACCTCAAATAATGAAAGTAGAATATATATATATATATATATATATATATATAAATAAGCTAATGAAGTAAGAAGTGAAAAGTATACTAATATGTCGATAAATTCCTTCCCACTACGACGAGCGACCTCAAAAGGCACGTCATAGGTTCGAAGGGAATCAAACGCATAGAATTTATTAAGATCATATCGGACGGCGTACAAAACCCAGTGTCCCTTAATCAAAATGCGATCCGCTAAATAGTTTATGTGCCTACCCTCTGTTATTGTACTACCATCAGCTATGTAGTATGGGCACATAAACACAATAGAGGACAACATTCCCTCCATCGCAACGTGACTAGCTACCAACCTATGGACAACAATAACAATGCATATTTGTTAATAATTAATAACTCATATAAGAGGTCATAAAAATTCCATTTCTCCAAGAGTATTAAAATCTGAAATATGAAATAATACTTACGTGACATAAACGACGACACTCGTGGTTGACATCCATTCCTGATTATAAATGTCGCTTATGTCAACCGTCGATACCATGTAAGTAGCATCGTCCCTCCCAACATACTCAAGATGACAATCAATGGAAATATAATTATTCCTGAGGTAGTTTTGGGTATAGAAATACAATAAAGCTAATGCTGGTGGAGGTTGGCGTATTTTCGAAGAAGGAATCTTTTGTGGGGCAACTGATTTTTTAGATTTAGCTCTCTTTCCTTTAGTAGTGCCATCTTTTGTGTTGCTCGTTCTACTAGTACCTCTCTTGGTTTTACTAGCAGGAGTAGTCTTCTTCTTTGATTCCTTAATTGACAATAATAAACAAAATATGTATTGAGCATATATATATGAAAAAGGTATAAACAGTGTAACTACTAAACAAGGTCTAATAAAGATGTCGAATGTTAATACCTCTTCAGTAGTGAGACGTATCTAATCCACAGGCCAAGGCACGAAGCTTCCATGAGCTTCTAGCACTATGGCTACCTCATTGCTATCTTTATAACAAGGCAAGGGCGCACTGCCAATGATTGGAGTGTTAATATTCACTGACCTTGTAATTAGGGCTAAGTTGTAGTAGTGGACAGTTTGCGTTTGGGTACTATGGCTGATGCATACCCTTCCTTTCGCCAAAAGAGTTGAAAGGTGATCATTCACTAACAAGTCACATTTATGAAAATCCTAAACAAAAATATTACACGTTATTAATTATTTATGACACCGAATACATTTAATAACAATTCATAGTTATGTAATGCTTACCTCAGAAAGAGAAAAAAGACTTGCATCAGCTTCACAACTGTCTCTGACACTATTTACATTAGGTATGTGAAGCTAATCATGGTCGACTGAATTAGATGACTTATACCCTTGAGATTTAATAAATGACAACTCTTGCTCCATTGTTACCATCCGTTCAAATGCCACGTTCAATTTCTAGGTGAGGATGGCGACTTGCTCATTAGTGCTACGAGAACCACGAGATCGACCACGTACGCTCGTTCTCGTAACACCTAATCCAAGACCCCTGTGTCTTCCAGGGTGTTCTACAATTCCTATAGCCTAGGACATAATGTTATATTGGTCTACACCCTCCTCACCATCTGACGCTTGAAGTTCGTCCTGTAATGTATATAATATATGTAAATTTAGTTTACATGAATAAGCATAATATAATGTTTTTCTAAAAGAAAACTAAGCAGGGTTCTAGATATCTACAAACTTACAATTTTTGTGGCTGCAACATCTACATCTTCATTAATATATCCATCTCTTGTTTCTCTAGCCTTCTTCCATAATGTACCAATATTAATGGACGAGGTACATGGGTCTAAGTTTTGGGCTATGAGCTATAATTAAAAAATATTCTTATAATGTACCAATATTATAAAATTCGTCAATACGCTGTAAATAGATAAATCACAAAATACATACCAACTCCTCTTCAAGGCCTGCATACCCTTTGTGAGCCATATTATGCCGGTATTTATTCTGCTTCGCAATCTCTTTATTTTTGGCACTTTTTTTCCTATGTGACAAGCCAAAATATAGTGACATGGTTATTTCAATATTATGCACAATACTAGGATCGATACAAACAATTTAATTGTTATCTAACAAATACCTTATAATCACCCGTAAGACGATATGCAATAAATTGGTTCCAACTTTCTTGATCGATGAAACCGTATCGTTTGGGTGGATTCTGCCGTAGAGAACCATCCCTCTTTCTGTATATTTTCCTATGAGCTAAATATGACCTAAATGTTCTTAGACGCTCCCCATAATGTCTAAGAAGCCATTTCTTTCTACTCTCTGGCACATTAAACACTCTCTAGAAAATAAGACATATAAATGTATACCGATTTTAATGTATTAAAATTAATAACATTTGACATACAAAAATAATTACATAAAATAGTATATTTACCGTGATTTCCTGCCAAATATGCTCCTTATGACCCGTTGGAACCAGCTTCCAATTATTATAGGAGATAGGAACATGGTTACGTGTCACAAGTGAAATGTAAGTCAAGAACATGTCTGCATAAGGGCCAATAGGAAGATTGTAAGTATTCCATCCCAACTCGACCAATTCGCCTTTATTCCTCATATCTGTGATGATTCTCATAATCGTAGGTCCTCTTTTCCCTTCTTCATCACTGCTGTCCCTATCAATATTTTTGTTGGCCATATCTCTAAAAAAAATCAATAAATAAATTATGTTAGAATGTTATGTATTGAGCATAATTGAGTTGAAAAATTCATTTAAAAAAACCAACATAGATATTATATGTTATAATATTATTACCCTCATTGCCTTCTTTTCCTTCTTTTTTTTCCCCTTGTTTTCGGATTAGATTCAAGATCTGATACATATATTACTTTACGACGATCATCCCTGACATATATTTCCTCCTCATTAATTTTATTGTTATCATCGTTCAATAATTGAGTTGCTTGCACAGCTGAGACACACTCTTTATTCCAATTGGCATCATTTTCATCATCACATTCATTGGCATTTCTTTTTTTTTTCCATAGATAGTACCATAGACCATCTATTATCAACAAGGTCAGTAACATAGAATAATTGTGTTGCTTGGGATGCTAATATGAATGGGTCTTATTTATGCCCTGCCCTATTAAGATCTACTAATGTGAATCCATCTTCATATCTAATCCCATAGCCATTATCAACCCATCTGCAGCTGAATACAAGGATTTTAAATACAGTGTAATCTAACTCCCATATATGTTCAATCACACCATAATAATTCATATATGTATAAGTTGGATTCTTGTCTTTTGCACTAGCAACATGCATTGCCTCAGCCACTAAAGTCACCACACTGTTATGCATTGTATTCTTCTCATCTTGTTCTTTTGTATAAAAAGTGCAACCGTTGATCGCATAACTGGTATATTGAAAAACTTCATAATGAGGTTTCTGAGACAACCAATGCAGGGTTTTGGAAATTAAAGTTGAGGAATGTCCGATGAGTGGAATGATGCGATCTCTTATCCAATCAATAAAGGAAAGATTATGTTTATCGATAATCCATATCTCAGTCTTTGATGGATTTTCAATTCGTAAAGAAGTCATATGCTCTTCAATGTACAGCTGAACATCATCACTGTTGTGTAATACATATAGATGTGCTGCAAGGAACATGTTAGGGTCTACACGCCCAAACTGTTTGCCTCTAATACCCTGTCCTTCAAAGTTTCCTACATGTTGAGACTTAGGAATACCAAGAGCTTCAACATTTGACAAGTACTTTGTGCAAAACTCAATTGCCTCTTCCACCAGATAACTCTCAACAATACATCCTTCTAGCCGATATCGATTCTTAACATAACCTTTTATCAACTTCATAAACTATTCAAAGGGGTACATTCAATGCCCATGAACAAGTCCTAACATCTTTATCTCATAAACTAAATGAACAGTTAGATGTACCATAATGTCAAAGAATGACGGTGGAAAATACATTTCAAGTTGGCACAAAATAATCACAATCCCTTTTTGCAAGGCGTCCAAACTATCATGATGTATAACTTTAGAGTAGATGGCTTTTAAAAAACCAACAAAGCCTCGTGATAGTAATTCGAACACGTTTTGGCAAAATTCCACGTATAGCTATCGGCAACAAGTGCTACATCAAGATATGACAATTATGAGACTTCATGTTAATTAATTTCAACTCTTTCATCGACACGAGCCTTCTGAAATTTGAAGAATACCTTTCCGGAACCTTGACACTGTGAAAGAATTCACAAAATGAAATTTTCTATTTTTTGGAAAGAGTATGACATGCCGGTGGTAAATATGTTCTTCTTCCATTGTCTCGCGGTGTTAGTTCCTGTCTAATACCCATTTCTTCCATATCCATTCGAGCATTTATGCCATATTTAGTCTTGCGTGGAACATTAAGTAATGTACCAACAATACTGCCACATATATTTTTTTCAATATGCATCACATCAAGGGCATGTCTCACGTAGAAAGATTCCCAATAAGGAAGGTGGAAGAATATTGATATCTTCTTCCACCCAACTGATGGAGGCTTATCTTTATTCTTCTTCCCAAAATTGACACTCAAATGTTTCATCTTCAGCCACACTTGTCGACCCGTCAACCGGATTGGTGTCTGCCCTTCTTCTCGGAATCCATTGAACTCTTTTCTTTGCCTACAATAATGATGATTCTTCGGTAAAAACCTATGATGCCCAAGGAACACAGTCTTTCGACTATGTGTTAGCTGAATAAATGAAGTATCCTCCTCACATATCGGACATGCATAATGTCCTTTCACACTATAACTTGACAAGTTGCCATACGCCGGAAAATCATTTATAGTATAGAATAACATTGCTCTCAAAGTGAAATTTTCTTTACTATATGCATCAAATACTTCAACTTCCATGTCCCATAAGAACTTCAAATCATCAATCAAAGGTGCCAAATAAACATTAATATCATTCCCAGGTTGGTTTGGCCCGGAAATGAGTAAAGACAACATCATATACTTGTGTTTCATATAGAGCCATAAAGGTAAATTGTATATAACCAAAATCACCGGCCATAAACTGTAGCTGCCTTGATTGTGCGGATTCATTCCATTCTCATAAAGCGCAAGGCGCACATTTATTGCTTCTTTACCAAATTCAGGAAACAACCCATCAATCGTCATCCATTGTGGAGAGTCAGATGGATGTCTAAGAAGCCCGTCATCTATCTTGTCATCAGCATGCTATCTTAGGTTCTTGGCATCTTCAACATCATTAAACATCTGCCTTAATCTTGGTATTATAGGAAAATACCATAACACCTTAGCGAGAACCTTGTTCTTCTTGTATCGTGGTACTTTACATTCAGGATTAGGATAACTATCCAAAGATGCATTGTCATTGCGATATAAAGTACACTCATTAGGGCATGTATGTATCTTCTCATAACTCATGCCCATAGATGATAGAATCTTCTTCGTTTCATAGGTACAATTGGATAGAACGTTATCATTAGGAAGCATATCCTTCACAAGTGACAATAATTCTGTGAAACTCTTATCACTCCATCCGTTAGATGCTTTTAAGTTATACAACCTTATAGTAGCGGATAATCGCATAAAAATCTTACAATCACCGTACAAAGGTTTCTCCGAGTCATTCAATAACTTCTCAAATATTTTTGGACAATCCCGAACACTTTCCTCAACCTTTTGAGTCATCTTCTCTAACGAATGTCCATCATAGTTATCAAATGATGATCCACTACTATCCCTCCTAACATCGCCATTATCATATTTAGACTTTGTTTCCCCATGTCATATCCAACAAGTGTAACTTATATCAATTCCATACACAAACAAATGATCTCTCAAATCATTAGTGTTGACACGCTGAATATAAGCACACTTCAAACAAGGATAGACTATTCTACTAGAGTCCCGAGCATGTTCAACTGCAAACTTGATGAAAAACTCCACTCATTCGTTATATTCTCTAGACAAACGATTTGCAGACAACCATTTCCGATCCATAGTTTTTGAATCTAGATATATCCCACATGAAAGTAATTATTAAAAATCAATTGTATTATAAGTTTAATAATTCTCAAATCGCTCATTCTTAGAAACAATTAATCTCAAATTTATCATGCTATTCTGTATATATATACGAATCATGTTAATACGTTTCCAAAATTATATTAATGCCAATCAATGAAACTGCTCATACTTACAAAGAGTTCATCTATAGATATATACATACATACATACATACATAGCAAAACATTGTACAATAGTTCAAATTACAAAAGATATACATACTACAGGATTCAAGCAATAGTAGCACTATATACATCAAAATGTTGCTACAACTCAAATACCTAAAAAACAAAAACTCATATCCCTAAAACTAAATCCCCTGATAGCCTCGTCAAGCCCTACTAAAAACTATAACTTTGAAAGTCCACTCATCACGATATATCATCTGATCCCTGACATCATCACAAGAGAGTTTACTCACGGATACTCTAGGGTAACTGGGATGGATACTCTGAGGCAAGCTATGAAGATACCTCCACTCATCATCAATGACCATCAGTTCTCTCGATATCCTATCATACTCTCTAGCAAACAACTCACCCTCAATAAATCTCGGGTGTGGTGCATCAGTGTGGTAGAGAAACCACTGTAAAAAAGTAGATGTAACCGATGCCCATGGCTCTATCTGAGGCAAGGTCAACAGAAGGTGATAAGATCTGAAATGGAAGGGGTGATAGGATGAGCCACTCGCATACAAATGACATAGCTCATCATATAACCATATCACATGAGTCCGTACATTTGTATGTGGCACCATATGAAAATACGGTGGAGGGTATGTCATCTCACTACCTACAAATGAGAATCACTAAATCTTATCATCAAGGTTGTTCTCGAAAGGATCTAAATTATAGAATATGTAAACTGATCTTCAACTAGCTAAACAAATCATAAATATATTCTACCAGATCTTAACCAACTATGTAAACCTAACAACATCAAACTATTTAAAATAAGGACATAATCTTTAGTTATATATTTACCAAACTGGCTAAACATCAAACTATTATCAAATCATTCAAGCTACACATAGTAAAATCAAGTAGATATTAATAAGATAATATATATATATATATATATATATATATATATATATATATATATATATATACACACACACACATACATCTATAGTACAACCTAATAAATCCTATATGTTTATTATTATTATTATTATACAGAATTATTCATCTCTATTTAATTTTTATCACAACATCGATGCCCAACCAACCTCCTCAACTTTTCCCCACAATACCCTTATCCTTAGTATTTTGCCCTATAGTCCTAGTTTATATTTAGCATAATAAACGATAAACCCTAACCCTCCCCCTCCCCCTCCCCCTCCCCCTAACCCTAACCCTAACAATAATTAACCCTAATAAATTATAATAAAAACTAACACTAAACCTCATAAGATAATGATCCTAAACCTAGCTAACCCTCCCACTAACCTTAACCCTAACACTAACCCTCCACCTAACCCTAACCCTAACCCTCCCCCTAACCCCAACCCTAACCCTAAACACAATTATTTTAGATTATACATACACATCTTATATATAAATATATTATAAATATACATATAATAGAACACATATAAACACACAATTTACGGAATATAAATACACGTCTTACAAAATATATATTAAAAATAGCATATAAATACACATCTACATAATAATGTGAGTGCTAAAAAGAATATATATACACCTTTTATAATTAGAATGTACATATCTTATGATAATAATATATATTTTAGGCTTGTGGATTCTCTTAAAATAATAATATATATTTTTATGAAATAGATTATAAACACACACACACACATATATGTAAAGGTCTCGGCGACAATAAAAAAAGGATAGCAAAATTTTTCACCAACATATTCAACAACAGATTTTCGAACAACAAATCGCAATTTTGAAATAACAAACAAACACAACCCTGTAGCAACATGCATGCATTTATATATACATATACATATCAGTAGAGATAAAGCAACGAGGGAAGAACAAACACATACGTAAAGGGAGCGACGGCGTGCAAGTTGAGAGCGGCAACCACAAGGCGGACGATGAAGGTACAAGTGTTAGCTACGTTTAAAAGAATGACACCACGCATATGGAAAGCCAACAATAGCAGAGGGGTGGTGGAGAGATGGTGGTGCAAGGGTTTCCCTTAATTCAGAGGAGTTGGAGCGGTGGTGCAAGGGTTTGCAAGAGAAAGAGAGTACGATAGGGAAGCGGCAGAGTCTGAAATTTTTGGCACGAAACAGAATTGAATGAAATAAAAAGGGGGTTTTAATAATGGTTCTTACAACAACCGTTATTAAAACACTGAAAATTTTGACAACGGTTCTTGTTTGAATCATTATTAAAGCTTGTTTTAATAATGGTTTTATATGAACCGTTATTAAAATGCCCGTGAAAATTTTAACTTTGCACTTTTAATAACAGTTATTACCTATAACTGTTATTAAAACTTCATGCGCATTAATTTTCACGCATTTGATGACTGTTTTCGAACCACCGTTATTAATGTCCCATTATTATTTCCTATTTTCTTAGTAATGTTAAAATATCACAACTAAAATGTATTAATATTATTGTGAATTGTAATTAAGCTTAGTTAGAAGTAAAAGAATAAATAGAAAAAAAATTAGCAAAATTGCATTATATAAACAACTATGAGAAGCTGAGCAACATTACTTCTTACATATAAGGATATATCAAACGTATTTTTTTGGTAAGTAACAGGGTTTTATTACTTCCAATTGGAATGTGAGAAATACATCATATGAGATAAAAAGAAATTAAAGAGTGTGATAAAGAAACCTTAGGCTAAGGCATCAATAAGATCCATCAACATAGTGTATAATTTACAATATTGAAATCATGTGAATCTTCCAACCAAATCTGCAAGAATAAGCTTATGCAATTAGCCTCTTTTACTTTGGTAGAAAAAAGTCTTCGATTATTTTTCCTCTAAATAAACTACTTCTTGAATTTGGGTACTTGTCCTCTTATTTTGGCCTAGCTAGTAACTTCATACCATGTTGTGATTTGTTGGTGGCAGCCTAACTTACATAGTAAAGGGAGCCAAATAGCTCGAAATTATGCACAATCAAAAAATAGATATGGCTTAATTTTTTTATTTAACATGATAGAGATCACAAGTAACATCTATCTACATTCCATAAAATTGCATTTTATCCTTAGTTTAGATACGATCATGCATAGTCAACCAAAGAATAAAAGCAAATCTCTAGAAAGTATAACTAAACCAAACTAGTGCATGCCAAAGTAATTTGGGAGCTCATGGGTGTATCATATTATAAGTAGTTGATATGTAGAACCTATCCTATTGCACAAGTCTTTACAAGGTTCCTATTTGACGTGCCATATGGATAGTGTTCCTAAGGCCCAACAATTTCTTAAGTATCTAAGAAACGTTGACTTCCTAAATATTCATTCCTTAAAGATAGTAGGTATGGATCCACTTAACCTATATAATATCATTTTTTGTGGCCTAAAACTAGAGGAATTTGCACATAACAACTTTATTCCACCATGATAGGTAAACAAGACCTAAACACTAGGTTCAATTGGATTCATTTTTCATTTGTATGTAGAATCAAGAAAGGTGCATCACCCTCTTTTCCTTTCCTCGCCCATCTTATCACCCATCTTAATTTACTATTCAATCTTTTTTCCATCTAATTAGGGTAGGCAGACTGTGTCCGAAGAAACCAAGGCATGTTTTGTACCCTCATTAGATCCTAACTAGATGAACTTCCTACATATAGCATTAATTTTTAATAAAGTATTCATTGGAATAGGAAACATCATGTGTAACACCCCCAAAATTCACTACTGAAGAATTTTATTTTATTAAAAGATATAGCGAAAGCAAAGAAAATAAAACTATAAATTTTGGGGATATTATCGCCACACTTAATACCAGACCGGTTCACTCCTACCATTCCAGTACCTAGTGCTAAGACTAACAGTATAAAAATATAATTTGCTAGAAATTCAAACCACATTGAAATCAGAGTAGCGCAATAAACAATTTACAAGGATAGAACCCACCATTGGTGGTTACAAGGATACATGTTACATTTAAACCAGAAGTTAAAAAGAGAAAGAGGTGAAACCCTAAATATTTTGGATAATCCTTACGCTCTTTCCTATTTCTCACTTGAATAGCACCTAAAATGAACCTACAAGGGACACTGCCCATTGAATAGGTAGGGGCCCACAATGGAACCCTTTAGCACTATGGTACTAAGTAATCATTTAAACCATATTGAAAGCAAGTCCACAATGTAACACATGATGCAAAACTATATACACATAAATTAAGAAATGCATAAACAATATCCATATAATTAGCAAGTCCATCACATATTACTAGATCATAATGTAAAATTGATACTTTTAGGCCTTAAGCCATTAATCAATCATTATTCAATTATCTCTAGAATTATATCCATGTGAGTGCGGGAACCCCACTATTATAGCCAGTGGACCAGAAACATACAGGGCAGAATGCTCCTGATCACTATTATTAGCCGGTGGATCGGTCTTCAGGGCAGAAGGCTCCTGGCCATTATTATCATTGGTGGACCAGTCTAGCCCCGATTCATATTTTCACTATAAGTGATTAGTATTTTTATGATTTATTCACATCCAATATTTATTTTATTGAGCTCGGGACCCCCACTATTATAGACAATGGACCATAATACATATATACATCTTTCAGGGCAAAACACTCCTGGGCCACTATCATAACTAGTGGATCGGTACTCATAATATAATCCATCTAGGCTAGGCTCAATTATCTTTCACTTTCATGATTAGTGTTTTCCCTTTTAATTAGCACAACAATTCCATTTATTTGCCTCGAAGAGGAGATCAAGATCCCATAGATACAAAGGTACATCGGTTGTACTGGTGCATATAAGCTACTCAGTACCCTTCAACTATCAACCCAGGGACACAAATGTACCTTGGTTGTACTAGTGCATGCAAGCTACACAGTACCCTATTGAAAAGGACACCTAATCCATAATAGCGTTGTAAATGAGCTGAGCCAGTTCAGTATTCATCTCGGCTCGGCTCGTTAAAAGCTCGGTTCGGCTCGTTTGTTTAGTTAAACGAGCCTAAAGTGAAGCTCGGGCTCGGCTCGTTTATTAAACGAGCTGAGCTTGAGCTCGAAAAAGTGAGGCTCGGTTCATTTTTTGTCTTTGGCTCATGAGCTCAGCTTGGCTCGACTCGTTAAAAGCTCGGTTCAGCTCGTTCGTTTAGGTAAACGAGCCGAGCCCAAACATCATTTTAGGCTTGTTTAACTAAACAAGCCAAACCCAAACCTAGGAGTATTCGGCTCGGCTCGGCTCGGCTCGTTTACAGCCTTGTTCATAAGTATGCATACCCCCTAAATAGGTCTATAGAGTTAGATAGAGTAAGATGTAGGGCTTGGCTGGGGCACTAAGGTACATTAGCAAATACTAGAATAATCGTGGGCTAAACCACGTCTTTAGGGTAGTGACCCCTAAAGAGCCACAATTCCCGATCTCGAGGTCTTTCACTTTAATTATCAGTGTCTTAATTGATATGATCACGACAAGCACAACAACCATATACTTATTCACCTTAAATTGTTTATAATATCATTAGGTAATCCTTATTCACACAATTATCCAAGATAACTTAGAGGAGTCACTAAGGCCATCATTATCTCATCCAATTCTAATTTAGGATTCACTTCCATTTGGTCACATGCCATAAAGGTTATCATATCATAATTGCATTACAGCCTTAGAGTCTGGTTAGTTCACATCAAAGGATCATGGTACATATAACCCGAACATGCCCTTAATTCACACCCAACACACAACACCATGCGTGATTAATGGTTAAGACCCTTCCTTCATGAATATAAGAATAACACCATACCATGACCTTAATTATCTATCTAATCCCAGGTTATGCCATGTTCTTGTGATACTTATTTATTGTCAACTACCCTTATCTTACTATTCAATGTTACTTGAATCTTATTATGAAACTTTGTTATCCCATTAACATATTAGATACAAGTTACTGATTTACCTCTTTCATCTCTATAAAATTACCAAATTACCCCTTACTTGTATAATTATTAAGGCATCCCTTCTTTACTTTCCAATTTACCATATTACCTTCCATGTTGCATAATTACCAAATTACCCCTTGCTTAGGTTACCAAGTTATCTTCCACACTTATTAAATCACCAATCACCCTTCATAATTGTTACACTTGTTAGATTTCTCATTTGGTTGGTTAGATTACCAAATTGCCCTTCTTTATTATTATAATTACCAAATTATCCTTCTCCATTATTATAATTACCACATTTCCCTCTCCATTATCATAATTACCAAATTACCCTTTCTTTACACCAAATTACCATTTTGCCCTTCTACTTTATTAAATAACCATAACCATTTTACCCCTTTACTTCCAAAATTACTTCTACTTTATTAAATTACCATTTTACACCATTGACTTTCAAAATTACCATTTTACTCCTTTACTTCCAAATTTACCATTCTACACCTTTACTTACAAAATTACCATTTTTCCCCTTACTTCCAAAATTACCATAATACCCTTTCCATTATATTTACTCACCAAAATACTTTCACACATCCCACAATTTACCAAGTTATCACCCTTCCATGTAAAATTACTAAAATTCCCTTCTTACTTGTCCATTTACTATTTTTTCCCTTTACTCTTATAATTTACCATTTTGCCATTATTACACCACTTTTATTAAAACACCCTCACTACACAAATTATTACTATTAATGCTTTATTCTCAACATCAAAATTCACCAACTATTATTATTCCACATAATCATCATTAGCGTCCACACTTATTTAGGCCATACTCTTATACAAGACATATTATTGAAATGCCCCTAAAGCTCATAATAACAATATTTATGCATCAATGGTCACATTAACATAACATATCATAGATAAGTACTTAACATTTTTTATTAATAACAAAGCTCCTTCCTTAAGCATTATTTCTACACATGGCACATAAACTATCATGCTTTCCTTTTTATCAATGAACTAGATTTGCACCCGTGCGATGCACGGAGGATTCGAGCGTATGAGTAGGCTATTTTTTAAATAACATTTGGTAAAGAAACATTTAGGATAAATAATTATTATATAATTGGTTTCTAATCAGCTATTCATGGTAAACAAACTGAAAAAAAAAAATATAGACAATGAACAATAACTAATCAAAGAAATTTCATAATCATATCTTTTCAAACACTTCTTTAAATACAACATTTGTGGTTGAATTACTCTCTGCAACATCATTGTCACATATAAGTATTTTCAAACCTTTACGATTTGTCACTCGAGATATGGCAACATAAAGCTGACCATGACTGAATACAGGTTTCTTTAAGAAAATACCAACATTATGAAGTGATTGACCTTGACTTTTGTTGATTGTCATTGCATATGATACAATTAGTGGAAATTGTCTTCGATTAAACTTGAAAGGCAACCTTGGATCAGATGGTGTTAGTGACATTCTTGGTAACAATACTCGTTCACCAGAATTATTTCCACCTAAGATCTTTGCTTCCAACACGTGAGCTCCAAGCCTTGTGATTACCATCCTAGTACCGTTGCATAAGCCAACTGAATGGTCAATATTCCTCAATAACATAACAGGTGTACCAATCTTCAAATGCAATACATGATTTGGGACGCCGGAACACTTAAGACTGTTTAGGAATTCCGGAGTGTGTAGATCTTGCAACAAATCATTATTTGAATCAGATCTACATGTTGTATCTGAACTCAAATATGTTTTCTCTTCGGCTGAGTTAATTGACAACATGTATTCATTGACAGACTCTACAATATCAAGAGTTGGTGCTAGGATAGATCTTCCCTCAAAATAAGTATCATCAATGATATTGCTTGTGAACTCTGGATAAGTGCTTTTCACAATAGCTGCAATTGGATCATTTGAATATTTTATTAATAGATCACTTGGAAATTCGATTGTTGCATGACCATCATTAGGACCTCCAACTGTTCCATCTCCAATGCTTGCAATCCAGTCAGAAAATTGCTTTAACTTGGCACATTCATCGACTGAGGTAAGATTTCGTAACCTCATATTCTTTGTCAATCGTAACACCTTGCAATCTCGCCATAAGTATGAGGAGTTGATAGTTGCATGAACAATATCTTGTCGAGTACCCTTATGAATGACAGGTAATATTTGTCTAAAATCACCTCCAAGAACAATTGTCTTACCTCCAAATGGCTTATCAATACTAAATTGATCGTTGATGCGTAAAATATCTCTCATTGTTTTATCCAAAGCTTCAAAGCAATATCTGTGCATCATTGGAGCTTCATCCCATATTATGAGTTTACATCTTATAATCAAATCAGCAAGTGGACTACCTTGTTTGATGTTACATGTTGACTCTTCGGTAGGATTTATAGGAATCTTGAATCGAGAATGAGCTGTTCTTCCTCCTGGTAATAAAAGAGAAGCTATTCCACTCGATGCCACATTTAACACGATATCTCCTTTGCATCTAATAGCGGCTGATAATGTCCTCCATATAAACGTTTTTCCTGTACCTCCATACCCATACACAAAAAACAATCCACCTTTATTTGACCTTGTTGCCTCCATTATCTCATCATATACATGTCTTTGCTCTGAGGTCATAACATATAGATTTTTATTGAGCTCTTGAGACAAATTTGATCGATCATAACACATTTCCTCACGTATCAATGAATTGCCAACGGTAGAAAAAAACTCGGATGGTGGGAATGGTATTGGCTCAAACTCTCTTAAGCTTCTTCCACAGTTTCGTAACAACTTTTCTACCTCTACCAAGCCATAATTTTTTATCTCATCATCTTCCAAATGAAGTTCTGAAAAAAAATTCAATAAGTTAAGAAAGAATATATAAATAGTTTAACAATTTGAAAAAAAAAATAATTAAGAGAACTAAGGTAAGTTACCTTCGTGTTGTAATAATAAGCATTATCTGTATAAAATATCATCAGTCATATAAATCCAACAATGATTCCAAACAACTTCAGGTCGAATGAGTGATTCAGATGTCAATAATGTTGCAAATAATTTTCTCAAAGAAGATGCAGAAGCCCAATGACTTGCCTCAATAATACCATCAATGTATTCCTTGTCGTCATCTAACAAACCTAGGGCATAGCAGGCATCACGGTATGATGAATGTTGCTCACCATTAATGCATCTTATGTCTTCATAACTTATAGGTCCACGCACAACATTAAGAAGACATCTTAAATAAAAGAGTTCTCCACTGCCAGGAGGGACATAGAAAATCCGTCCAATAGAGAATCTTTTTTGCCTTGGTCGCCATTCTCTATTATACTTATCCCAAATGAATTTTGTAGGGAATTGAGAATAAGTTAATTCTTTTGCCTCAGGATATTCTTTATTTGCCTTCATCCAAGCTAAGAACATACTTTGCTTAACAGATAATCGATCAACAACATCATCGATCTGATCATAATCTGAAAAAATAACACTTTGTTGATTTGGAAGATGAAAACCTAACCTTTCAACCGGAGGATCTCTGAAGTGAATATCATATTTGAATAACCTCCATGATGCTTCACATGATGATATATACCTACAATCATAGTACATCTGAACTTCGTCTGCCTTTTTTTCTACTTTGTCATCCGTTGTACTTCCATAAAAAGACGCAGTAACACGATCGTGTCCTTTGTTGACATATTTAAATAAATACTTGATAGAGCGAGATTGGTTACACCATTCAACATTCAAATGTGCACCGTACTTGAGCAACAGATAACGATTGTGAGGAACAATAAACCTGTTATCAAGAGGAACTCCATTCTTCTCCACTATTCGTCCGTTATCTCTTCTTCTATAGATAGGATATCCATCATCATCAACAGTTGTTGATTCAACGAACCTTTTAGGAAAATGCTTTGTACAACGGCCAGCAGACATGCAAGGGGAGCTCTTAGCAGCAAGACCACATGGTCCATGTACCATAAATTCTTGAACTGCTGTATAGTACTTAGGATCAACGTGTTTATCTGGAATTTCGGCTGAAATAATTTTGTCGATATCGCTTCCTGTTGGATACTTGTCTGTTGCTGCAAGAAATAACAATATGTGTGCATGTGGCAACCCACGCTTCTGGAACTCAATAGTCGATATAACTGCAGTAGAATTAAAATAAAGGGTTATAACCAACTATAGTAAGAATATATGTTAAATATAATACACACACACACACACAGAGACTATGAAATAGTACTTGATTTAACCGTTCCAAAGATCTTGTTAGTCCGAAGATCTTTGATGAGATAATCCAACTTCATTTTAAAAACACGACAAATAATATCCGGACGATCTTCGGCTTTGAGGCTTCTTTTTTCAACAAAACGAACTATTTCTGGCCATTTGGGATTGCAAGTAAATGTAATAAAAAGATCCGGATAACCAACCCATCTACAAATTGCCATGGCGTCTTGATAGTTTTGAATCATATATCGAGCACCGCCTGTGAATGATGACGGTAATATAACTCGTTTTCCTTGCGTTGATGGATCTGTCTCACCCCTTAAAATTGCATCTGTTAGTCCACTATATAATTCACACCGCAAATGTTTTTGATGTAACTTAATGTAAGTCAATCGTGAAGATTCAACCATGGTATATGCGTCAACAATAAATTGTTGAAGTAGTCTCATGGAAGACAATATAATTGATAACTCCGAACTCCTTTCATGCAAACGATACGAAAAATACTCAGTTAAACTAACATACTTCCGCCCACCCTGCTTCATTCCCCCATTCAACGTTAACGGAATGTCTTCTCTATAGCCATCTTCACCATAAGGAAACAATATAGGGTATTGTAATCCAAGATATGAAGCATGTAGTTGGTTAATGCGTTTCAGCATTCCCGTTTTCGTTTCGACCAAGATATCCCTATCACCTAATGATGCATCAAAGTCCCCAACAATTAATCCAGCAATTTCTGAAGCCGTAGGTAGATTATACCTTCTGCCATCCCCATTCCTCCTACCAATCAACTTCAACTTCACATCTAAACAACCATCCTTTTCAATTTTTTCTCTTACCATTCTGAATGATTTAACCAACACATTATTCTCGTCAAACATCATCTTCAAATCATAAACAATAGATGTACGAAGGCTGTTCAAGGTTTGACTTTCCCTATAACCAATACAGTTGGAATAAGGAATTAGAAGAAATTACTTAAAAATGATAAAATAACTCAATCAATACCATAGCTTCTTAAGTAACTCACCTAACAGAATGAACTCTATTTTCAACTTCATTATCAGTGTCATAAATGTAGAGTTGAGCAAATTTAGGCACTGAACCTTCATTCGGCAATAAACTTCCCATAAGATGATAATTTTGACCATGAAGTCTAAATATTGGAGGAGACCTTCCATTGTTCAAACTCCTGTCAACTTTTCCTCCCATGGAAGTAAAACAGAACATGTTATTGTATGACCGAATATTCTGGAGAAAGTGTTTGCTTCTATCATTTCGTAAATATAACAGATCATGTAATACTTTAGGAGGATTTCTCATTGGTGGGAGTTGAACCTTGCCTTGCATGCAGCATAAAGAATATTTCGGGTTTCGAGATGGCCGACTTTTACACAATCTTTCCTCATACCAGAAAAGAGCATTGCAAAATCCACATGTGTATATTGCATCTCCAATATCAAAATAATCTACATATATCATAAAATTAATATAAGACATTTGGAAAGATTTATTATAAAAAAAATTATGTACAAATACATTTTTGGTTGTATACCGAAAGTTGTTCCACTGTTTTGTTCTATTTCAACATCTGTGAAGACGCAAAGTATTAGACATTTAAAAATATTACAAAGTTCTTCTATTATGTTTATTATATTAAAATTAAATTTATATGAGACTTTTTGAGAAATGTAATATTCCATATGCATGTATAAAATATATTAATCAGTGCATACCAGATAATACGGTTCCACTATTCTCTTCTATTTCAATATCTGTTGACACGTAAATTACAATTACAATAGATATATACATAACAATTACAACGTTAGTAAAATAATTATAAAATTATAAAATAATGTTAATAATAAATTTTTACACATATTGGAATATGAGAATGCTAACCTTCATTGAATTCCAATTGTTGCCCTACGATAGAGGCACCATAATTCTTCTTAGAACAGATAGAAAAGTTTGTCATTTTTGATGATTCTGATAAATTCACAGTACCACTTTCATTTGATGCATGGCATGTTGAATTTATATTGGTTGTAGTATTTGAAGGCCCAGTACTTGACGACCATTTCATTTGATCATCATCATAGTTTAGTTTATAAATAGAGTTTATAGGAGTGCCCGCTGTAAGAAATGAATAATAAATAGTTAATATAATTGAATACTATAGACATGATTTTTAAACTGCCACATATAAATGTAAACAAATTATTACCATTTGTGATGTCACTAAGAGGAGATAACAATCCCTGAGATTGAAAAGGATTGAACGCACATTTTGTATGTGTATTTTTGTCTGGGATCGATTTTGTACCAATCATATTTAAATTACCTGCATACAAAAAAATAACAATTGTACGAATCATTTATCAATTCAAAAAATTAATGTTAATATATATATTTAATAATATTAAAAGAATATTATATTATTGCCAATGTGTTGTGAATTCTTAATGTGAACAATAAAATTAATTTAATATTATTAAATTGGATTAATATACTTTTTAACCAATTAAATATTTCATAATAATATTACCCAACTATATTCAAATAGTTATAGTTTCATAAAGACTAAAATTTCCAATTTGAAGTAGGAAGTTTATATTTCTTAAAATGATTATATAATTTTTTTGCATGAAATATTGACGGGGAGTGTAACAATACGGTGTTAGGATTTTGTATGAAATGATATGGTGTTAGGTTTTGCATGGAATTACATGATGTTAGGGCTTTGCATGGGGGTATTAATATTGCATGGTATTATGGTTTTGCATGGGGTATTAATATTACATGGCGTTAGGGTTTTGCATGCGGATATTGAAATTGCATGATCTAGGGTTTTGTATGGGTTGATAATATTACATGGTGTTACGATTTTGCATGTGGGTATTAATACCACCTGTTCTTATTTTTTATATCATTATATATTATATATTTTTTTTATTACAAAAATGTAATGTCAATATATATGTTTGGTTAAATTTATAGAATATTATTTTTTTGTCATTTATGTATGTATTAAATCATTATGATATCTGCTAATAATTATTAGGATTTTTAGGCTTTCCGTATGAATAATATCATTAATGTTGTAGATCATTTATGTATTAATTAAATATCATATCTCCTAATATTGAATAGGAATTTTATAGTGTTTCATTAAAAACATTTTTTTTTGAATTCTCATAGTAATTGACCATGAACATTATGTTCTTAATTTATAATGTAAAAAATAATAGCAATTTAATCTTCGCCAAAAAGATTAGCATACTTTTATTTAATTAGTTATACTCTCATGAAAACAAATTTTTCCAGTTTTAAGTAGGCTTTTTATTTGTTTTAAATCATTATATAATTTTTTTACTAAAAATTTATTGTTAAAAATTAGCTGTCAATATAATTTTCCAATATTATTTTTCCCACAATTATCTATGTATTAATTAATATTATTTCACAAATTATGACGGGAAGTGTAACAATATGGTGTTAGTATTTTGCATGAAATGGTATGGTGTTAGGTTTTGCATGGGGATATTAATATCGCATGGTATTATGGTTTTGCATGGGGTATTAATATTATATGGCGTTAGGTTTTGCATGCGGATATTGAAATTGCATGATCTAGGGTTTTGTATGGGTTGATAATATTACATGGTGTTATGTTTTTGCATGCGTGTATTAATACTGCATGTTCTTATTTGTTTAAATCATAATATAATTATTTAATTTCACAAATGTAATGTCAATATATATGTTTTCTTAAATTTATCGGATATTATTTTGTTGTCATTTATGTATGTATTAAATCATTATGATATCTCCTAATAATTATTAGGATTTTTAGGCTTTCCCTATGAATAATATTCTTAATGTTCTCAATTATTTATGTATTAATTAATTATGATATCTCCTAATATTGAATAGGAAATTTTTAGTGTTTCATTAAAAACATTTTTTTTTTGTTCTTATAGTAATTGACCATCAACAATATGTTCTTAATTTATAATGTAAACAATAATAGCAATTTAATCTTCGCCAAAAAGATTAGCATACTATTATTTAATTAGTTATACTCTCATCAAAACATAATTTTCCAGTTTTAAGTAGGCTTTTTTTTAAATAAATATAAAATTTTTTTTCCAAAAAATTTATTGTTAAAAATTAGCTCTCAATATAATTTTACAATATTATTGTTTTCACAATTATCTATCTATTAATTAATATTATTTCAAAAGTTATTGTTAATATATATATATAAATTTAATAAAATTTAAAGAATATTACATTATTGTCAATATGTTGTTAATTTATAATGTAAAAAATATTAATAATTTCGTAATTTTATATTTGTTTAAATCATTCTATAATTCTTAATGTTAATATATATATTTAATAATATTAAAAGAATATTATATTATTGCCAATGTGTTGTGAATTCTTAATGTGAACAATAAAAATAATTTAATATTATTAAAATGGATTAATATACTTTTTAACCAATTAAATATTTCATAATAATATTACCCAACTATATTCAAATAGTTATAGTTTCATAAAGACTAAAATTTCCAATTGAAGTAGGAAGTTTATATTTCTTAAAATGATTATATAATTTTTTTGCATGAAATATTGACGGGGAGTGTAACAATACGGTGTTAGGATTTTGTATGAAATGATATGGTGTTAGGTTTTGCATGGAATTACATGATGTTAGGGCTTTGCATGGGGGTATTAATATTGCATGGTATTATGGTTTTGCATGGGGTATTAATATTACATGGCGTTAGGGTTTTGCATACGGATATTGAAATTGCATGATCTAGGGTTTTGTATGGGTTGATAATATTACATGGTGTTACGATTTTGCATGTGGGTATTAATACCACCTGTTCTTATTTTTTATATCATTATATATTATATATTTTTTTTATTACAAAAATGTAATGTCAATATATATGTTTGGTTAAATTTATAGAATATTATTTTTTTGTCATTTATGTATGTATTAAATCATTATGATATCTGCCAATTAATATTAAGATTTTTAGGCTTTCCGTATGAATAATATCATTAATGTTGTAGATTATTTATGTATTAATTAAATAGCATATCTCCTAATATTGAATAGGAATTTTTTAGTGTTTCATTAAAAACATTTTTTTTTGAATTCTCATAGTAATTGACCATGAACAATATGTTCTTAATTTATAATGTAAAAAATAATAGCAATTTAATCTTCGCCAAAAAGATTAGCATACTTTTATTTAATTAGTTATACTCTCATGAAAACAAATTTTTCCAGTTTTAAGTAGGCTTTTTATTTGTTTTAAATCATTATATAATTTTTTCACTAAAAATTTATTGTTAAAAATTAGCTCTCAATATAATTTTCCAATATTATTTTTCCCACAATTATCTATGTATTAATTAATATTATTTCACAAATTATGACGGGAAGTGTAACAATATGGTGTTAGGATTTTGCATGAAATGGTATGGTGTTAGGTTTTGCATGGGGATATTAATATTGCATGGTATTATGGTTTTGCATGGGGTATTAATATTACATGGCGTTAGGTTTTGCATGCGGATATTGAAATTGCATGATCTAGGGTTTTGTATGGGTTGATAATATTACATGGTGTTATGTTTTTGCATGCGTGTATTAATAATGCATGTTCTTATTTGTTTAAATCATAATATAATTATTTAATTTCACAAATGTAATGTCAATATATATGTTTGCTTAAATTTATCGGATATTATTTTGTTGTCATTTATGTATGTATTAAATCATTATGATAGCTCCTAATAATTATTAGGATTTTTAGGCTTTCCCTATGAATAATATTCTTAATTTTCTCAATTATTTATGTATTAATTAATTATGATATCTCCTAATATTGAATAGGAAATTTTTAGTGTTTCATTAAAAACATTTTTTTTTAGTTCTTATAGTAATTGACCATCAACAATATGTTCTTAATTTATAATTTAAACAATAATAGCAATTTAATCTTCGCCAAAAAGATTAGCATACTATTATTTAATTAGTTATACTCTCATCAAAACATAATTTTCCAGTTTTAAGTAGGCTTTTTTTTAAATAAATATAAAATTTTTTTCCCAAAAAATTTATTGTTAAAAATTAGCTCTCGATATAATTTTACACTATTATTGTTTTCACAATTATCTTTCTATTAATTAATATTATTTCAAAATTTATTGTTAATATATATATATATAAATTTAATAAAATTTAAAGAATATTACATTATTGTCAATATGTTGTTAATTTATAATGTAAAAAATATTAATAATTTCGTAATTTTATATTTGTTTAAATCATTCTATAATTCTTAATGTTAATATATATATTTAATAATATTAAAAGAATATTATATTATTGCCAATGTGTTGTGAATTCTTAATGTAAACAATAAAATTAATTTAATATTATTAAATTGGATTAATATACTTTTTAACCAATTAAATATTTCATAATAATATTACCCAACTATATTCAAATATATAGTTATAGTTTCATAAAGACTAAAATTTCCAATTTGAAGTAGGAAGTTTATATTTCTTAAAATGATTATATAATTTTTTTGCATGAAATATTGACGGGGAGTGTAACAATACGGTGTTAGGATTTTGTATGAAATGATATGGTGTTAGGTTTTGCATGGAATTACATGATGTTAGGGCTTTGCATGGGGGTATTAATATTGCATGGTATTATGGTTTTGCATGGGGTATTAATATTACATGGCGTTAGGGTTTTGCATGCGGATATTGAAATTGCATGATCTAGGGTTTTGTATGGGTTGATAATATTACATGGTGTTAGGATTTTGCATGAAATGGTATGGTGTTAGGTTTTGCATGGGGATATTAATATTGCATGGTATTATGGTTTTGCATGGGGTATTAATATTACACGGCGTTAGGTTTTGCATGCGGATATTGAAATTGCATGATCTAGGGTTTTGTATGGGTTGATAATATTACATGGTGTTATGTTTTTGCATGCGTGTATTAATACTGCATGTTCTTATTTGTTTAAATCATAATATAATTATTTAATTTCACAAATGTAATGTCAATATATATGTTTGCTTAAATTTATCGGATATTATTTTGTTGTCATTTATGTATGTATTAAATCATTATGATAGCTCCTAATAATTATTAGGATTTTTAGGCTTTCCCTATGAATAATATTCTTAATTTTCTCAATTATTTATGTATTAATTAATTATGATATCTCCTAATATTGAATAGGAAATTTTTAGTGTTTCATTAAAAACATTTTTTTTTAGTTCTTATAGTAATTGACCATCAACAATATGTTCTTAATTTATAATTTAAACAATAATAGCAATTTAATCTTCGCCAAAAAGATTAGCATACTATTATTTAATTAGTTATACTCTCATCAAAACATAATTTTCCAGTTTTAAGTAGGCTTTTTTTTAAATAAATATAAAATTTTTTTCCCAAAAAATTTATTGTTAAAAATTAGCTCTCGATATAATTTTACACTATTATTGTTTTCACAATTATCTTTCTATTAATTAATATTATTTCAAAATTTATTGTTAATATATATATATAAATTTAATAAAATTTAAAGAATATTACATTATTGTCAATATGTTGTTAATTTATAATGTAAAAAATATTAATAATTTCGTAATTTTATATTTGTTTAAATCATTCTATAATTCTTAATGTTAATATATATATTTAATAATATTAAAAGAATATTATATTATTGCCAATGTGTTGTGAATTCTTAATGTAAACAATAAAATTAATTTAATATTATTAAATTGGATTAATATACTTTTTAACCAATTAAATATTTCATAATAATATTACCCAACTATATTCAAATAGTTATAGTTTCATAAAGACTAAACTTTCCAATTTGAAGTAGGAAGTTTATATTTCTTAAAATGATTATATAATTTTTTTGCATGAAATATTGACGGGGAGTGTAACAATACGGTGTTAGGATTTTGTATGAAATGATATGGTGTTAGGTTTTGCATGGAATTACATGATGTTAGGGCTTTGCATGGGGGTATCAATATTGCATGGTATTATGGTTTTGCATGGGGTATTAATATTACATGGCGTTAGGGTTTTGCATGCGGATATTGAAATTGCATGATCTAGGGTTTTGTATGGGTTGATAATATTACATGGTGTTAGGATTTTGCATGAAATGGTATGGTGTTAGGTTTTGCATGGGGATATTAATATTGCATGGTATTATGGTTTTGCATGTGGTATTAATATTACACGGCGTTAGGTTTTGCATGCGGATATTGAAATTGCATGATCTAGGGTTTTGTATGGGTTGATAATATTACATGGTGTTATGTTTTTGCATGCGTGTATTAATACTACATGTTCTTATTTGTTTAAATCATAATATAATTATTTAATTTCACAAATGTAATGTCAATATATATGTTTGCTTAAATTTATCGGATATTATTTTGTTGTCATTTATGTATGTATTAAATCATTATGATATCTCCTAATAATTATTAGGATTTTTAGGCTTTCCCTATGAATAATATTCTTAATGTTCTCAATTATTTATGTATTAATTAATTATGATATCTCCTAATATTGAATAGGAAATTTTTAGTGTTTCATTAAAAACATTTTTTTTTTGTTCTTATAGTAATTGACCATCAACAATATGTTCTTAATTTATAATGTAAACAATAATAGCAATTTAATCTTCGCCAAAAAGATTAGCATACTATTATTTAATTAGTTATACTCTCATCAAAACATAATTTTCCCAGTTTTAAGTAGGCTTTTTATTTGTTTTTAAATCATTATATAATTTTTTTCCAAAAAATTTATTGTTAAAAATTAGCTCTCAATATAATTTTCCAATATTATTTTTCCCACAATTATCTATGTATTAATTAATATTATTTCACAAATTATGACGGGAAGTGTAACAATATGGTGTTAGGATTTTGCATGAAATGGTATGGTGTTAGGTTTTGCATGGGGATATTAATATTGCATGGTATTATGGTTTTGCATGGGGTATTAATATTACATGGTGTTAGGTTTTGCATGCGGATATTGAAATTGCATGATCTAGGGTTTTGTATGGGTTGATAATATTACATGGTGTTATGTTTTTGCATGCGTGTAATAATACTGCATGTTCTTATTTGTTTAAATCATAATATAATTATTTAATTTCACAAATGTAAAGTCAATATATATGTTTGCTTAAATTTATCGGATATTATTTTGTTGTCAGTTATGTATGTATTAAATCATTATGATATCTCCTAATAATTATTAGGTTTTTTAGGCTTTCCCTATGAATAATATTCTTGATGTTCTAAATTATTTATGTATTAATTAATTATGATATCTCCTAATATTGAATAGGAAATTTTTAGTGTTTCATTAAAAACATTTTTTTTTTAGTTCTTATAGTAATTGACCATCAACAATATGTTCTTAATTTATAATGTAAACAATAATAGCAATTTAATCTTCGCCATAAAGATTAGCATACTATTATTTAATTAGTTATACTCTCATCAAAACATAATTTTCCAGTTTTAACTCTCATAAAAAAAATGTTTTTAATGAAACACTAAAAAATTCCTATTCAATTTTAGGAGATATGATAATTAATTAATACATAAATAATTTACAACATTAATAATATTGTTCTTAGGGAAAGCCTAAAAATCCTAATAATTATTAGGAGACATCATAATGAATTAATACATACATAATTGGCAAAATATTAATATTCTATAAATTTAACCAAATATATATATTGACATTACATTTTTGAAATTTAAAAATTATGTTATGATTTAAACAAATAAGAACATGTGGTTTTAATACAAACATGCAAAATCATAACACTGTGTAATATTATCAACCCATGCAAAACCCTAGATCATGCAATATTAATATACCCATGCAAAACCCTAATGCTAATCTTTTTGGAGAAGATTGAATTGCTAGATCATTATATATTTTTATTTATTCCAAAAATGTAATGTCAATATATATATTTTTTTCACTTTATAGAATATTATTTTCTTGTCAATTATTTATGTATTAAATCATTATGATATATCCTAATAATCTTCTCCAAAAAGATTATCACCACCGTACATTTTTTTTGTGGTTAATCCTAACCGTCCATTTAAAATACTTAATACCCACCCTCCCCGTGCATACCAGATATTTTTTCAGCCCCATGCTGCCGTGCAACAGAAAAATTAAAACCCTGCTGTCATAACCCTCCCCTAACCGTCCGATGAATCACAATTAAATCTGCACCGTCCATTTTGTAAAGTTCTATCAACTTACTATATAAGCACGTAGGGTTTCTGGAGAAATCTCCAGCCCATTTCGCGCAGCTCTCTCCTATGTCATCTCTTATGTCGACTCTCTCATCTCTCCCATCCTCACTCTGTCCGATTTTCTGTATCTTTCATGAAGAAAGAAATTTTCGAAACTTACACTCTAGATCTGTATTTCCTATGCTTTCCCTTCTAATTTCAGCTGCAGTTATATGTTGTTTCAAAAACATAATTCTTTGCAAAGATTAGATATCTGATTTCTGTGTATTATAGAAAAGCCGAATCAAAAGTGTGCAACTTTTGATTTTTTTTGTCGGTTATACTATATACCAAGAATGATATCTCTTCCATATTGTGGGTGTATGCGTACAGATTTCGAAAATTTCTTCTTTTTTGTTAGATCTGGTGCTTGTATGTTTCGTAGTTTACTGCTCCTAAAAAACCCATCCGGTTCTCTTCAAGTGTTGTATCTTTGGCTTTCGAAAGATAACACTAAAAACAGAGAAATTTGGGTATTTAAGGTAATTTTTTTTATTTTTAATTTCAGTTCCGGTTATATGATGTCTCGAAAAAAAAATTCTTTGCCAAGATTAGATATGTGATTTCTGTGTATTATAGAAAAGCCGAATCAAAAGTGTTAAACTTTTGATTTTTCTGTCGGTTATACTATATACAAAGAATGATATATCTTCCATGTTGTGGGTGTATGCTTACAGATTTCGAAAATTTCATATTTTTAGTTAGATCTGGTGGGTGTATATTTCGTGGTTTACTGGTCCTAAAATACCCATCCGGTTCTCTGCAAGTGTTATATCTTTTGCTTTCGAAAGATAACACTAAAACAGAGAAATTTGGGTACTTAAGGTAAATTTTTTTTTATTTCCGTTCGAGTAATATAATGTTTCGAAAAAAATATTTCTTTGCCAAGTTTAGATATGTCATTTCTGTGTATTATAGAAAAGCCGAATAAAGTGTGCAACTTATGATTTTCCTGTCGGTTATACTATATACCAAGACTGATTTTGCTGTCGGTTATACTATCTTAACTATGTATATCTTTTTTGTTGACTTAAACCTGGGTATATTTTTCAGATCTGTTCCTTTCGGAAGCAACAGACAAATCTAACATAAAATATGGTAACGTTGAAGATATTATTTCGTAATTCTTAAGTATTAATCCTTCTGTTTCTTTCTGAGATTGTATGTCACTTTCAGAAGTTTTTGAAAGTCGACTCAAACAAATATATCCACATCTTTTATGTTGACTTAAACCTGGGTATATTTTTCAGATTTGTTCCTTCTGTTCCTTTCAGATCTTTTATGATGACTTAAACCTGTGTATATTTTTTAGATCTGTTCCTTTCGGAAGCAAGAGACAGATCTAACATAAAATATGGTAACGTTGAAGATATTATTTCGTTCTTAAGTATTATTCTTCTGTTTCTTTCTCAGATTGTATGTCACTTTCAGAAGTTTTTGAAAGTCGACAGAAACAAACCGGACAAATCTGGGCATTCGAACATGCATCTTTATTTTTCGAACTTGTTCTTTCATTTTTTCATTATTAAACTTCCAAATGATCTTTCATCTAAAGTATGTAATAAAACCAACAAAGATCTGCTTTCATATATATAATTTTCGGGAGTTCACGGTCAGATCTAAGCTAAAATCGGCTAATGTTTATATCATTTGTGATAATAACATAGATTTGTATTTTTTTTTTCCGAGGAAGATTTCTTCATATTTCTTAACTATAGTTCCTTCTATTTATCTGTGCATTTTTTTGTCCCTTTCGTAAATTTCGAAAGTCGACACAAAAATAGCGAACAAATCTGGGTAATCGAACTAATATCTGTATTTTTCAGAGTACTTGATTTTTTTTTATTATTTCATCTTTTGTATTTAAAGGAAACAAAGATCTGTCATTTTACGTTGAGTCCCATCTGTTCTGTATTTCAGATCTGTTATTTTCATTAGTGAACACACAGATCTAACATAAAATAGGGTTTACCTTCGGATATTTTTAATTTTTTGGTCTAGCAATATTTATTCTTAATTTTAAATAAAAAACCTTATGATATTCTCTGCAAGTTTTTCTGTTCCTTTCGAAAAACATTGAAAGTGGACACACGAAGCCCAAAAATTGTGTTACTCAAACTTATTATGTGCTGATCTCTTTACATATGATATGTTGCTTTCAAAAAATATTAAAAGTCAACCGAGATGAATTAGAAAAATATGGATTTTTTAACTCAGTTTTCTGTCTTTTTTTCGTATGTTCAATTCCAGCAGCCTTTTTTTTACTATTTGTTATGATCAGTTTGTCTGTTACATTCAATATTAGGTGAATATTTTTAATGGTTTAGTTTTGTTGCTTATGGCTAAGTTCAATAATAATCAAATATTCTGCTTTTATGTTTCAAACAGATTTGAGAGATCATTGGGTGTTTGAATTTATTTTCTGTTTTGATTAATTTATGTGTCCATGCTTTAATGACATACTTATGCTAAAATTTCTGCAGGTAAGTTGATACATATTTTCTTAATTCGACATCCACAATATTATAGTGAGTTATCATAATATTTAAATTTTGTGATTATTAATATATATTGTTGATTATCTTACTAAAATATTGGATTTAATTTAAATGTAGGTATTGCAATTCTTCATAAACTGGCAAAGGTAAAAGTAAATACACATTTCTCACATATCATATTTATAATTTAATTTATGTATTTTTTTTGGCATGATGTGTCTATTTTAAAATTGTTATAAAGTGCTGTAATTGCCTCTATTATGTCACACCTAATGTGCTATTTTTATTGTCATTAGAGAACACACAGATCTAACATAAAATATTTTAACGACATACTTCTGTTATGATTAATTTGTGTATTTTTTTTGGCATGCTGTGTCTATTTTTAAATTGTTATAAAGTGCTGTAATTGCCTCTATTATGTCACACCTAATGTGCTATTATTATTTTCATTAGAGAACAAACAGATCTAACATAAATACTTTAATGACATACTTTTGTTCTGATTAATTTATGTGTCCATGCTTTAATGACATACTTATGCTAAAATTTCTGCATGTAAGTTGATACATTAGAGAACACACAGAAACAAACCGGACTTTCTTATTTCGACTTCGACATACTTATGCTAAAATTTCTGCATGTAAGTTGACATACTTATGCTAAAATTTCTGCATGTAAGTTGATACATACTTTCTTATTTCAACTTCGACAAATACTAATTTAATTCTTGGATTTATGTGTCCATGCTTTAATGACATACTTATGCTAAAATTTCTGCATGTAAGTTGATACATTAGAGAACTCACAGATCTAACATAAAATATTTTAATCATATACTTCTGTTATGATTAATTTATGTATTTTTTTTGGCATGCTGTGTCTATTTTTAAATTGTTATAAAGTGCTGTAATTGCCTCTATTATGTCACACCTAATGTGCTATTTTTATTTTCATTAGAAAACACACAGATCTAACATAAAATATTTTAATGACATACTTCTGTTATGATTAATTTCTGTATTTTTTTGGCATGCTGTGTCTATTTTCAATTCTGTAATAAGTTAAATAATAATCAAATAATAATCATTGGCATGCTGTGTCTATTTTCAGTTCTGTAATAAGAATACAGACATGTTTCTCACGGATCATATTTTTTAATTTAATTTATGTATTTTTTTGGCATGCTGTGTCTGTTTCTAAAGTGCTATAAAGTGCTGTAATTGCCTCTATTATGTCACACCTAATGTGCTATTTTAATTTAAATTCTATATTAGTATACTTGCTGTCTGTTTATCTATAAGGTGCTATAAGGTGCTATTTTCAATAATGTCTGTTTATATAAGATGATATAAATTGATATAATTGCCTCAGTTAGATCACACCTAATGTTACTGTTAGTTGCAAATTTAATATTAATGCTATTTGGTATGCCATGTGTTTGTCTCTGAACTGCTAAAAATTGCTTTAATTGCATCTGTTCTATAACATATAATGTTTTCTTAGTAGCAAAAGTTAATAATTATCTATAACATTGTTGTCACAATAGTTGAAATTAAAACGATAACATATTTATATACAACAGAATGTTGTTAATACTATACTGAAGTACCTGTTGATACATGATCTCTTGATCTTTTTCCTGTTATTGTAGTTGATGATGTTAATTTCCTCATATTTGGGTGTATGTGTAGGAACTTGTATCTTCTATCCAATATGAAATTATGTTACATAAACAGTAAATTAAATAATTAGTATAATCATATTTAATTACTCTAATGTAATTCACAATATAGATTGAGCTATGACTTACTTCAGAAGAATGAAAGGCAGGTGAGTGTGTTCCTGTTTATATTGTGCTGCAGATTTTTGTTGTGTATGTGTCTATTGTCATGTGTGGGCTGTATGTCTTCTTATAAGAAGTATAAAATTTTTGAATCTAAATTTAAGAGGGAAAAATTTTCATGCTGAAATTCAGAAACTAAAATTGGTATATTGCAGGTACAACATTTGCAACAGAATATACTAATTTCGTACTTTTTTTTAAATAAAATATTTCAGGCTATAAAAATATTATTCTAAGTTCTATAATAAAAGGATCCCCATCTTCCATCAAACTTGACTATAAGAAATGGGCAATGATTTTAATGTTCCCTAAAAGCAAAGTTGAATTTTCTGACTGTTGTTTTGACATGTAATGAGCCCTATATGCAATCTCACTAAGTTTTATGAACAACAAAATAGTGGTGATTCATAGTAAATTTTCTTATGGTCTGTTTGTTTGTGATGTAAGGGATCTATTTATTGAGACTTAGAAATAATAATGAGGCGATGATGGTGATTGTGTTTTAATTTATATTGGATGATTTTTAACTGATTACTATCAGAATTTTACAATATTCATTTTTCATCCCTTCCGACAGTAGGTAAGAGTTTAGGCAGATTTTTTTGAAGGGAATAATCAGTTAAAAATCACCACTTATAAATTAATTGAATGTTAGGCATGAGCCTATGATCATTGGATGGTAAATATTTTGAATCCTGAGCCTCAGAAAATGTAAAAGAATCATTCAGCTCTTATGTTGAATTTCAGAAAATTTAGGATAATATTCATAACAAATAATCGACAAACCTCCTAATATAACAATCAGAAGTATGATTTTGTTATTAAACTATAATATAAGATTTCTAAAATTGTTCGTTCCCAATTATGATACTGTCTGTTATTTGCTGCTGATTTTTATTGTGTGCACTTAGTCATCTAAATTACCGCATTTATCGTGAAAAGTTATTTAAATATAATAGGTCAGATTAAAGAGTATGCACATATATGAAAATAGCTATTACATGAGTAGATGAAATCATAATAATAGAGCGTACATAATTGAAACAAAAGTAATATCAAACCGTCTTCTACTGGTACATACTGAATTCATTAATAATGCAGATTAAGTTAGGATTCTCAACCAAATAACAATTAGGTAACATCAACATACAATAGATATTTTAAATGCTAGTTAACATAGTTAATCAACTTCAGAGTACATCAGTTCACTCGCTCTATGAGCTTAAACTTTCTCTATTTTAACATTCACCCTAGATCTCTTTCTCTTAGGAGCTGTAGTGGAATGATCCGCATCAATGCATCTCTTTCCAAATTCTTCATCTGTACTCTCAGAGTTGCATTTTGTGCCATGCTTTGGTGTGTGAGCTTCATCTGTCTGAGATTCCACCTTTGCAGAATACATTATCATGATATAAAATAATTATGAACTAAACAATTAATTCACAAAAATAATTATTTTTGTCTAATGAATAATACCTGTTCATCAGCTACAGTGTTAAATTTTAAAAGCATATCAGAGTCCTAAAATAATGCACAAATGTTTTTTAATAATTTGGTTCCTTACGTAATATATCCAATGAATTAAGGATTTGATCATATTATATTAAAATATACACTAACCTGACTGTCTAAAGTTGGTCCATAATATTTGGAAACCAAAGCTTCGTCCACACTTAGCTTTATAACTGAATATGCTCCCAATTGCTTCTCCCTCACTTGAACTAAGAAAAGAGCCTTCACATCTATGAGTTTTTCCAAATCTGTTGGAAGCTTTGTATATTCATCATCTTCCTGTGTAAACTAAAAAATGTGGTTAAAATAGTGTGCATAAACAGAAACCATAAAAATTATGTCATATTAAATCAGGTCTTACCTTTGCATTGCTCTCCCTCAGTCGTTGAGCTGATTTACCAATAATTTGTGTACATTCCCTATCCCATAGAAGTAGTGGAATATTTCCTGTTCCGTCAACAACTCTAATTTGTAGCATGTATCTAAGACTCCCTTTATCATTTTTCATACACTTTTCACAATAAAATGAGTCTCCAATAGGCTTGAGTTTCTTTAGGCATTTCTTACATGCTACATAAAACCACTCTCCTACTGTTTCAATTCCTACAACCCTTACATTGATCCAAAACTTTCCCACCTGAAGTAAAATTTAACATTTTTGTCAGGAATGAAACATCAATTATCTATTATCTATTATCTATTATATGTATTAAATTCAAAATAATATTACCTCATTCTCTTGAAGTTGTTCAACTGTTTTGAAAATAGATCTGTCACTTGCTAGCTCCTCTGTAATTGTTTGTGAAGACATTGATTGCCTCTCTTCACAAACTGTGATATGTGAAGATTCACATTCTGGTAATCTGTAAAAAGGTAATTATGATTAGTTTTCAAAGTCAATATGTCATGAAAGTAATTAATGTGTAGAAGTGTTGAAAGATATTTTCCTCTTTTTGAAGTCTCTAATCTCATCCATTGTAGTATCAAGAATTAGTTTTGTCACATTCCAAGTGTTTGATATCCTAACTTCATCTGCAAGTATTAAGGGTAGTTAATGTTAATCCATCCATAAAAATTTGCTAACAAAATAAATATCTATTTTACCATTAAACTTGCTGATTCGACAAAATTGGAGAATAATAATAAGCTGGTTTGGGTTTGTCTGTGAAACATATTCACTTAGTTCTGTAGCATAATCTCCCCAAAGTGTGCACTGTACTATGTTTTCTCTGTAAAATTGTGTAAGTAAATACTTGATATTAACCATTGTGGAAAAAAAAACAACAATGTATATGCATTCATATACACTTGTCTTACTTTTCATCTTCCAGCACAAAATCCATGTATTTGGTGACTTTGCCATAAACTTCCTTCTCTCTTAATGTGTGTACTATGGAAACTCTTCCAATAATGTCTGACATCATAGTTTATGTTAATATGTTAGCCAAAGCAATATAGTAAGTAGTATTTGAATTATAAAAATGAATATGGTACCTATAAGACATGTTGGTGACCTTCTGGATAATTCTTCAAATGCTGCAAACTTGAATAGTACAGTAGGAAATACTTCTATATTTTTTGACAAATTACATTGTGTAAAATTGTTAAAGTAGATCACATATTTGAATTCAGTTGTTTTTATTTTCATTTGGTTATCTGCCACTATGAAATTCTTGATATGGTAGAGCTCTCCTTCAATGAGTTTTGCTTTATATTGTGAAATCTGAGATTTTCTAATTGATGCGTGAATTCTGTTTTCCTGTTTTATTCAAGCAACAAAATTTATCAGCTTTATTTATAAATTTCAAAATACTAATGAAATAAATAACATAAATTTTGCCTGCCATCTTACCTCATTGTCATGAAATACACATTCTAAACTGTATGCTTCATTTTGGTTCCCATAAGAAGGCTTATCGTAAAGCCTAATCAGTCTCAGTTTAATGCACCAGTTGCTCTTGGCTGGGTTTATTTCCCTTAGATTTGTGAAGATTGACATGTTTCCTGTAAATATATCAAGTCAAATATCAGGTAAAATTTATATTTCTGAAATCCTAATAATGTATGTATATGTAAATGAGATCGAAAAAATGTAATTTTTGAAAGTTTTATAATTTGGTAGAAATAGTTGGCTTACCTGAGGATGCTGATGATTCTGCCAAATGACCTACCAAATTTCACGACTATACCTACGCAGTATGTTTTTGTCATGTATATATAGGCAGGGAGAGCTGTGTTTGAAGTCAAACAGGAAGATCCGACCGTCGAATATGGCCATAATCCAGGGAACTGTTGCAGAACAAATAAAATTTCGACACATGGCTGGGAAGAATTGTTGTAATGAAAATATATATTATTTATAGTTTTACGTTGACCCTGATGACAAATGTACTGTATATATATATTTTTTAGATGATGTCATTTTTTAAGTTGACTTTGACCTGCCAAAGTCAGATTAAATGGTATGGTGACACGTGTCATGTACTGTAGCTCAAAAAGAGCGGGAAAAATTTGCTACATGTATTATGCTTTTATATATAGTAAGATATAAGCAACTACATACCTTATACTAAACAATATATATCATTCAAAAAAAATATTAAAAATCTTAATGTGCTAGCATATGTTTATCCATAGGTTTAAGTGAGGTTTAATGATTACCTTGTTTTCCATAAAAACCAAACCTTACCGGTGTCCCACTTAAAGATTCAAGCTTTGATTAGCAAAATTAAAACCTAAAAATAATATCAATAATTATCATATTAGAAATAGGAAAAACCAAAAACATAAAAATTTATCAAAACTTAATTAATGATATACTTTATTTAATCCTTGATATACCTTAAGATTAAGTAAATATTAGAGCAAAATTTTAGGCAAGACTCAAGTTGCTCATGCAACATGAGTTGCATGCAAAATAAGGGAGGAAGGTGTCGAAGGGGGGTGGAAGAAAAGGAGGAATGGCTAATTTCGGGTTGGGGTTTTGGGGGTAGGAAAGAGGAAAGGTGGGGGAGAGTTATGGAAAGGGATGGGTGCAAGGATGTAGTGGGGTGTAGGTGGTGATTGATAGCCAAGGGTGGTGGAGATGGTGGTAGCATGGCTGTGAAGGGGGTTATAGGAGTGGCGAAGGATAAGAAGGAAGGAAAAGGGAGGAGAAAAAGGAGAGGTTGCAGGGGTTTGTTTCGACCAAAGAAGGTAAGCGAGTGATAGGGGAGGTTGTAGGGAGTGGGTTGGTGGCTCAGAAGGCGATAGAAGCGGTGGGACGATGGCAGATAGAGGAGGAGTATGGTGGTTGCCGAGAAGGGAGAAAAAGAAGAGGAGAGGAAGAAGGGGGTTGAAGGGGGGCTTGAGGGGGTGGTGTGGTGGTGCAGAGTGGGAGTAAGAGGTGGTAGGGGCGGTGTAGGCGATTGGTATGGCAGTGGCAATGGCGGAATAGGGCGGCAGAAGAAAAATAAGGGAGGGATGAAAGGAGAAGAAAGGGAGAGAAAGAGAGGTTAGGAAAGGGAAGTAGGGCTCAAAATGGGGTAGGAATGAGGCTGGTGAGGAGAAGAAAAAGGAGAGGGAAAAGAGAGGAGAAGGTGGCAGGTCGGGGTAGGTTATAGGGGGTAGGGGTGTCAAAGTTGTAGGGAGGGGGAATGGGAAGAAGGGAAAGAAGGGGGGCATTGGTGGCTGGGGTGCAAGGTTGGTTTGGGTTCAAAAAGGGAAGAAAAGGACAAGGGAGAGAGAGGGAGAGAGGGAGAGTGGCAAAGAGGAAGGTAGAGGTAAGCTGCATGCAATGCATGGTGCTCGGGGGTGATTGAGAATGGAGGAAGAAGAAGAAGAAGAAAAGGAGTAGGCTAGTAGGGCAAGGGAGAAAAGGAGAATGGGTCGACCCGATCGGGAGGAAGAAGGAAAGAAAAGAAAGGGGGTTGGGTTGTGTCGCGCGAGGGAGGGGTGAGCAGGCCATGGTCTGAAGAGAAGAAAAAGGAAAAAGGAGGAAAGGAGAAAAAGGAGAAAATGGGGAAAGAAAAGGAAAAGGGGGAAAAGGAAAAGGGAAAATGGGAAAGAAATAAGATAATTAAATTATGGAATAATAGAACGTAATATTTTTAATAGATAAATAAATTTAATAATTTAATTTAATATATTGGTTTAAAAGGGATAGTTTTAATAAAATATTAGTTTAAAATTTTATTTAAATAAAATGAGTATGATAAAATAACAAAATATTTATTTTAATTTATTAAATATTCATATCTAATTTTATATACTAAAAAATCCATAAAATAATTAAAATAAATAAATTTAAAAGCTTATTTATCCCAAATAAAAGTTGGTTATTAAATTATAGGTTTTTAAAATTTTGGGGGAATACCCCATGCTCTAGTAGTTTTGTAAGCTACCATGTTTGATAATTTACACTTGCCTAACTTAACCGAGAAGTTGAATATGCCACATTCTCAATCTTGATGAAAATTTATCTACCAATACTTGAAAATAGTGTCTATAATGATAATTAGCATCTAGTGGCACGCCCAAAACTTTGAAAGGTAACTACCTCTCTAGGATGTGAAACCATATGAACAAATCCTTTCTAAGCTGTTGAGTACAACCACTGCCATAATAGATATTGTTCTTAGTTGTATTTGTCACCAGACCTGAAATATTAGAAAAGTGTTGAGGATGGCTATCACAACATTTGTATTTCCCTTATAGAAGATAGTATGTCATAGGCAAACATAAGGTTGGAAATTATTAATTCCTTACATCTAGGGTGAGGGAAAAAAAATCAGGGTTAGACCACTTATGCATCAAATATATGCTAAGGAATCCCATTACTTAGACAAAGAGTCAGGGAGAAAGGGGTTCTCCTTGTCTTAAAACTCTTTTTGCTTGGAATGGGTAATGTAGAACCCCATTGAATTTGATGGAGTAACTAAGAATTGTAACACATGCAATCACTCTTTTCACAACGTGAATGGGAAATGCAAGGTATAGAGCATGTTTTCAAGATAATATCATTAAATAGAATAATATGCCTTTATCATGTCTAGTTTTATCATAACTAGAGGGGATATGTTTTTGAGTATACCCTTTGATCAGTTTAGTGGTTAATAAGATATTTTCTATAATTTCCCTTCCTTTAATGAAGCCTGACTATGAATCCCCTACCATATTAGAGTATTTCCATAAATCTATGAGCTAAAATAGATGCAATGATTTTGTATAATGCATTGTAACAAGTAATAGGCCCATAGTCTCGTGGAGAAAATGCTTTGGGAATCTTAGGAATTAAGTTCAAAGAGGTGACATTTAGAATTTTAGGTATAATACTAGTAATGAAGAAGTCAAATATTGCTAAGAATAAATCATAACCTATAATGTTCTACCAAGATTTTAAGAAGCAAGAATTAAAGCTATCAAGCTTGAGTCCCTTACCATTTGCTAAAGAAGACATTGCATTATGCACCTTAGTAAATTTATAAGAGCTAACAAGGAGTGTTGGTGCTATACTGCTAGTTTAGAGCCATTATGCATAACTAAAGAATCAAAGTGATAGGTTATAGGAGGGATTGAGCCTAAAATTTGGTTGCAAAACTGTTGAAAAGTAAAGAAAATACCTCCTTACTTAGTGTGGGTGACACCATATACATCAACAATGTTGTGAATATGGTATTGCATTTTCCTTCCTTTAAACATGGCATGAAATAAATATGGGTTTTTATCACGAAGATCAAGCCACATAGTCCTTACCTTATGGCTATAGAAACTCTCTTCACATTTAGCCAAATGCTTTTACTATTTAAGGTGGGTTTGTTCTTAAAGGTGAAGAGCATGATATAATGGGTTCATAACTAGATTTTGTTGGAGGGCATCCAAATTTGTTTTAACTCTCTTAACTCAATCACTTATTCCACCAAACTTAGCTTTGTTAAGTTTATTTAAAGGATTTTTGAGTTGTTTAAGGGTAGTGACAATGACTTGCAACTGATTACCAAGTAGAGGTGGGTGCCAATGTGAAGAAACCAAAGAGGCAAAACTCTTATCATTATTCCACATGACATAAAAATAGAATGAAGATTTTACAGATTTAGTACCCTTATTAATTGTGATAGTAGCATCCAAATGGTTAGAAATAAGGGGCGGATGAAAGTAGGCATGAGCTCCCTTAAACTATGACATCTATGGAGGGTTAGAAAGTACCTTGTCAAGATTGCACCTATCTAACATCACTTATCTATTTGTTTGAATAAGGGAAAAATGTTCCATTTTACCTCAAATTAATAAGATGTAGTTAAGTGAGACAGCTATAGAATTCCTCAACACCATAGACAAATATATCTCCATTATACTTCTCCTTTTAATTAAGTACTACATTAAAGTCTCCCAATATCAACTAAAGGTTGTTAATGTGATGCGACTATAGTTAAATCCACAACTATTTCCTTGAGTCTCCATCATTTGCAGCATAAACAATAGTCAGATATAATTGAAATAATCTAGTGGGAGAATATGCCCTACAATGGATACCCCGACTATGATAACTAATGGTTTTAATATTTCAATTATTGAGGTTCCATTCCCAACCAAACTTGGCCATTGTAGTGAGAATCATAATTGTGCAACCACACATAATTAGGCATGAGTTTGTTGGTAACATTATTAACATTTTCTAACTCTATCCTAGTCTCAACCAAGCCTAGTAGAGTTAGTTTATGCACTTTACATCAATATTTCACTCACCTTTGTTTCTATGGATTGTTGAGTCCCCTAATATTCCAAAATCTAACTATCATGTAATTTGGATGTGGAAGTTATTGTAATACCCTAAATTTTTAGTTAACCCTAATCATGAATAATTAATATCATAACCTAATCCCAATGTCAAACCTTATCCTAATTCTCTAACCTTAGAATTTAACCTAATCCCGGTTTATCAATAATTAATATATCCTATTATCCTAACCTAAATTATATTGAGCTTGTTATAATAAAAAACTAAAAATATTAACCCCTTCTTTTGTCCCCTATTTTCCTTTTTCTCTCCTGCTCCCTCTTAGCAAATCTCCCTCACCTTTCCCTTTTTCCTCTTCTCCATATGTGAAAGTCTATCCATAGACATTGCTTAAACTCTCATCACTCCCTACAACTTTATAAACCATTCCCTATTTCCATAAACTCCCATCTACTATGCATAAGGGTTGGTGTTGAAATTTTTTCACACACCTCTCATTTGTCTCTGTAGGTGCATGGACATACACACACACACACACACACACCCATGCTTGACATTAAGTGCTACCACCTATCTTATCTCCTTGTTGTTTCTCCAACCAATGCAACACCATTTTCCCTCCTTCACCAACTCCGTGTTATCATAAAAATAACCTAAAAAGCCACCACAAGTTAGCCAAATCGAGACAAACACACCACCACCACCAATTTTTCTATTTTTCCCTCACCACCATTAGCCATCCTTGCTAAATATCACCCGCTAATTTTGGCCAAAATAGTCAAAGCTAACCCTTTCCCTTTTGCTAACTCCACCATCTCATCTTCTTCCATTTCCCTTCCTTACCGCAACAACTCTCACCACAGCTCAACCTACTCCTCTTCATCAGCATTGACCAAATATCCTTCCTCCATTTCAATATCATTGGCAGATGCTAACCCCTCCATTTTGGTAGCCATAATTATAACACCCCCAAAATTTACTACAAAAAAATTTCGTTTTAATAAAAGGTTTAAACAGAAGGGAATTAACAAAATCATAAATTTTGGAGATATTACCGCCACACTTAGTACTGGACCGGTTTACTCCTACCGTTCCAGTACTAAGTACTAAAGCTAAACAAGGTTAACATCAAGCACAAGTCATTAATAAAAAAATGACAGTTCAGGAGAGGACTCCCTCATAGTCATTCAGAAAGCAGAGTGCGAAGTAAGAATTACAGCCCAAAGAGTGAGTAACTAAAGTTTTCCAAAAACATAAAATACCATACGTCATGATATAACTAGCATAAGAATGAGACATGGTAAAATAAGAGGAAAACAGAGTCTGGTTGAGTCACTCTTGATCCCCAAGTCAGGTCTAGACTCAACGCTCAGCCCGGCTCGATGCCTTGTAGGTGTCATAGGCATCGAAAACATCATCCCCTACCTGCACAAACTCAGACAGGTCTTCTGCTCGTGGGAATGAGCAGTACCCATGAAACGAGTGGTCAATACACTACATACTGAGTAAGGTAACCATGTGCTAAGGCCAAAAATGCAAAACATACAACATAACATACATATCATGATTATATAAGCAACATACAATAATACAGATAATGAAGGCCGACTATGGTCCAATTAGACTTATTCTTTGGATCTCTGGTAAATATAATCATTTCACACTATAATCTTTATCAATCCATGTGAGTGCGGGAACCCCATTATTATAGATGGTGGATCGGAAACGTATAGGACAAAACAATCCTAACCACTATTCTTGCCAGTGGATCGGTCTCCAAGGCAGAACGCTCCTGGCCACTATTATACTAGTGGACTGGTCTGGTCCCGACTCTCATGGTGTTCCTCTGTAATTACATAATATCTTTCCCATGATTCATTTGTAACTTAATATCTGGTTTGTTGAGCTTGGGATCCCCCACTACTATAGCCGGTGGATCGGTCACTTATAGGGCAGAACACACCTAACCACTATTATATTTCGGTGGATCAATCTCTAGGGCACCCCGGCACCTGACCACTATTATGCCAATGGATCTGTCTCTTATTGCATAAAGCTTTCACCCTTGACATGCATGTCAACAAACTTATACTTCTATACTCTCAAGGGGGCCCGTCCCATATCTTGAGACTCCTATGCCCCTTATCACGCCCCGACATCCATCCCCCCTTACACTTACACATGATAAAAATCCAACTCCTAAGAGTGTGGTTTAGGACTAACACCTCATGATATCAGACTCTACCTACTATCACCCTCTAGGGTTTTCCCTTGAAAACCCTTATTGGACTAATGTGGCCCAACTTCCTCTCACTTACACCACCATTATATCATTTATCGCCCCACACTTTACCTCATTTATATTCAATCCCAATTCATATCACTTTACCTCTCGATTTCACATGTGACCGGAAAAACCCTAGTTGGCTACTTCAAACCCCAGTACCTTTCTTCTCCCATAAGTAACCTCTCTGTTTTTCACCTAATATCTCTTCTCTCCTATAGCACCCGTACTTGCTCCTTATATAATAAATTCCCACTCTTACCCCGTACTCCACTCTCCCTTAATGTTTTTTACTTCCGCATTTTTTTTTCAGATTAGTACTTCCTCTCAAAACCCTAATCGGGCCCCTTATGCACCCTTACACCAACCTACGTACTAATTTTTGTCCCAAGTCTCTAATCACTCCACAACTCTCTTACCTTAACTTATTCACACTCTAAAAAAACTTTTCTCATGTAAAGATCATCCCCTTGCAATTTTATCCACCCCATGCAAACCCTAGAATTCCCATGCATATTTCCCATCTCTCATTCATTTTGGTCATTCATTCCTCTTTATTTTCATCTCATGGATCATGAGGTATATTGGTCAACCTCATATCCCCCTTAGTGAACTCACTTCCCATTTTCTTTCTTTTTATCATTTCATTCCTATATCATATTATCAATTGTCCTAGCATGCATGTCCTGGAGGGCCATATCATATCACATTAATATCACCATATATACATATCATGCTCATGCTATAAGGAAAACATACAAACATACCTCAACTCCAAGCTGAGCTACACATAAGACAAGTTAATGGCAATCATACGATACATGACATAGCATGATATATAGCATCCAAGGCATACAAGTCACACAACACACATGGGCCTTAGCTACATCCTTACCTAAAACGACTCCAAGCTTAGAGCACGATCCTATGCCTCCTTAGGGCTTTGACTTGATTCACCTATAAGAGGGAAAAAATATGGATTAATCTTCCTCTTACCAAAGATTACCATTATTTCTACCCTACCTTATCATACTCTACTATTAAGGCTAATAACGGTAATAGTAGTTTTATAATTAAAAGTAGGGTTATTATTCTAAAAATAATTACTCATGCTACTACTAACCAAAATAAGTCTTAATAGTCATCATGGTTTATGTTTAAGTAGTTATAGTGATATTTATAGTGTTAGAGGTAATAGTTTCAATATTACAAATAATAATATTATTATTAGTTTTAGTGATAATACTGATATCAACCCAAACCCTAGTAATAATAATAATAGTAGTAGCATAAGTAATATAAAAGTAGTGACCATAGTAATTCTTATATTAATAATGCTAGTAGTGACAATAAGTTAGTGGTTATGAAATATTGACAAAAGACAAGTTAACAATAATAATATTTATAGTAGTATTAAATAATAATGATAATAACAATAACAACAATAATAATAGTGATAATATTAATAGTAGTTCTCATCTTAAGGATAATACTAATGAAGGTCCTAGAAATCATCTTAGTAGTAGTCTTAGTGATAATGTGGTCAAGTATAATAGAATAATAACAATAATAATGACGATAGAAATAATAATAATAATAATAATAATAATAATAATAATAATAATAATAATAGTAATAGTAATATTAATAATAATGTTAAACATAATAAGGATAATAATCAAAAAGGGTAATAGTAATATAAGAGTCCCAACATTTACACTAATAATAAAAGTAATAATGGCCAAGCTAGTATTAATAGTATGAGTAAGACAATAGTACTAATAATAATGATAATAGTAGTAGTAGTAGTAGTAGTAGTAGTAGTAATAATAATAATAAATATAACTATATTAATACTAAAGTTGTAGCCTTTTAAATGATAGTACCATAGTTATAAATATTTCTGAAGTTAGGTTAGATTATAAGAATGATAACATAATAATAATAATAATAATAATAATAATAATAACAACAACAACAACAACAACAACAACAACAACAACAACAACAACAAAAACAACACAACATTAGTAGTAGTAGTAGTAGTAGTAGTAGTAGTAGTAGTAGTAGTAATATTATTATTATTATTATTATTAAGAGTAATACTATTAATATTACTAAAAGTCATTAACACTTATAGAAAAAGAGTTTAAGGGCTGAGGAAACTAGAATACCACCTAGGGTTGGTGGCGGAACCAGCGGCAGCGGTGGAGGAGGAAGAGAGGTGGAAAGATGGGGTTATAGGATAGAGGAGAGGGAATGAGGGGGTGTTTGAGGTGATGGAAGGTGTCTCAGGTGGAGAGGGGTGAAATGGAGGTAGTGGTGCAGCCGAAAGTGGCGGCGCGCAGCGGTCGGTACAGTGGCCAAAGGTGGTGGAAGGTGGAGAAGGTAGAAGGAGAGAGGCAGGGAAAGATGGAGGTATGGGGAGGTAGAGGAAAGTCCCCTGGTCATTTTGGAGGGTGGAGGAGAAGCTGGTTGCGGTGAAAATTGCGGCAGATAGTGGCGCAAGGGGCGGTGCGGGGTTGGTGAGGGTCAATCGGGAAGCTAACTTTGCACGACGGGGGTGACTTGTGCAGATCAAATCGAGGAAGGAGGGAAGATTAGTTCTGTAGGGGGTGGTACAATGAAGGGTTTGGTGGGAGGAGTTGGTGACAGCGGTCGCCAGCGGTCGCTAGCGGCGGTGGAACAAGGATATGATCGGGTAGTGGTACAAGGTCGGGATTTTGTGGGTTGCCAAAGGAGAAGCTCTAACCAGGTTGCCAATGGGGTATTTATAGGCTGATTTGAGGGAAAATAATGAAGGGAGAAGAGGATAAGCGGGGCAGGTGAGGTAGGACCACCGACCGGCGGTGGTAGGCGGTGTAGTCCTGCTATGGCAAGTTAGGTCAGGGAGAAGAAAAGGAAAGGGAGGCACGCGTGGAGGGAAGTTGCGGGGCTGGTTAGGGTTCCAAAAGGAAAGGAAAGCAACGGGGACGGAGGAGGAGGTCGGCTGGATAGAGTTGGTGGCTGTCGGTGGTAGGAGTTACAGGTTTCAGCAGTCGCACAGGCTGGGGAAGAAGGAAGGGGAAGGGTGGACCGGCGGTCCAGGGGAAAGAAAAGAAAAGAAAAAGATGTGGCTCGGCTAGGCCGTTGGCTAGGGGTGACGCGGGTTTGGGCCGCGTGAAAGGAGAAGGGAGGAGAACGGTCTGGGCCACGCGGGTCGGCCTAGTCGAGGGATGGGGAAAGAAAGAAGAAAGGAGAAGGAGAGAAAGAAAGAAAGAAAGAAGGAAACGAAAGAAGAAAATGGAAAAGGGAAAAAGGGGAAAAGGATAAAATGTATGGGTTGGGGTATTTTGGGTATTTGGTATTTTTTTAAAATATTTAAAATTAATAATATTTATAATAATAATAATAATAATAATAATAATAATAATAATAAAATTCCTTTTTAGATTAATTTAGCTATTTTGGATGAATTCTCCTTAACTTCCATGTTAATTACTAAAAGGTCCAAATTTTCCTAAATAATTTATTTATTAATTTCTCTTTGTTTTTCCTTAATTAATTCCCCTTTATTTTAATAAGATAATTTATTTACTTAATTTTCCTAATAAATCCTTATTTTACCATAATTCCTAAATTATGATTTTGGGGTATTTCACAATCATAGTCGTCCTTTCTCTATTTCGACACCTCTACCTTTACCACACCATCCCCTTAGAATTACACCACTAGACATGTGCCACCTTTTTTAGCCTCCTCCCTCATTTCACCTTCCCTAGCAAAGGCAGGTTGTGTCGTGACTCACCCTCCATTTCCCACTGCAACTGCCTTTTTCCCCTTTTCTTGGTTACACAAGTTCTTTCCAAACAATACCCTTCTTGGTTCAGTTTTCTTCATTTTTTCACCCTTATATTTCCTTAAGCATTTCCTTACTCAGGTGGTTTAATTGTAATGATGTTTTATTATGCTTGTCTTAGGTGAATTTTCTATAGTTCCAGAATAGATGGAATAGGTTTTGTGAGCATGATGATCAGAGTCGTCTTAGCAAAGATACTTGTTATTGTCAAGGGTCTTTGATTGCTAAGTATTATACATGATTTTGCTTTGTAACATGATATTGTGATTATGTGAATTAATATATGATTTTTGATACTATGATATATGGATGATATTATATGATAGAAGGTGAGTAAGTGAAAATCATGCAATATAGTTATTTTATGTGGAAAAGCTTCGGTGAAAAATATGGAGGTATCATGGGTTTATTAATAGTATAATGAATGATAAGTGATTTTAACAAGTTATTTGGAGAAAAATTTGTATTTGAAAATAATGTTACTAAAAATGTAATATTCACATGAAATAAGGGTTATATTACCAATAAGGGTATTTTGGTTAACGTGGGTTAAATATAAGAATCATGGTATTTTAAGGTGTTATATCATCTAAATGTGGTAAGGAATTTATATGAAGTGTATAGGTTTGTTGTGAATTACCTATGTTTCATAAATTATGTAGATGATTTGATTTGGGAATAGTAACCCTAAAATAAGGAGGCTATTATCACATGTGTAAAACGTTAGAGTTAGAAAACAAAAATAAATTATGTTATTAATATCAGTTTATTGGGATTACATATTAAATAAAATAAGTTTTTTGAGCTCTACATGAAAAGTTATAATTGATTTGTGATATTAGGGTTTATAAGCCCTAAGAATAGTATCTTTTGAGATATGATTATTATTGTATGTGCAAGACCTTAGAGTTAGATTCAAATATGTTGATAATAATAATATTTGGCAATAAGTTTAGTGGTTAAAATATTAACGGGGGAAAAGTTATAATAAAAGTGTGAAATTAGGGTTTGGGGGGAAAATAAGGATATTAACTCTAGAGAACAACCTTATCATTTGTGTGATGTGCTTACCTGCTTTAATTTGTTCCATACCTATGAATCAATCATAAATAAAACATTAATCATTTAGGTGAAAGATTACATGAGTTGGGCCAAGGTGATGTTTTTTGGAACCATTTCACTAGATGATAATAGTGGTTCAGGAGCATTTTAACCTGAGAAGGTAATTTTATGGATTTGTTCCACAGGATGATAATTGTGGCTTGGGTGTTTTGTCTCTGAGAGGTGCTTCAGTCCATTCCACCAAATTAAGAATAGCGGGGCCCTACAATTATCGTGAATAAGAAAATGATTTGAGATAAGTAAATTAATGGATACGATATTAATGGTTTAAAGTGGAAGAGTACGTGAGACATAACCAAGGTGATGTTTTTTGTATCCATTGTATCAAATGATAATAGTGGCTCAAAAGCATCTTACCCTAAGAAGGTGTTTTTATGGATTCTTTCCATCGAATGATAATAGTGGATTAGGTGTGTTGTCCCTGAGATGTGCTTCAGACCGTTCTATCAATTTAAGAATAATAGGGTCCCTAAACTCAACGTAAATAAAAGATTAAAAATGGATATATCTAATAAAGAGGTATACACCAGTATTTACCTTGTGAGACTTTTCATAAATTGTATGTGTACTTATCATCTACTATGATTGTATATATTTATCTATATCGTTGACTTGATAGTATGGTTACTTTTCTCAATATGTAGCATACTAACCATCCTTATTATGGGTGTTGCTCATTTCCATGAGCAGAGGACCCTAATATTTTTATGCAGGTATTTGAGGATTAGCTGGATGATTTTGTTGATTTTGATGCATTGTGTGAGGAGGAGTGACCTTTATCTCTACTAGGTATTTGGGTGAAGAGTTATGTTATCTGGATGATATTTTTACTTGGATACCTTTTAGACACTTTGATCCATGGTATACCTTATTTTGTATTCTATTATTGTAACTTGGAATTAATCTCCAAACTCATAATTACCTTTATAAATCTTCTCTCATTTCTATTTACTCCGCCCCACTTTTAATGGTTGTAGCCTTTTGATTGATGTGAGGATGGTATGATAATCCAGACTTGCATCAATTACTACAGTAACATGTGATATTCTGGTTATATGCTTCCACTATAAATCAACATTTTTTTATTATTAAAGTTTGGGTGTTATAATTTGGTATAAGAGCTTTTGGTTCTAATTACCGCATTTTAAATTTGATTTTCAAATGATCTCTCCTTGGATTTCACCACTCTATTTTATATTTTTAGAAAACTCAATTCTTAGAGATATACGGGGTAGACTTCTTAATAGATCGGGTTGAGATGAATCTTCAGGATTTTGACATTATCCTTGGTATGGATATGTTGAGGAGGTACAAGGCGGTAATAGTTTTTTCATAGGAGCAAGTCGTGTTGCAAGGACCTTGGGGTGTTAGGGTCTCTTATTAGAGATGCAAGCCTAGGCCTATGATGAAGGTTGTGTCTACCCATACACTATATTCATTAGTGCAGAGGAGTTACCCTATGTATCTGTGTGGGGGTTCAGGAGCTAAACAAGGACATGTCATCTTTAGAGGAGATTTTGGTAATTTAGGAGTTTTTAGATGTGTTTTCTAAAGAGATTCCAGGCATAACACGAGTACATGACATAGAATTCACTATTGAGTTAGTATTAGGGTCGAGCTTATCTCGAAGTTGACTTATTGGATGACACTTGTAGATTTGAGACCGCTAAAGGCTTAGCTAGAGGATTTGTTGACTCAAAGGTACATTCATCTAAGTGTATCTCCATAGTGAGCACCATTTTTTTCTTGTAAGAAAGAAGGATGGGGGCCTTCATACATGCATTGAATATCATGGTATGAACCTGTTGAGGGTGAAGAACTTTTATTCGCTCTCAAGGATTGACTAATTTTTTAACCAACTTCAGGGTGCCTTGATCTTCTTGAATATTGACTAGAGGTTAAGATATCATCAGTTACACATCGCCAATGTAGACATCAAGAAGATGGACTTTAGAACATAGTACGAGAACTACAAGTTTACGGTGATGCCTTTTGGGATCACCAATGAACCTGCTATTATTATGGACTTGATGATGAGGATTTTTTGGCTGTTCCTTAATTAGTATATTGTGGTTTTCATAGATAATATTTTAGTTTACTCTCAGAGTGGAGAGGAGGATGAACAACACCTTCATACGATATTATCTTTCCTTAGAGAGCATAAGTTGTACGCTAGGCTATCTAAGTGCTAGTTTTATCTTTGGAAGGTTTCATTTTTGGGACGCGTGATTTTTTTAGGAGGAGTCGCCATAGATTGGCAAAGATTTTAGCAGTGGACAAGTGGTAGGCCCCCATTAGCATCCTTGAGGTACTTAGTTTTTTAGGTTTGATCGAGTACTACAAATGCTTTGTTAAGGAATTCTTAAAGGTAGTTTGTCCTTTGACGAAGCTCCCAAAGAAGTCTACTAGATTTTAGTGGAATGATGCCTACAAGGGATCATTCCAGTTGTAACACCCCTAAAATTCTCTACTGAAATTTTTTATTTTATTTAAAAATTAGTGGAAGCAAAAACCATAAATTTTGGGGATGTTAACGCCACACTTAGTACTAGACAAGTTTCCTTCTATTGTTCTAGTATTAAGTGCTAAGGCTAAAAGGAACAAAGTACAATTCATGCAAATTCAACCTTTATTTAAATCAAAGTAGCACATCAAAATTCGTTACAAGAGGTAAAGTCCACAATTAGTGTATACAAGAGTAAAAATCATTTTGTGCAATGAAATAAAAGGTTGAAAGGGAAACCCTAAAATCTTTCCCGAACAATCCTTACGCTCTTATCCGATATTAGCCTGAATAGCACATACAACAAACCTATAAGGGACACTTCCCATTGAATAGGCAGGGTCCCATAAATAGAATCCTTTAGTACTATGGTACTGAGTAACCCCTTTATACCAAGCTGAAAGGTGGGTCTGCATGGAACACATCATACTTAAACAGCTTAAGATAATATCATATGCAAGCATATAAACTATCATAGTTGTGTAAAAGCGATTATACACATCATCTAATAAGAATTGCACAATACGAATTTCATTTACTTATCACCTCCAGCACTTACCAAGAGTGGCAGGGACCCAGGCCATACTTATATCATATCAATAGATTATGTGGATGAAAGTAACACTTTTGGTCTTAAGCCATTAATGAAAAATCATTCAACATCATCTCTCGAATTATATCCATGTGAGTACAGGAACCCTAAAATTATAGCCAGTGGATTGGAAATAACTAGGGCAGAACTTATCTGGCCACTTTTATTTGCCTGTGGACCAGTCTTTAAGGCAAAAGGCTCCTCGCTACTATTATCATTGTTGGATCGATCCGACTCAGACTCACATGGTGTTTCACTAAAAGTGATTAGTATTTTTCCATGATATATTAATATTCAAGATTTGGTTTATTGAGCTCGGGATCACCCACTATTATAGTCGGTGGACTGGTACACATATCTCTCTTCTAGGACAAAATGTTCCTGGCCACTATTATAACTGGTGGACCGGTACACATATACATCTCCTAGGGCAAAATGCTCCTGGCTACTATTATAACTGATGGACCGGTACACATGATATAATCCACCTGGACCTAGCTCAATAATCTTTCACTTTACATTATTATTGTTTTCCATTTAATTATCATAACATGTCCATTTATTTAACTTGAGGGGAAGATCATGAACCCGGAGATGCAAAGGTACACTAGTCATATTGGTGCATACAAGCAACACAGTACCCTTCAACATTAATCCAAGGACGCAAAGGTACCTTGGTCACACTAGTGTACAAGGACATATAGTACCCTACCAACAAGGACACTTAATCCATAAGTATGCATATCCCCTATATAGGTTCGTGGAGCTAGATAGAGTAAGATGTGGGACCTAGCTGGGGCACTAAGGCACACTAGCAAATACTAGAATAATCGTGGGATAAACCACCCCTAAAGAGCCACCATTTCTGGTCTTAAGGTCTTCCACTTTAATTATTAGTGTCTTAATTAAGGTGATTATGAGAAACACAACAACCACATATTAATCATTTCCATTTGTCTCTATTATTATTAAGTAATCCTTATTCATACGGTTATCCATGTTAACTTAAATAAACCACTAAGGCCATCCTTATATCATCCATTTGCATTTCAAAGTTTGTTTCCATTTATTCATATGCCATAAAGGGTTATCATATCATAATCATAATATGGTCTTAGAGTGTGGTAGTCTACATCAAAGGATCATGGAACACTTAACCCTAACATATCCTTCTATCACATCCAACACACATTACTATGTATAATTAATAATTAGGGTACTTCTTACATGAATATGAGATAAACACCATATCATACCCTTAATTATCTATCTAATCCTATGTTATGCCATGTTCTTTTATTACTCACTGATTTATCAAATACCCTTATCTTATTATTCAATATTACTCATATCTTATTATAGTGACTTATTTAATCCATTGACATGTTATATGTAAGTTACTGATTTACTTCCATCATCATTACAAAATTACTGAGATATCCCTTACTTGTAAAATTACCAAGTTATCCCTTTTTATTTGTCAAATTACAATATTATCCTTGATGTTTGTATAATTACCAAAATACCCCTTGTATTTGCTAGATTACCAAATTACCCTCCATAATTATTAAATCACCATCTTTACCTCTCATACTTGTTAAGTTGTCAAATTTCTCTTCTAGTTGGTTAAATTACTGAATTTTTCTTTATACTTGTTAAAATTATCAATTTTTCCCTTAGGTATATTAAATTACCAAATTCCCCTTTTGTTAGATAAATTATCAAGTTGCCCTTCATACTTATTAAAATTACTAAATTACCCTTTAGTTAGTCAAATTACCAAACTACCCTTCATACTTATTAAATTTACCGAATTACCCTTTTTGTTGGTCAAATTATCAAATTGCCATTCTTACTTATTAAAATTACCAAATTATCCTTTTGGTTGGTTAAATTACCAAATTGCCTTTTATACTTATTAAATTTACCAAGTTACCCTTTTGGTCTATTAAATTACCAAATTACCCTTCTTACTTATTAAAATTAGCAAGTTGCCCCCTTATTATGCCAAATTACCAAAATACCCTTCCTATTATTTTACCATTTTACCCCTTTTACTCACCAAATTACCAAGTTATTCTTTTTTTGTGTCAAATTACCAAAATGACATTCTTTCTTTTTATTTTACCATTTTACCCCCTTTTACTCACAAATTTACTAAAATACCCTTCATTTATGCCAAATCACCAAAATATCCTTCTTCTTTATTAATTTACCAAAATACCTTCTTACTCACAAAAATTACCAAGTTATCCTCTTTTTCATATAAAATTACTAAAATTTATTTCTTAATTTTAATTTACCATTTTTTTTCCTTTTACTCTTATAAATTATCATTTCACCCTCATTATACCAAATTTACTAAAATACCCTTTCCACACCAAACATTAACATCCATGGTCTACGTACCTCATCTAACACCACCAACTATTATTATTTATTATTAATACTCATTGGCACCTATCATATATACTTACTTAGGCCACACCTTTTGCACAATAAAAATTACTAAAATGCCCATAGGGCTTATATTAACATTATTCATTGCCACATTAACTTATCATGTCATATATAAGCACTTAACATTATCTTTAACCATAAGGCTCCTTCCTTAACTATCATTTCTACACATGACACATAAATTAACAAGCTTTTCATTTCAACAACCAACATATGCCACAAATTATATTATACTTAACATCATACATCATGCACATAAACATATTAAAAACCCTAATGTGCTAGCACACGTATATCCACACATTTTAGTAGAGTATAATGGTTACCTTATTTTCAGCAATAATTAAACCTTACCGGTGCCCTAGTTAAAGATTTGAGTTTTGATTAGTAAAAATGAATATCTAAAAATAATACCAAAAATTAGCATATTAGAAGTAGAAAATCAAAAGGATAATTTTTTTTATCAAAATCTCAATTAATACATACTAATACCAACTATTTTTATACCTCAAAGTTAACCAAGATTTAGCTCAAAGGGATACAGGAGACTCACGCTGCATGGCAGCGTGAGTAGCATGCTGGGGGTGAAGGGCATAATAGGTCGAAGAGGGGGATATAGGAGAAGTGAAAGAGGTTGGTTTGGGGAAGGGTTTTGGGGCTTAGTTGAGGGCTTGTGGAGGGGAGTGAGGGTGGTGGCTGGGTATGGGGAGGAAGTAGGGGTGTAGGTGGTGGTCAGAGGTTGAAGGTTGGTGGCCTAGGGTGGCGGTTGTAGGGCTGGAAAGATGGGTGCAAGGATAGTTAGAGGAGAATAAAAAAGGGAAAATAAGAGAAGAAGGGAGAGGCTATAGGGGGAATTTCAACCAAGGGGAGGAAGAGGGTGGTAAAGGAGGTTCTAAGGGGTGGAGTGGTGGTTGCAGAGGCAGTGGAAGAGGGAGAATGGATGCGCACGTTGGTGGTGTGGGGTGGAGGCTGAGAAGGGGGAAAGAAAAAGAAGGAAGAGAAAGGTGGTTGCAAAGGCGTGTGGTGGTTACTTGGTGGCGTAGGGAGGTAGCAGGGGGTACTAGGGGTGGTTATGGTGGTTCATTGGGCAGTGATAATGGTGGTTGGAGGTGACGATGTAAAAATAGGGGAGGAGGAGAAGAGGGGAAGAAGGGAGAAATGGGAGAGTCTTTAGGGAATTGAGGGAGGTTAAAAATGGGCAAAGAAGGGGGATATAAGGAGAAGAAAAGGAAGAGGATAGGGAGGCAAATATGGCTGGGTTAGGTGGTAATGGTTGCAGATGGTAGGGTGCAGAGTGGCAAGCAGAAGGAAGGGAGAAAGGGGAAAGAAGGGGAAGGCATGCAGGGAGGGTTGTAGGGTTTTGTGTAGCCATAAATGGAAGGAAAGGGATAGGGGAGAGAGGAAGAGTGAGTGTAGGGCAACCTAGGTGCCATGGCAGGTGCAGAGGTGGTGGTTACATGCTGGCGTACGATGATCGAAGGAGAAGGAAGGAGGAGGGAACAAGAAGAAGAAGAAGAAGAAGAAAGAAGGGGTAGGCCGACTGAGTGGAGGAGAAAGGAAATGGATGGGCTTGTCCAATGCGTAAGGGAGAGGGGAAGAAAAAAGGAGAGGCTAGGCTAACCCAACCGGGGGAGAAAGAAGAGAAAGAAAAAAGAAAAAAAAAAGGAGGAAGGAGGTGGGTTGGGGCGGTGATGTGGGGTGAGGAGGAGAGAAGAGAAAGAAGGTCGATGACCCAGCGAAGGCCTAGTGGCCTAAGGGAGAAGAAAAGAAGAAAAGGAAAAAGGAGGAAAAGAAAAATAAAGGAAAAAGAGAAAGAAAAAGGAAAAAGAAAAAAAGGGGGAAAATAAAAATAAAATAATTTTAAAAATAAAGTTATTTAATTATTTAGATAGATGAATTAATTTAATAACTTAATTTATTAAAATTTAATATATTAGTTTAATAGGGTAATTTTAGTAAAATATGGGTTTGAAAAATTATTTAAATAAAATGAGTATGATAAAATAACAAAATATTTATTTTAATTTATTAAATATTCATATCTATTTTTATACACCCAAAAATCCATAAAATAATTAAATTAAATAAATTTAAAAATTAAATCATCTCAAATGAGTATTATTTATCAAATTCTAAGTTTAAAATTTTTGGAGTATTACACTAGTAGGTGAAGCAGTAGTTGACTACAACAACTATTTTGACTCCGTTATCAAGATCATATGGGTTTGAGGTCTATAGTGATGCATCAAAGCATAGATTAAGTCGTGTTTTGATGCAGCATGGTAAGGTAGTGGCTTATGCTTTTCGCAAGCTGAAGCGACATGGGAAAAACTACCTAACACATGATTTAGAGTTGGAAGCTATCGTTTTCACACTAAAGATTTGAAGACATTATCTATGTAGGACTTAGTGCATATTCTACACCAACTATAAGAGCCTCAAGTATATATTCACTTAGAAAGAGTTGAATATGAGGCAAAAGAGATTGTTAGAGTTGGTAAAGGACTATAATATCGAGTTGATCTGCCATGAGGGTAACACCAACATTGTTGATGATGCTTGTGGTGACTAATCGGTGGATGGAGAAGCTTGGTGAGGTGGGAATAGAGGTGATCCAACATGGTGATCTTGAGTTCTAGATGTGTGCTTTAATGATTATGCCGATGATTTTTTATGAGATTTGAGTGGGTCAACCTAGGGATGTTAGGCTCGAGAGGTTTTAATAGAAGATTTAGGACGATCGAGCTGAGGGTTTTTGAATTCACGAGGATGGAAACATTTGGTTCAGAGGCGGTTGGTGTGTGCCTCAAAGTTAAGCTGATCTGAAGTAATGGATTTTAGAGGAGGGTTACTATACTCCATACACCCAAGAGGGAGAAGCTGTGTAAGGTCATCAAGATGATATACTGGTGGCCTCACATGAAGAGAGAGGTAGCAAAGTTTGTGTCAAGATGCTTGATCCGGTAGAAGATTAAGATCAAGCACCGGAGGCCTGTAGGGTTAGTTCAGCCTTTAGATGTTTTGTGATGGAAGTAGGACTCCATCTCAGTGGATTTTATGAATGGGCTACTAAGAACTCTTATAAATTGTGACACAGTGATCATTGATAGGTTGACTAAATTAGCTATGTTTGTGCTGATGAAGTCGACTTGGAGTGTAGATCATCTAACTGATGCATATTTGAGGTTTGTGGTGAGTAGGAATAATATACCTACTGACATAGTTTTCGATCAGGATTCAAGTTTTCTTTCAAAATTCTGGGGGAAGTTGCATGAGGATATAGGTATAAGATTGAGGATGAGTATCACCTTCTACCCAGTTATGGACTGGTAGACTGAGAGGACTATTTAGACACTTAAGAATATGCTACAAGCTTATGTTTTGGATTTTTGGAGCAGTTGGGAGGAGCATCTACATTTGCTTGAGTTCTCATACAAAAAAAATTATCATGCTAGCATAGTGGTGGTACCCTTTGAGGAATTTTAAGGATGTAAGTGTTGAACACCCTTGTGTTGGAGTGACATTAGCAAGATTGTTATGATTGGATCAGAGATGATTGAGGAGACAACTCAGCAGGCTTGGTTGATCCAGAATCGGATGAGAGTATCTCAGAGTCTTCAGAAAAGTTAAGAAAATTAGAGACCCCATAGTGATGTATTTGAGCCAAGGAATAGAGTTTTGTTGAGGGTTTCACCCACCAAGGTAGAGCAGAGGTTTGGTCGGAAGGATAAGTTGAGCTCTAGATATATTAGTCCTTATGATATTTTTAATAGGGTTGGTAAGATTGCATACCTCCTAAAACTTTCACCAGAGTTACCCTAAGTTCATAACATCTTTCACATTTCTCAACTGAGGAAGTATGTCGTAGATCCATTCCACGTGATTAGACTTGATGAGATAGAGCTCGATGACTCATTGTTCTATGAGAAGAGGCCTTTATAGATTCTGAACATTATGGTTTGGTAGACATAGATGAGTTTAGTTCCACTAGTGAAGGTTCTTTGGAGCCAGCATAGAGCAGAGGAGGTGACTTAGGAGATAGAGAAGGACATGCGCGAGTTGCACCTTAAACACTTCGGCTCAAGTGTGATAGGTTTTGGGTTCTCTCTCTTTTAAGGGAGTAGTATTTGGTAGTATAGTAGCGACTCTAGTAGAGTTAGCTGCTGAGATCACTTTTCTTACATCCTTTTTCTCTTCTTTCCTAACCTTGACTTCTTGAATTCAGGGACGAAGTCTCTTTTAATGGGGTAGTGATGTAATACCCCATATTTGTAGCTAACCATAATCCCGAGTAATTAACGTGGCAACCTCATCCCATTCTCAGGAAATAAATATTTCCATCTTATCCTAATTCTCTAACCCTAGAATTTAACCTAATCCTAATTTATTGAAAATTAGTCTATCCTATTATCCTAACCTAAATTATATTGAGCTTGTTATAATCAAAAACTAAAAATATTAACCCCCTATTCTTTTCCCTCTTTTCCTTTTCCTCTAATGTTCCCTCTCAACCAATCTCCCTCTCCCTCTCCTTCCCCCATTCTCCCTATGTGGAACATTATCTAGAGATAATGCTTACATGCCCATCACTCCCTACAACTTGCTAGGACATTCCCTACTTCCACTACTATGAAAATGGAAAATAATAATGGTGGTTCGAAAATCATTGTCAAACGCGTAAAAATTAATGCACAGGATAGTTTTAATAACGGTTATAGTTCAAAACCGTTATTAAAACCCCAACGCTTAAATTTACATGAAATTTTTAATAATGGTTCAAGAAAAACCGTTATTAAAAGATGTTTTAATAACGGTTCTTACAAGAACCGTTGTCAAAAGCCATATTAGGTTTAATAACAATTCCTACATGAACCGTTATTAAAACCCAAATCCACCTTTTATTTCATTCATTTCTGTTTCATGTAAAAAATCTCAGACTCTGCACCTTACCTCTCTTACTCTTCTTCTCTTGTAAACCCTTGCACCACCACACCATGCACCACCACTCTGGCTCCTCTCAAGTCAGGGAAACCACCACTTGTTCTCTTTCGCACTACCAACTCTCCTTTTTGTTGCAGCACCACACCTCTGCCATTCTCGGATTTGCATATGTTGTCATTCTTCCCCACCTAGCCAACACTTCTACCTTCTTCCTCCACCATATTTGTAGGTGGTCGCCTCCTCCTCTTTTGCTCATAGCTTTTTCTCTTTGTATATATATATATATAAATGCATGCATGTTGATACAGGTTTGTGTTTGTTATTGAAAAAATGTAGTTTGTCGTTAAAAATTATATTGTTGAATGTGTTGGTGAAAAATGTTGTTGTTTGTTGTTGAATTTGTTGCAGTATTGTTATATATTAACAAATGCATGTGTTGGACGAGATCTTTACATATAAATATACATACATACATATATATATATATATATATATATATATATATATATATATATATATATATATATATAACATGCATGAGTAGTGTAGAATTATATACGAAGCTAGAGAAATAAAATACTTCAAATTATTAGTAATTTCACTCATAAAACTATATATATATACATTTGCATTAATAAATATAGGACACTATAAGATATAGGAAATGTCATATAATGAAATGAAAATATATTTTACATATGCACATCATTAAATGAAAATTTTAATTAGATATGTATATGTTAATGCTTTTTATTTGATAAGGATTAAATAGATATAGAAAATAAAGAATATATAAAAGTGAATAATTAAATAGAGAGAAATAATTGTGTATAATAATATAGGATTTATTAGGGTTTAATTATAGGTATATATATATATATATATATATATATATATATATATATATATTATCTTATTAATATCTACTTAATTTTACTATGCTTAGCTTGAACAATTTGATGATAGTTTAATGTTCAGCTTGTTTGTTAAATATATAACTGAAGATTATTTTCTTATTTTAAATAGTTTGATGTTGTTAGCTTCATATAGTTGGTTAAGATTTGGTAGAATATATTTCTGATTTGTCTAGCTAGTTGAAAATCAGTTTACATATTCTGTAATTTAGATCCTTTCGAGAACAACCTTAATAATAAGATTTAGTGGTTCTCATTTGTAGGTAGTGAGATGACATACCCTCCACCATATCTATGCATGGTGCCGCATATAGATCTACGGACTCATGTGATATGGTTATACAATGAGCTAGGTCGGTTTTACGCAAGTGGCTCATCCTATCATCCCTTCCATTTTAGATCGTATCACCTTCTGTTGACTCTACCTTAGATAGAGCCATGGGCGTCGGCTACGTCTACTTTTTTTTTTGCATTAGTTTGTCTACCACACTAATGCACCACACCCAAGATTTATTGAGGGTGAGGTGTTTGCTAGAGAGTATGATAGGATATCGAGAGAGATGATGGTCATTGATAATGAGTGGAAGTTTCATCATAGCTTGCCTCCGAGTATCCACTCCGGTTACCCAAGAGTATCCGTGAGTAGACTCTCTTGTGATGATGTCAGGGATCAGATGATATATCATGATGAGTGGACTTCTAGAGTTATAGTTATTAGTCGGGCTCGACGAGTCTACTGGGGGATTTAGTTTTAGGGTTATGAGTTTTTATTTTTTAGGTGTTTGGGCCGTAGCAACATTTTGATGTATATAGTGTTGCTATTACTTTAATCCTGTAGTATGTATATCTTTTGTAATTTGAACCACTGTACAATGTTTTTACTATGTATGTATATACATACATACATACATATATATATGAACTCTTTCTAAGTATGAGCACTTTAATTGAGTATTAATATCTTTTTGGAAACATGTTAGCATGATTCGTATATATATATATATATATATACAGAATAGCATGATACATTTGAGATTATTTCTTTCTAAGCATAAGCGATTTGTGAATTATTAAACTTATAATTCAGTTGATTTTTAATAATAACTTTCGCTTGGGATACATCTAGATTTAAAAACTTTGGATCGGAAATGGTTGTCTGCAGATCGTCTTTCTAGAGAATATAACAAAGGAGTAGAGTTTTTCATCAAGTTTGCAGTTGAACATGCTTGGGACTCTAGTAGAATAGTCTTTCCTTGTTTGAACTGTGCTTATATTTAGCATGTCAACGCAATTAATTTGAGAGATCATTTGTTTGTGTATAGAATTGATACAAGTTATACTTGTTGGATATGGCATGGGAAAACAGAGTCTAAATATGATAATGGCGATGTTAGGACGGATAGTAGTGGATCATCATTTGATAACTATGAGGGACATTCGTTAGAGGAGATGACTCAAAAGGTTGAGGAAAGTGTTTGGGATTGTCCAAAAATGTTTGAGAAGTTATTAAATAACTCGGAGAAACCTTTATACCGTGATTGTAAGACATTTACTCGATTATCCTCTACTTTAAGGTTGTACAACTTAAAAGCATGTAACGGATGGAGTAATGGGAGTTTCACTGAATTATTTTCACTTGTAAAGGATATGCTTCCTAGTGACAATGTTCTACCCAATCATATCTATGTAGCAAAGAAGATTCTATCCTCTATGGGCATAAGTTATGAGAAGATACATGCATGCCCTAATGATTGTATTTTATATCATAATGACAATGCATCTTTGGATAGTTGTCCTAATCCTAAATGCAAAGCACCATGATACAAGAAGAACAAGGTGCTCGCTAAGGTTTTATGGTATTTTCCTATAATACCAAGATTAAGACAAATATTTAATGATGTTAAAGATGCCAAGAACCTAAGATGGTATATTAATGAGAAGATAGATGATGGGCTTCTTAGACATCCATCTGACTCTCCACAATGGATGACAATTGATGGCTTGTTTCCTGAATTCGATAAAGAAGCAAGAAATGTGCGCCTTACGCTTTTTGTGGATGGAATAAATCTGAACAATCAAGGCACCTACAGTTTATGGCCGGTGATTTTGGTTATATACAATCTACCTCTGTGGCTCTATATGAAACACAAGTATATGATGCTATCTTTACTCATTTCGGAGCCAAACCAACCTGGGAATGATATTAATGTTTATTTGGCACCTTTGATTAAAGATTTAAAGTTCTTGTGGAGCATGGGCATTAAAGTATTTGATTTATATAATGAAGAAAATTTCACTTTGAGAGCAATGTTATTCTGTACTATAAATGATTTTCTGGCATATGGCAACTTGTCAGGTTATAGTGTGAAAGACCATTATGCATGTCCAATATGTGAGGAGAATACTTCATTTGTTCAGCTAACACATGGCCAAAAGACTGTCTTCCTTGGGCATCATAGGTTTTTACCGAAGAATCATCATTATTGTAGGCAAAGAAAATCATTTAATGGCTTCTGAGAAGAAGGGAAGACACCAATCCGGTTGACCGGTCGATAAGTGTGGCTAAAGATGAAACATTTGAGTGTCAAGTTTTGGAAGAAGAATAAAGATGCCAATATTCTTTGACCTTCCTTATTGGGAATCTCTGTATGTGGGGCATGCCCTTGATGTGATGCATATTGAGAAAAATGTATGTGACAGTCTTGTTGGTACATTACTTAATGTTCCACGCAAGACTAAAGATGGCATCAATACTCGAATGGATATTAGACAGGAATTAGCACTGCAAGACAATGGAAGAAGAATATATTTACCACCGGTGTGTCATACTCTTTCCAGAAAAGAGAAAATATCATTTTGCAAATTCTTTCACAGCGTCAAGGTTCCGAAAGGGTATTCTTTAAATGTTAGAAGGCTCATGTCGATGAAAGAGTTGAAATTAATTAACATGAAGTCTCATGATTGTCATATCTTGATGTAGCACTTGTTGCCGATAGCTATACTTGGAATTTTTTCAAAGCGTGTTCGAATTACTATCACGAGACTTTGTTGGTTCTTTAAAGCCGTATGCTCTAAAGTCATACATCCTGATAGTTTGGATGCCTTGCAAATAGGGATTGTGATTACTTTGTGCCAGCTTGAAATGTATTTTCCACCCTCATTTTTTGACATTATGGTACATCTAACTATTCATTTAGTTTATGAGATAAAGATGCTTGGACCTGTTCATGGGCATTGGATGTACCCCTTTAAATGGTTTATAAAGTTGATAAAATGTTATGTAAAGATCGATATCTGCCAAAAGGATGTATTGTTGAGAGTTACCTTGTGAAAGAGGCAATTGAGCTTTACATGAAGTACTTGTTAAATGCTGAAGCTCTTGGTACTCCTAAGTCTCGACATGCAGGCAATATCGAAGGACAGGGTATTAGAGGCAAATAGTTTGGGCGTGTAGACCCTGACATGTTCCATAAAGCTCATCTATATATATTAAACAATAGTGATGATGTTGAGTTGTACATTGAAGAACATATGATTTCTTTATGGATTGAAAATCCATCAAAGACCAAGAAATGGATTATCGATAAACATAATCTTTCCTTTATCGATTGGATAAGAGATTGCATCATTCCACTTATCGGACATTCCCCAACTTCAATTTCTAAAACCTTACATTGGTTATCTCAGACACCTCGTTATGAAGTTTTTTCATATACCAGTTATGTGATTAACGGTTACACTTTTTATACAAAAAGAACAAGATGAGAAGAGTACAATACAGAATAGTGGGGTGACTTTAGTGGCTGAGGCAATGCATGTTGCTAGTGCGAAAGACAAGAATCCAACTTATGCAGATATGAATTATTATGGTGTGATTGAAAATATATGGGAGTGAGATTACACTGTATTTAAAGTCCTTGTATTCCACTTTAGATGGTTTGATAATAGCTATGGGGTTAGATACGAAGATGGAATCAAATTAGTAGGTCTTAATAGGGCAAGGCATAAACAAGATCCATTCATCTTAGCATCACAAGCGACACAAGTATTCTATGTCACTAATCCTACTAATAATAGATGGACTGTCGTACTATCTACAAAGAAAAGAAATGGCAATGAATGTGATGATGAAAATGATGCTAATTAGAATAAAGAGAGTTTCTCAGTTATGCAAGCAACTCAATTATTGAACAATGATAACAATAAAATTAATGAGGAGGAAATATATGTCAGGGATAATCATCGTGAAGCAATATATGTATCAGATCCTGAAACTAATATGAAAACAAGGGGAAACAAAGAAGGAAAAGAAGGCAATGAGGGTAATAATATTATAACATATGATATGTGTGCTAGTTTTTTTAAATGCCTTTTTCGACCTTCATGATAGGATATTTATTGTATCGATAATATAGTGGTACATTATGGTCAATACATAACATTTTAGCGATATGGTATTATTGATTTTTTTATAGAGATATGGCCAACAAAAATATTGATATTGACAGTAGTGATGAAGAAGGGAAAAGAGGACCTACCATTATGAGAATCATCACGGACATGAGGAATAAAGGAGAACTAGTCAAGTTGGGATGGAATACTTACAATCTTCCCATTGACCCTTACATAGACATGTTCTTGACGTACATTTCACTCGTGACCTGTAACCGTGTTCCTATCTCCTATAATAATTGGAAGCAGGTTCCCAAGGGTCATAAGGAGCATATTTGGCAGGAAATCATAGTAAATATGCTATTTTATGTATGTCAAATGTTATTAATTTTAATACATTAACATCGGTATACATCTATATGTCTTATTTTACATAGAGTGTTTAATGTCCCGGAGAGTAGGAAGAAATTGCTTCTTAGACATTGTGGGGAGCGTCTAAGAACATTTAAGTCAAATTTATCTCGTCGGAAAATGTAAAAAAAAAGAGGGATGGTTCTCTACGGTAGAATCCACCCAAAAAATATGGTCTGATCGATCAAGAAAGTTGGAACCAATTTATTACATATCGTCTTATGGGGGATTTTAAGGTATTTGTTAGATAACAATTAAAGGCTTTGTATCCCAATATTTTGTTTAATATTGAAATAACCATGTGACTAGTTTTTGGCTTGTAACATAGGAAAAAAGTGTCAAAAATAAAGAGATTGTGAAGCTGAATAAATACTGATATAATATGGCTCGCAAAGGCTATGCAAGCCGTGAAGAGGAGTTGGAATGCGATTATGATTTATCTATTTACATGTATATGTCAAATTTTATAATAATACTCTTAATTAAGAATTTTTTTTTATTTATAGCTCCTAGTCCAAGACTTGGATCCATGTACCTCATCCATCAATATTGGTACATTATGGAAGAAGGCTAGAGCAACAAAAGATGGATATATTAATGAAGATGTAGATGTTGCAACCAAAAAAATTATAAGTTTGTAGATATCAAGAATCCTACTTAGTTTTCTTTAAGAAAAATATTATATTATACTTATTCCTATAAGTTAAATTTGCATATATTGTATACATTACAGGACGAACTTCAAACGTCAGATGGTGAGGAGGGGGTGGACCAATATAACATTGCGTCCCAAGCTATAAGAATAGTAGAACATCTTAGAACACACAGGGGTCTTGGATTAGGTGTTACGAGAACAAGCGTATATGGTTGATCTCGTGGTTCTCATAGCACAAATGAGCAAGTGGCCATCCTCACCCATAAGTGAACATGGCATTTGAATGGATGGCAACAATGGAGCAAGATTTGTCATTTATTAAATCTCAAGGGTATAAGCTATCCGATTTAGTCGACCATGATCAGCTTCATTTACCCAATGTAAATAGCGTGAGAGACAATTATGAAGCTAATCCACGTTTTTATTCTCATTACATACTATGAATTGTTATTAAATGTATTCGTTGTAATACATAATTAATAATGTGTAATATTTTCATTTAGGGTTTGCATAAATGTAACTTGTTAGCGAATGACCTTGTGAGCTTGTGACTCGTATTTGGTGTGTAGAATAGCTTGGATTGGTGTGTGAAGTGTTTCGGAGAAATTTGAAGTAGAACTGTGAGCTATTCTGGAACGATGTGAATATTTTACATTGAAGACATTAGAATTTGGAAATGTGATGAACATAAAAGTTGTAGATCTTTCTGTTATCTTTCCAATGCATCAAGAATCAGCTCCATCGAAGGTCAGATGAAGAAATTGTGGCTGAAATACTGAAGATTGTTAAAGCTGGAAATAAACACGGGGGCCCCGTGTTTTGGAAACACGATCCATGTTTTTTCATCAGGAAAATATGTTCTATTTTTCCGGGAGAGGCCGAGAGATAGAAAATAAACACGGGGGTACCGTGTTAATAAACACGATCCGTGTTTTTTGGGATTTTCGCTCCGCCTCGGTTTTCGCTAATGATAGTTTCGTTTAATATAAATACCATGCGATTAGAACCCTAATAAAAGTGCAAACGCCGTCTTCTTCTCCTATTGATTTCTATTGTAATTCCTTGATGAATTGAGTGATTTATGTGAGAATTTCTTTGATTCTTTGTAATCACAATTACTTCACATCAATAAGATCATCTGTTTCCCCAATGTGTGTTCTTGAGTGTTATTCTCTTCTCAATTCTTGTGTGTTCTAATTGTTTATAATTAGATCTTATTTTTCCGAATTAGTATCGATCCACAACAGTCCTTTCAACTCTTTTGGCTAAAGGAAGGGTACGCATCAATCACAGTATCCAAACACAAATAGTCCATGGGTATAACCTAGCTCTAAATATAAGGCCGGTGAGTATTGACACTCCAATCATTGGCAGTGCACCCTTGCCTTGTTATAAAGAGGGCAATGAGGTAGCTATAGTGCTAGAAGCTCATGGAAGCTTCGTGCCTTGGCCTACGGATCAGATACATCTCACTACTGAAGAGGTAATGACATTCGACATCTTCATTAGACCTTGTTTAGTAGATACACTGTTTATACCTTTTTCATATATATATGCTCAATACATATTTTGTTTATTTTTATCAATTCAGGAATCAAAAAAGAAGACTGCTCCTACTAGTAAAACTAAGATAGGTACTAGTAGAATAAGCGACACAAAAGTGGGCGCTGCTAAAGAAAAGAGAGATAAATCTAAAAAATTAGTTTCCCCACAAAAGATTCCTTCTTCAGAGAAGAGACAACCTTCACCAGTAATAGCTTTATTGTATTTCTATGCCCAAAAGTACCTCAGGGACAATTATATTTTTCATTGATTATATCGTCTTGAGTATGTTGGCAGGGATGATGCTACTTACATGGTATCAATAGTTGACATAAGCGACATTTATAATCAGGAATGGATGTCAACCACAAGTGTCACTGTCTACGTCACGTAAGTATTATTTCATATTTGAGATTTTAGCACTTCTTATACTATTGGAATTTTTATGACCTCCTATATGAGTTATTAGTTATTAACAAATATGCATTGTCATTGTCGTCCATAGGTTGGTAGCTAGTCATGCTGTGATTAAGGGAATGTTGTCCTCTATTGTGTTTGTGTGCCCATACTATAGAGTTGGCAGTACTACAACAAGAGAGGGTAGACACATAAACTATTTAGCGGATCACATTTTGATTGAGGGACATAACAAGCTCTATCTCATTCCTCACCTCGCAACTGAACATTGGGTTTTGTACACTGTTCGACTTGATCTTAATAAAGTCTATGTGTTTGGTTCCCTTCAAACCTATGACGTGTCTTTTAAAGTCGCCCGTCGTGGTGGGATGGAATTTATCGACATATTAGTATACTTTTCACTTTTTACTTCATTAGCTTATTTATACATATATTCTACTTTCATTATTTAAGGTATATATACTTAAAATATTGTGTATCTAACTCTATTTATTACGGCACTACGGATGACATATCAAAGGAGAGGTGGGAATGGTGTCCCATACCTAAAGAATCTTTAATATGAGCCTGTCATGGTAAGTAGGAAGAAAACTATTTTGTATTTTGTTTTAATTCAAATTAATATCTAATAGTTAGAGAGCTAACTGAATTTATTTGAAAGTGTCCATAACAACAAAACGACGATGATTGTGGATACTATGTATGTAGAGCAATGGATTTGATAGTCCATAATAGATTGGTCAACATAGATCCAAGCCATGTATGCTTGCTTTTCCATATTTTTTCCATTAATGAATTATGTCATATATATTTGGTACTTGACCTAAGTGCTAACTGTATATTAATCAAAACTTGGGCATTGTAGTTTTTCATCGATTACTATGCATGAGGCCAACAATTCAATGTTGAAGAAATTGATGAAGTCAAAGACCAATGGGCCAAGCACGTGAACTCATTCATTCGGTATTAGGTAGGGATCTATATTCTACATGTATGTTCAGGTTTGTATTTCATCTATGTCTTTTGGTCTTCTAGGCTATGATCTATTAACTTTTGACTTTGGGGTGTAGAGCTACCAAGTTGTGGTATGCCTACTAATTTTGATTCCTAAGTATGCCTGATGTATTGAGACATACCAATTAGAGATTGATTGAACATATGTAGTATCATTTGGGAGGAAGACATGCATGTATATATGAATTGATGTTGTTTTCCATTGTAGATCTGGTAAATGTTTGAACATACAATTATGTATGTGGGCAGGAAAAAAACAACAAAAACATAAAAAAATATATATAGTTTTAATAACGGTTATTATTAAGAACCGTTATTAAAACCACATATTTAATCTTAAATTTATGCTCATTGAATATGTATTAGGGTTTAATAAATGCATAATCAATCACCAAAACCCTAATTGGATCGCATTATTTTCATAACGGTTTGCATTAAGAATCATTATTAAAACTGTGCATTTAATCTCAAATTTATGCTCATTTACTGTGTATTAGGGTTTGATAAATGCATAATCATTGATTGAAACCCTAATTGGATCATATTTTAACAACGATTTTTTATAATAACCGTTATTAAAACCTAATTTTCCACGACAATTTTAACTTTGTAACTGTTATTGAAACCTTATTTTTAATAACGGTTTTACTTGAAAACCATTATTAAAACATGGGTTTTAACAATGGTTTTTCTTGATAACCATGATTAAATATAAAGTTTACGCACATATTCGCGGGTTTTTTGTATATTTTTATGACGGTTATGAACCGTTATTAAAGATTTAATAATAGGCAGTTCAATAATGGTCCAAAACCGTTATTAAAACCATAAAATAATCATTATTAAAACTCCTTCCCTGGGTAGTGTTCCATTAACTCCAACCTCCTATGCATGAGGGTTAGAGTTAAAATTTTCCCTCGCACCTCTCGCTAGTCTTTACAGATGCATGGGTATATATATATATATATATATATATATATATATATATATTCATGCTCAACATTAAATGCTACCACCTCTTTTCTCTCCCTTTTGTTTATTCAATCAATGCAACACCATTTTCCCTCCTTCACCACCTCCTTATTGTTGCAACAACAACCCAAAAAACCACCATTGGTTAAGACAACTACGCCACCATCGACAAAATTTTCCATTTCTCCCTCACCACCTTTGACCATCATTGCCAAATATCACCCCTACCTTTGGCGAAAATAGTCAAAACCAACCCCTCCCTTTCGGCTAAATCCACTCTTTACCTTCCTTGCTGTAGCAACTTTCATCGCAGTTCATCCCACTTCTCTTCTATAGCATTGGCTGAAGCTCCTTCATCCATTTTTATAGCATTGGTTGAAGCTCACTTGTCCATTTTAACAGCCACAACCATAGCCATGCTTCCTCCATTTCAACACCTCTAACCTTACCACACCACCCCTTTATGCTTCCACCATCGAACACAAGCCCCTTGTTTGGCCTTCTCCACTATTGCATCTTCCCTAGCAATGGTAGGTTGTGTTGTTTCTCATCCTCCATTTCCCACTACAACCAGTATTGCCCCCATTTCATGGTTATGCAAGTTCTTCCCAAACAATAACCTTATTGGTTTGATTTTCTTCCTTCCTTCACCCTTATATTTCTTAAGCATTTACTTACTTAGATAATTTAATTCTAATGATGTTTTATTATTCTTTTCTTAGGTGATTTTTTTGTTGTTCAAGAGGAGGCAAAATAGGTTTTGCAAGCCTAGAGACTAAATTTATCTTAGTAAGGATACTTATCGTAGTCTAAGGTCTTTGATTGCTAAGTGTTATTCATGATTTTATTTTATACCATGATATTGTTATTATGTGAAGTAATATATGATTATTGATACTATGATTTGTGGTTGAATTTATATGATAGAAAGTGAGTAAGTAAAATTCATGTGGTATTGTTATTTTATGTGGAAAAGCCTCGGTTATAAATATGGAAGTATCATGGTTTTATTAATGGTATGATGAATGAGAAATTATTATGAAAAGGTATTTGGAGAAAAATATGGATTTGGAAATAATTTTACTAAACACATATGATTCTCATGAAATAAAGGTTATGTCACTAATAAGGGCATTTTGGTCAATGTGGGTTAAATATGATAATCATGGTATTTTAAGGTGTTACATCATCCATATGTGCTAAGGAGTTTATATGAAGTGTTTAGGGTAGTTGTGAATGACCTAAGTTTAATAAAGTATGTAATTGGTTTGATTTTAGGAATAATAACCCTAAAACAAGGATGCCATTATCATATGTGAGAAACAATATAGTTAGACCACAAAAATCAAATATATTTGTAATAAGAGTATTTTGGGAATGTATATTAACTATGATAAGTGTTTTAGGTCTACAAGAAAAGTTATGATCAATTTGTGAAATTAGTGTTTACAAACCCTAATAATAGTAGGTATTAGGATAGGGTTATTATGGTATCGGTGGTTAAAAGAGTAATTAGAGAAAATTTAAGATAAAAGTATGAAATCAAGGATTTTGGGAAGAATAAGGATCTTAACTCTATAGAACGACCTTATGATCTACTTGATAAGCTTACTTGTTTTAATGTGTAATGTACCTTTGAATCAATCATGAATAATACATTAATAATTTAAATTGAAAGATCGCATGAGTTGAGCTAAGATGATATTTTTTTAGATTTGTTCCACCGAATGATAATAGTGGCTCAGGAGAATTTTTTTCCTGAGAAGGTATTTTTATGGATCCGTTCCACTAGATGATAATAGTGGCTCAGGTGTATTGTCCCTGAGAGGTATTTTAGTCTGTTCCATTGGGTTAAGTGGGGCCCTATACTCATTGTGATTTAGAACATGATTGAGAAAGTAATCTAATGGATAAGATATTAATGATTTAAAGTGGAAGAGTACATGAGTCAAGACCAAGGTGATATTATTTGTATCCATTCCACTGAATGATATTATTGGCTGAAGAGCATTTTGCCTTGAGAAGTTCTTTTTTATTTTTATTTTTTTATGGATTCATTCTATTAAATGATAATAGTGGCTCAAATGTGTTGTTTTTGAGAGGTGCTTCAAACCTTTCTATTGATTTAAGAATAGTGGGGTCCCTGAACTCAATGTAAATAAAAGAATGGCAATGGCTATATTTAACAAAGTGGCCTAGATTAGTATTTACCTTGTGAAATTTCTTGTAGTTTGTATGTGTGCTTATCATATGGTATAAATGTATGTATTTATCCATATCCTTGACTTGATAGTATGGTTACCTTACTCGGTATGTAGTATATTAACCATCCTTATTATGGAAATTGCTCATTCCCACAAGTACAGGACCCTGATATATTTGTGCAAGTCTCTAAGGACCAGCTAGATGATTTTGCTTCTTTTGAGGCATTGTGTGGAGAGGAGTGACCTTTATCTATACTGGGTGTTTGGGTGGAGAGTTATGTTATCTGAATTATTTTTTTACGGATATCTTTTGGACTATTTGATCTATGGTATTCCTTACTTTTCATTCTATTATTGCACCTTAGAGTTAAACTTTAACACCCTAAAATTTGAAAATCTAAAATTTGATATTCACCCTTTACTTAGAATAATTTAATATTAAATTATTAATTTAATTATTTTTTTGACCATTGATTTTAAAAAATAGATATAATTATTTTCATTATTTTATCTCTCTCTTTAAATAAATCCACAAACCCATAATTTTATCAAAATTATTTTCTTAAATTAATACCTTAATTTTTGGATAAATCAATTTAATATTTTTTCCATTAGCAAAATTTAGCCTAATTTATAATCCTAACTTTAAAAAATTATTTTCTTTTTTATTTTTCCCCTTTTCCTTCTTCCTTTTTTCTTTTATTCCTCCTTCCTTAGGCTAGCCCACCCCTTTCTTTTTCTTTATCTTCTTCTTCCGCCAGGCTAGCTCAACTTCTCACTTGTTTTCCTTCTCTACTTTCTCCCGGGCTAGCCCAAGCTTCATCTCCTTTTTTTCTTTTTTCTTCTTTTCTCCTTAGGCCACCTAGCCCTCCTCACCATTTTTTTCTCCTACACAGGTTGGCCTGTCTCACCTTCTTTTCTTTCTCTCCTACTTTTCCCCTTTTCCTTTCTTCTTTCTTCTTACCTTGCACCACCCCAAGCCAAGCAACCCCTCCCCTCCCCTCCCCTCACATGACTCCTTCATCTTCTTCCCCCGACTCCCCTACACTAATAGCTTACAACCCCCTCTGTTAGGCCAGAACTCCCTACACCTCCCTCCTTCCCTGTCGTCCCTTTCTTTTCCATTTTCACCCCTACATTCCCTTCTCTGCATGCTTTCCCCCTTCTATTTTCGTCCACCTCGCTTGCTATGCTAGCCATACCCCCTATACCACATAACCTCTTACACACTACACACATCTCTCTCCCCCATCTCCTCCTCTTCTTTCTTCTTCTCTACCTCACTTCTCCCTCTTTCTCTCCCTTTCTCCCTGCCTGATTCTCTCTTCCCTTTTCTCTTCCTTTTTTGTTTTCTACTCATCTCCACCGTCTCCACCACCCAACCGGTCACCACACCACTCACTCCTATACTCTACCTCCTCTCTACACCGCCCCTAGCAGCCATCACAAACCACCCCACAACCTACCCCTCTCTTTTCTCTCCTTCTTCCCCTCACTTCCCCTATAACTACCACCCTTTGCCGCCTTTTCTCCTCACTTCCGCCAATGTCGCAACCTCCTCTCAGCCACCTGGCACCATCCCAACATATCCCTGCTTCATCTTACCCAAGCCACCTTGCATCTCCCCCTTCGCTTCCTATTCTTTTCCTTTCTTCCTCTTCTCCCTCCCTTCTCTGCACCTTCTTCCTACGACGACATGAGTCATGCTACATAATTTTGGGTATATTTTAGCTAATATTAAGGTATAATATAGTCTGATAATATTATATATTTAATAAGTATTTTTAATAAAAGTCTTTCTTTTACTTATCTAATAATAATATTTTACTTGTGACTTTATTTTAGGTATGAAATTCTACTAAATGGAGCTTAAGCATTTTAAATTGGGAAATCGGTAAAAGTTTGGTTTTTGATGGAAATAAGGTAATTGTTATACTCCAATAAAATGTATGAATTATCGTATGTTGGCATGTTAGGGTTTTTGGTATGTGGTTTTTGTGAATATGATGTGTTACTAACAATCTCATGATTTTTAATCTTATCTTGAGAAATAGAAAAAAAAGACATGGTATCTTGTATATGGTGTGATATATGTGAAAGGGTGATGAAGGAAGGGGTTGATGTTGATAATGGGTGTTATGTGTATATATATGCTATGATAAGTGAGTATGGAAATTTGTTGAAAGTAATACTAATATGAGCCCTAGGGGTAGCTTTAACATTTGGACACATCATGATGTATAAACCTAGACAGGATGTCTAAAGTGTTATATATGATGCTAAGAATGGATATGGGAGTTTTGTGGATTATAAATGTATGTGCTAGTAGAAATATTGATATTTTATGGCCTAAGGTATATTGATAATTTTAATGTATGGTGTTGATTATCTTAATAAAAATTCATGCTAAGTGTTATGAGAGTTTCAAAATGATAATGGGGGTTTGTGGCATTGAAAATACATGTTCCATCATGAATAATGATATTTTATGTTATGGGGCATTTTAGTAATTTTACATGTTCAATGGGAGTGACTTAAATAAATATATATGGTAAGTAATGATTAGTGCTAAGAATGATAATAGGGGCTTTATGGTGTTAGTAATGCATGTTGGGTATGATTATTAATAATAAATAACCTAGGGGAATTTTAGTAATTTAGCATGTGTAATTGGAGTTAATAAATATGCATAATAAGTGGTAATTGGTGCTAAGAATGATAATAAGGGTTCTGTGGTGTTAGTAATGCATATTGGGTATGATTATCAATAATAAATAACCTAGGGGCATTTTAGTAATTTGACATGTGTAATGGGAGTTAACTTAATAAATATGTATAGTAAGTGGTAATTAGTGCTAAGTATGATAATAGGGGTTTATGGTACTAGTAATGTATGTAGGGTATGATTATTAATGTTAAATGAACTAGGGGTATTTTGGTAATTTTGCATGTAAAATGGTGAATTGTCAAATAAACATGCATGGTAAGTCTAAATTGATGTTAAATATGATAATGGGGGTCTATTGTCTTAATATCACTTATTTAAGCATGATATTTAATAAAATATGGTTTAGGGGCATTTTGATAATTTTACATGTAATATGGTGGTTGGTCTAATAAACATTCATAATAAGTGTTAATTGATGTTAAATATGAGAATAGGGTTTGTTTCCTTAGTATCACTTATTCAAGCATGATCATGAGCATTATAAGGCCTAATGGTATTTTGGTAATTTAGAGTGTATCACAATTATTATGCATGGTTTAAGGTTAATTGGGTAAATTAGGGTGTGTTATGATATTATTTTCCTAAACATGAAGGAAGTGCATTAATTGTTGATTTAGCATGAGAATGTGTGTTAGTTGTTCTAGAAGTGCATGCCAGGGTTTTATGTGCAAAATGATAGTTTGGTATGTCGGATAACTTAACTTCATAATCAATAGTATAATTATAATGTGTTACTCCTTTATGGTATGCTGATAAATAAAAATAGAATTTGTGATGGAAGTGGATGGTAAGTAGGTAGCCTTAGCCTTAGGGCTATTTTGGTTATTTTGACCTAAAGTGCCTAAGTGTGAGTATTGGAACCTAGTATGGCCTTAGTGGACTACTAATGATAACATTAACAATAATCTTGATTCTGGTTACTTCATAATAATGGAAACAAATAAAAATGGTTAAGTATGTGATTAGTAAGTGTTTCTTGTGGTCATCTTAATTAAAATACTAATCTTAAAGTAAAAGGCCTCGAGATTAAGAATGGTGGCTCTTTAGAGGTCACTACCCTAAAGACGTGGTTTAGCCCATGATTGATCTGAATTTTTTTGGTGTGCCTTAGTGTCCTATCCAAGACCTACATCTTAGTTTATTTATCTTTACAGACCTAATTAGGGAATATGCACACTTATACATAAGGTATTCTTGTCGATAGGGTATTGTGTGCCTTTATGTACTAATGCGACCAAGGTACATTTACTTCCCTAGGTTGATAGTTGGTAAGATACTATGCTACTCCTGTGTTCCAGTATGATTGGTGTACTTATGTGTCTTCGGGTTCTTGATCTCCCTATGGAGTAAATAAAATGGAATGAGGTGATAATTAAATGGAAAGATACTAATCACTTGCAGTGGAACACCACGTAGGTTGGGACCATGTGTAGTATATGTACTGGTCCACCGGTTATAATAGTAATCAAGAGCATTTTGTCCTAGATTATATCATATGTATCGATCAATCGGTTATAATAGTGGTTAGGAGCATTCTGCTCTAGATTATATCATATATAGAGGTCCACTGGTTATAATAGTGGTCAGGAGTGTGTTGCCTTAGATTGTATTACGTAGTTACCTATCCACCGGTGAGAATAGTGGGGTCCTTGAACCTACATGGATATAATTCGAGATATGATTAATATCTAAACTAATGGCTTAAGTCCAGATAATAATAAATGAACTATTATGACCTACTGATGTGATATGGTAGTAACCTTGGTGCCTACCAGGGTGGATTGGTGTATGGTATTGTATTGATGGGCCTATGGGCCTGTCCTTGAGTTGAGTGGATGGTGTATGGTTGAGTATGATATTGTCTCTCTAATTATACTACAAAGAGCATCGCCTTGATGCTCCCTTGTTAAGTTTTATTATTTCTAAGTGAATGGGATTTTGTGACATATAATCTTAATGCATGTAGCCATTCGAATGATTATCATATTTCAGTTTATATATGTGTAATTTCATGTTCATGTGTTTGATGTGCGGCTACTGGTGTGCAGGCCTTGTATATTAGTCCTATATAAAGGGTTACTCAGTACTTTAGTAGTGAAAGTTCCTTTTATGAGCCTCTATTTATTTAATGGAATGTGGCCTTTATAGTTTAGCTCGCAAGTGCTATTTAGGGTTTACTCTCGGGTTAATAGCATAGGACTATCCGGGAATATTTTTTAGATTTTTCTTAAAACTCGAATACTTCCTTTTCAATGATATTATTCTATAACCACTATTAGTGGATTACAATCTCACTATTATGCTACTATGTTTTATGATTATAACTTTGATTTGTGTGAAGTACATTTTCAACCTTAGCACTTGGTACCATAACAGTAGAGGGAAACCGGTCTGATACTAAGTGTGGCAGTAGCATCTCTAATTTACAGTATATGCTTCCGCATATAACATTAAAAACAAAATTTTTCAGTAGTGAATTTTGGGGGTGTTACATAAACTCTAAACTCGTATTTACATTTATAAAGGTTCTCTCATTTCTATTTACTTTGTTCCACTTTTAATAGTTTTAGCTTTGTGAGTCATGTGATGATGGTATGATAAACCAAACTTGCATCAATTGCAGTTGTAATATCCGATATTTTGGTTATATGCTTCCGTTATAAATTAAAAAATTTCAACAATAAAATTTTGGGTGTTATAGTTATGGATATGGTACATAAGAGTAACTTCAAGTCTAATTGTGACCGGTATCTATTCAATCTCATCCTCACATTTTAATTTTGATGAAGCAGAGTAAGTAAGTATAGGTACCCCTTTAGCATTAGCTCTAGATCTAATGGTAACTTTGTTTGCCACTATTTTATTGAAAGCCTTAGTTATATGATGAGTGTTCCACGGTTTGGAAGTGGAAAGGGGCACAACCAGCATCACAACTAGAAGTTGGTTTTGGTTTCATCAACTCAGATGTAAAAGTTCCTATAGGTTTTTGGGAAGCAACTTCCTAGACTATAGGGTATTTTGCCAAATGCTCATATATAGTAGTGGTGGGTTTATTAGTCAGATTTACCTACCTACCATCATTAACCATAACCCAATTTTACCTATGATGGACATCTTAAGTTGTTATCTTAGGAAACTTTGTATAGTGAACTGGTTAGCAACATGTAGAGCACAAGGATGGTCTTCATTCATAGTCCAATGTTTGCCTAACTACTGACCCATCTAGCTTTCAAATATTAACAAATTCAAGTAATGGCCTATGGGTTTCAACCTATACCAAGGCTCCAGTAAAAGAAATATAGCCTATAGATGTAGTAACCAAGTCCATACCAATTAGCCTCCCTACACAACTACTTATATGACTTATATTATTAGTAGACCAAAGAGATAGGGAAAAGTCTGGGAGATTTAACCAAAGTGGAAGGAATTGGAATTCATCTTTGGAAAAGCTAAACTTAATATGTCATCTTTTGAGCAAGAATGGTTGGTTGAGGAAAGTTCAACATCCAACCTCAAAGATAGTGTCACAGTCATTGGTAGAGTTAGATGTGAATGAGAAGTAACCATTCTCATGGAGGTGGATACGAAACATTTTTTCATGCTTTCAGTAATACACCATTTTTTTAGAAACCTTAATTATAAACTAACAATTATATGTAATTAATTATAATAGTTATTTTAGGAGGTTTTTTATTAAACGTATTATTATTATTATTATTATTATTATTATTATTATTATTATTTTGATGATTTATATATAAATTTTATTAGGTTAAAATTTGATTAGATTGGATTATTAATTTTAGCTCTATGTAGAACCCTAATATGTATATATGTCACAGAGTAACCCTAATTCCAATAATCGAATATATAAGTTTCAGTTCACCTTTTCCTAAATAACAACCCTACCCTATACTAGAGGTTTGTTGTATTCCCCATCCTCCTTCCTTGGTACATTTTCTCCATGCCATCTCTCTTACACATGCTTTTCTCCATGCCTATACCATGCTCCATCACCTACACCCTACCCCCATCAACTCCAACCTTCTACAGGTATGGGTTGGCTTACCGGTCATGCCTCACTTCCATTCCCCCTATGTGTGCATGAGTATATATATAACACATTAAATTCCTCAACCAACACCCATCCTCTCCCCATTTTCTATCAAAACATAGCATAACCAAACACAACCATTCTTCCCTCCTTATCCCTCCTTCAAGATATTTCCAAACACACCCCAAAAACCATCACTATCGCGTCCTTGCATCACCATCATCCCTTAAACTAGAAACCACTACCGAATGTCACCCCTACTATTGGCTCAATCAACTGCAACCCTGCTTTACCCTTTCGCATTAACCCCTGAACCCAACACCCTTCATTCGGCCACCCTCACCAAGCTTCTCCCTTGTTACACTTTACCTTAGCTACACACACTCTCATCGAAGCCACCACCTTCTCCTTCAGCTAAGGTAGTTGATCCCCTCCCCCCTTCCTGCACCTAAAGGCATTGAACCCCCCTCCTTGGCTTTGGCCATTTCTACTGCAATCTTCCCATAGCATCATCCATCCTCACTGAAGTTCCACCCCTATAAATGACACATATTTTTGTTACTTACCCCACCTTTTGGCTCCTTTTGTCATTCCTCACATCTCAACAATGGCAGCTTGTGTTAATTGCTCTCCAATCCCTATGGTGTTTCCCATCCGTATCGCATTAGTTCCTCTATTGTTACACCATTATAGCACCTTTTGGCAGATCAATTCCTAACTTTTTTTCCTGACTTATTTTAATTAATTTTGGTTGTTGATAGTGTTTTATTATATGCTAACATATATATTGGTAGTGTTGTTCTAAGGGCTTTGAAGAGGTTGAGTGGAGATTAGTCAGATGAATCTTACTTTATTTCTTTTGCTTGGATAAGAGGTAACAATACCCTTCTACTAAGATATGAAAGTATTTAGATATACAAAAAAGTCTTTATATTGTTTAGGGTATGATGTTTGCATGGGTATTTGAAAGGATATTAACATCCTACTAAATAGTTGGTACGTACATTTGACTTACCATTAAATATGAGCTACATGCATGTATATTATGTTAAATGGTTAACGTATGCATGTTTAGGGTTTGAAATCTTATCAAGTTGTGATGTAAATTCCATGATAAGTGTACTATGGTTATCTTTGCATGGTATATAGATTTGATATAAAATGCATAAATGCATACATGCATGATTAAGGTTAGCATACGATAACTGTTATTCACATGATCTAGGGTTTGAATTGCTCCTTCACATGCGCAATGATTTTAATTACCTTTTTAAAAACCGTGTTTTTGTATAAATATGTACACATGTTTTGTATGGAATATATGGTACATTAGAAATGTATGATTAGGGTTTGTAGATGTAACCCACTAACTGCATGAAAGTAGAAAACATAGTCAATCGCTATATCGTAAAGGCTTCCCTCATGATGAAATATTGTGATTTATTATCTTTTAGCCTTTTCATGGCAAATTATCATACTAATAATGTTTGGTATGAAATTTGTATAATAATGGTGAAATTAGGTTTTTGAGGGCATTTTTGTCATTTTAATCTAATACATTTTTTTAAATAATTAGATATAGGATGACCTTATACTTGTGATATGTTGACTTTAGTGTTGACTTTAACCATAACCTAAATTGTTGACATTAAGGATGAATTGGATAATTAAAAATAAAGGAAAATAGATAACTATTGAAATGATAATGATTGTGCAATATATGATATTTGTGATCACCTTATAACATATTAATACTTAAAGTAGAAGACCTCAAGTTGTGGAGTGTTTCTCTCTAGGGATAGATACCCCTAGAGATAAAGTACGAGCCCTTGATTTGTTTTGTTCACTGGTGTGCCATTGTGCCCTAATAGGGCTCTAATATACTCTGTAGGTAACCTATGTGCCTTATAAGGGGCATCAATACTTAGGGATTAGGTATACTAGGTATAGAGGTTATTGTGTTGCTTTATGCACCAGTATGATAAGAGTGCTTTTATACCTCTAGATTGGATGATTAGGAGGATACCATGATGCTTTGTACATGGGTATGACCAGTATACTTTTATGTCTGCGGGCCGGTATGTGGTATGGTAATTTCCTTTGCATCCTACCCTAGTAATTGGAACATATATCGATTTTTTGAATTAATAATTGCCTTAGCGCCCTACCATGGTAATTAGAACATATATGGATTTGTTGATTTGATAATTACCTTAATGCCTAACCCTTAGCATCTAGAATTATTTTGATTATGTTAGTGTTATTTATTTCAGTATTACATAATTTCCTTCATGTATCCCTGCCATGTTATTACCTTTGTGCCCCATATGACCTTGCATGTTAGTGTTTTGTAATGGTTCACTTAATACTATAGGACTGATGGGTTATATTTTTTATCCCCTATATATTTAATGGGTATTGTTTACATTGCAAGAATGTTTTGAGGGTTAAGCTTCATCATTCCCATTAAGGGTCAAGAGTTAGGACTATATGGTGTTTGCCCCAACATCTTTTGGTCTATATATTCCTTGAACTCTTATGTCCCTTACTATTTCTTCTTTTGTTATACTAAAACTAAGTTGCCTAATTCTTTTGTATTTATCAGAATAAAGTTAATCTGTAATGGAATTGCTATTTTGTTCCTACGTTGTAAATTTTATTTAAGTAAAGTAACATTTTAGCCTTAGCACTTAGTATAAGAGTAGTAGAGGATGTCAGACCTATACTGAGTGTGGCGACAATACCTACTATTTTTGTAATTAACACTTCCACAAAATGAAAAGTTTAAGTAGTAAATTTTAGGAGTGCTACTCTTCCATTGACTCTTGACATACGATTCCATGTGAGTAAACACGAGAAGATGTCCACATACCATATCAATAATGGTGTTCTTCAAAAGAAAGGACTCTCTATCAACATCCTCATGTCTAATTTTAGTCACAAGCATGCCTTCATGTATACTAGATGGTTCTTATGTAAAAGCATGAAGTTCTTGAGGGTTTTTATTGGAATGGACAATGTCACTCCATGAAGGACCTTACAAAGGTGTATTGTGGATCATTTCTTATGGTACCTCATGGTTTGAAGAGTTCGTCACATTAGGGATATAAGGTTCATCCACATGATCACTGCTATGAAAATTACAAAACAATTACAATCATTTAGGTTTCACATTGATGATAAAAGATTAGAGTTTGATTGAGATCTATTGTCATAATTGATAACTTTATTATCTGATTCATCTTTTTCAATTTTAGTGACCATTGGTGGTGAAAGTGATGTATTCTACTGTCATGAGAATTATTTCTTCTTAGTAATTAGGGTCATTTGTTAGCGAGTTTAAAGGATCCTATGATTCATATTTATATCAAACGTACTGAGTTGGCTTTGAAGAAGGAAAAACTCATTCATTTAACAAAAAATAAAATAAGAATTTTATATTGAATTAATTTTAAAAGGTCAATATACAATGTATGTGTCATTTAACATCAAAAGAAAATGGCAAAAGATAAAACAAAGAGCCAAAATAGGGAAACAGTGATGTACATTTGGCAATTCTATCGATTTATATATTGTTACATTATCTTCCAACATTGATGAGGAACATGAGTATATATCAAAATTTCCTTAATCAAATGCAATCAATTTCTTGATGTATTTTATGATGTATATAAGACCTAATATTTCATAAGTAGTTGGAGTCATGAACAAGTTTGAAGAGCATATTGGTAAGCTATGAAATTGATCTTGCATATATTCTTAACACAGTAAATGTATTTTTAGCATCTAAAAGTGATGACATTCTTAATCACTATAAAATTGATCTTGCATATATTCTTAACACAATAAATGTATTTTTAGCATCAAAATGTGATGACATTCTTAATCACTATATATGTTGCCAAATATGTTGATTATAACTACATAGAAGATTTGGAAAGGCAATGATTAAACCATAGATGATGTTGTCAATCTTCCTAGAGCACTTGTGAGGTAGATCTGTACTTTACAATCTATAATGGATTGGTCTATATTAGGATCAAAGTATACAAAGACAATAGTTAGACATGAGCCTTAGATATAAAATCCATTAGGTCCTAACAAATAACAACTACATATCTAAATATAAAATGACAACAACAATAATAATATATTTAATATTATCCATAACCATAGATAGATATTTATTTATAATTATACTAGTTGAGATTTCATATTTTGAAAGTGAGTTATAATAGTCTAATGGTATCAAATATAACTTTTTGTACATATGACATTAGACAATTATGTACCAAGTCATCATACATATGACTTCATAAATTATTTTTGACAAAACTCAATTTTGAAAAGATTTTTTTTAATAGTTGTAATAGCTACAGGAAAAATCAAAACTAATTTCACAAGCATATAAACCAAATGATACATACTATGCTTCTTTGAGAGATCACCAAGTTCTTTCAATTCAAAAATATATCATCATCTCAAATATCTAAAATATAATCTCAAGCTAATTATATAGTATCACAAGAACAACATTATAAAATTCCTCAGAAGAAAACTTTTTTAATATAATTAATGACTCTTTCTCATCAATGTAGTGCGTATAACATTAAACTATGATACAATATCCCTTAATTGAAATTCTAATATGATATAAAAATAATCAAATTTGTAATGATTCATATTTCTAAGAATGGAGCAAACCGTTGTGACTTATTTTCCTTAATATATCTCTCATCCATATTTCCCATCAAAATATTCTTACCATGGAAAAATAAAGAAACTTTAATAATAAGATCTTTATATCCTTCATACATCATGGTTTGGATGCATTTTTTAGAAAGTTGAACAAGTCTCTTAGCATTTAAAATGTCTTGATTATGATTCTATAACAGTTGAGACAAATCATTTATGATACTTAGAATGTTTTTTAAGTTCTTCCTTCCTCTTAAAGTAAGTATTATTGAGAGTTTAGGTGTTGCTTTCTAGAGAAAAATTTTTGATTTATCTTTAGAATTGAGTTGTTATTAGTGAAGAACAAACTCAAATCGTGGAGCTCTGTTGAAGACTACCTCCTTGATCGAGCACTACATCATCTTCGAGTAACATTTCTGCTCTAATTATCAAAGCTAAAAGATCTTGCATTGTGAAATAATAATTCATTTATTATCTTTGAAATCAATTTTTATTATCAAAGAATCGAAAACCAGTGGAGGAGAACCCTTTGTCAACATTGAAACAAACAAATGCACCACCACCGGCCTTCATCAAGGTGCCTGCTCATTCTTACTATAATTCTTTAAATTTTGATAATCATTCTTGGAATATTGCATGCATTTTTATAGCATAAAGTGGATGCAGGTATAGATACATAATGTGGCATGGTAATCTTGAATATTTACATACCAAAAGAATAGACAAATATAGGTGAATGCATGTTACACTCTCGAGTGGTTTTACAAGGAAACCATGGATGTGCAGTCATTGTGTGTTGATTGCCTTGATGAAATTGTTTTGCATGATATATCACATGATTAGAATAATTAAGGATGTTAGATACTCACCTCTGGAAATTAATTTAATAACCCTAATTACCCATTAGCCCTAATTGTAATTGATCTTGAGGTTTAGTGAAGATTATGTGTGTTCTATCTTTATTAAACCCTAAAATATGTGTATTCCATAATTTGGATAGGTTATTTTGAGATGTTTCTTATGGATTATGTGTGGAGATTAATGTTTTAATTTTTTTTAGACATATTGCACAATGGAACTTTGAAAGCATGCATGAGTGTTTCAAGTGAATTGAATGGCTTAGCAATTGTTATGTTGAATTCTATATCAAGAACTTAACAAAAAAACGTGCAAGGTGTAAAAAAAATGGCTATTTATGATATATTTTATTTTTATCCTTGTGTTTGATTCATTTGAGTTGAAATGTTATGCAACAACCAACCAAAGGCTGGGGAGGTACTTTTTTTTATTTGGGTTTCCTAACCAAAACCCTAGAGATTTCTAACAATTTATTGAAGTGTGTTTTCGAGTAAACTATAATGGAGGGTGAACCAAATTTTCAAGAAAACATTGAGGCTATATAAAATCTTTCAAAAAATATAAATGCAAAAAATTATCAACTCAAACAAATTTCTACAATGTAAACCCAATTGTAAAGGATGGAGTCTCAATTTATCGAGAAAGGTTCGGTCCAAAATGTGCAAGAACAAAATGAATTCTATAGATATCTAATGAGAAATGAGGCAAATAAAAATACTCTAGCAAGAGGAAGATATCAAAACTCACGAGTGGACTATAAAGAGAAGTCACACAGAATTGGAAGTAGTCAAACATTATATGACCATCAACTGAGACATCAGCATAGAGAAGGAAAAGGTATAAAATTTGATATTCCTAATTTTGATGGTAAACTTGATGCTTAATTATTTTTTGAGTGATTACATGAGGTATAGGATATATTTGAATTCAAGGATTATAATGATGAGCAAAAATGTAAACTATATGCTTTTAAGTTTAAGAAGTTTGCGATGATATGGTATGATAACTTGAAAAGGAATAGAGAAAGAGAAGGTAAACTGAAAATCAAGTCTTGGATTAAGCTTAAGAAATATATGAGGAAGAAGTTGTTACCTAAGAAGTATGAGCAATATAATTATATTAAATTTACTACTCTTAGTTAAGAATTTTTAAGTATTGAATAATATGTTAGGGAATTTGAGAGATTGGCTCTTATATGTGGCATTCATGGGAAAAAAGAACCAACATGTGTTATATTTCAAGCCGGATTTAACATGATGATTCAAGATAAAGTGGAGAATTGTCTATATGATTCTCTTGATGATATAATTAAGCTATATTTGAGATTTGAAAAAAAAAATCAAGTCCACTAAGATTCATGCCAAACAAAGTACTTCTTTTATAAAGTATTACTTGAATGCACAAGCTACTAATTATGGGTCATGCACTTTAAGTAATAGAAATGTTGATAAGAATCAAGTTCCTAGCCTAGAATAGAAAGTAAAAGGTAAGGTTAATGAGGTCTCTACAATCCGATGTCTTAAATGTCGAGGATACAAGCACTTTACTAGAGAATGTCCCAACCAAATAATGTTGTCCATACAAGAGATTAAAGCTATGGAGACTTAAGATGAAGACCCTGAGTGTAAACCAAGTGAAGTAATTTCAAGTGTATTTATGGATAAGGGAAATTCTTGTAATGTGCTACAAAGAGTTCTTCAAATTCAAGCTAATATGAAACCCAATCAATGAGAGAAGATATTTAATACTAAAGGAAGAGTGGGAGACACTATTTGTCTAGTTATCATTGATAATGGATCATGTACATATATAGATAATGAGAGGATAGTGAAGGAGATGGGATTAGATACAATACCACATCTGAAGCCTTATTCTCTTCAATGAATCAACAAATATAAATGGTTTAAGATAACTAAACAAACCCTAATCTCTTTTCAAATTGGTAATTATCATGAAGATGTGCTATGTGATATTTTACCTATGGATGCATGTAAAATTTTATTAGGTAGACCATGGTAATATGATAGAGGTTCTATTAATAATGGTATTACTAATAAATATCTCATTTATATAGAAAAGGCACAAACTTAAACTTTCTAAGTATGATAATCATAACATAGTCGAAAATAAAAAGAGCTTATTTGTATATGAAAGGGCTATGATAGAATGTATAAATGACGCATCTAGTTGCTATGATTTGATTTTCAAAGAATCCCTATAAGGGGAGAAAAATAAAATTAATCCTTAATTAAGTGAGCTTATTAATGAGTATTATGATGTATTTTCTAATGACTTACCACCTAAGATAAGAATAAAACATGTTATAGAATTAATAAATGTTGTGTCTTTACTTAATTGAGAAACATATAGATATAATCTGAAAGAAGTTAAGGAATTAAAAAAAACAAGTAAATGATCTCATAAGAAAAGGATATGTGAGAGAGATCATGATTTCATGTTGTGTACCTGCATTACTTGTTCTAAAAAATATAGTACGTAGTGCATGTGTATTGACTCTAGAGCTATCAAAAATATAACTATCAAATATCGATTTCCTATGCCTAGATTAGATGACATGTTAGATGAATTGTGTGGTGAACAAGTATTCTCTAAAATTGATTTGACTAGTAGATATCATCAAATGAGGATAAGGGAAGGGATGAATGAAAATTACCTTTAAGATGAAATATGGTATTTATGAATGGACCGTGATGCCTTTTTGTTTATGTAATACACCTAGATCATTTATGAGACTAATGAATGAAGTTCTTCAATCTATTATTGGAAAATTCATTGTGGTGTACTTAGATGATATACTTGTGTATAGTAAAAATGAGCATGGTCATCTTATTCATTTAAGGAGATTATTTGATAAGCTAAGGGAAGCTAAAATCTATGAAAAAATGGAAGAATGTAAATTTATGTTTTCGAGTATTATTTTCCTTGGTTATATTATAAGTAATAAAGGTATAAAAGTGGACCCCACAAAGATGCAAGCTTTTCAAGATTGGCATACACCCAAAGATATTCATAAGGTGAGGAGTTTCCACAAGTTAGCAAGTTTGTATAGAATAATCATCTAAACTTCTCAACTATTGCCACACTAATTTTGTGTCTCATGGAAAAAGGAAAATTCAAATGGGGAGAGGATGAAAATAAAGCCTTTGAGACTTTAAAAGAAAAGCTATGTAATACAACGGTATTATTCTTACCTAACTTTGATAAATTGTTTGAGGCTACATGTAATGCTATTAGGGTAGGAATATGGGGTGTACTTTTACAAGAAAAACAAGCCATTGCATTCTTTGCTATCACTAGAATCCTAGAAAAATAGAGCCATTATTTGAGACCTAAACCGTTTATTTTGCATTCAGATAATGAAAGTTTAAAATATTTGCATGGATAATAGAAAATTAGTTCTAGGTATAAAAAATGGGTTAGTTTCTTATGATCCTTCATGTTTTCAGTCAAACATTTTAATGGTAAAGACAACATAAAGGCAAAAATTGTCAAGAAGATCCTTGCTACTTGTTATGTTGGATGCTATGTTATTAGGTTTTGAAAAGTTGAAAGAATTATATTCAAAAGATGTAGATTTCTTTGAGATTTATGATGCACGTAAAAGAATCATAGTAATGGTAATTATGTGCTTCAAAATGGCTTTCTTTTCAAGCTTAATAAATTATGTATACCTCGATCTAGTTCATCAAACTATGAATATATTACAAGAGCATTTTTATTGTCCAAGATGATAAAATTGGTACAATCTTTTGTATGTTCCTTTACCAGTTCCTAATTGACCATGGGATGGTGTTATTATGGTATTCATCCCAGGGTTACAAAGGAAAAAAGGGGTAAAGGATTATATAATGGTAATGGTAGATAGATTTTCTAAAAATGACACATTTTATTCATTATAAAAAATAGATGGTGCAACTCATGTTGCAGATTTATATTTCAAAGAAGTAGTAAGGTCACATGGCATTCCAGAATAGAGATGTAAAAGTTTTTAGCTAATTTTGGAAGACACTTTGACATCTGTTAGTTACTAAGTTGTTGTTTTGTACATCCCATCATCCACAAATATATGGTTAAATCAAAGTGGCTAATAGAACTTTAGGAATTTTACTATGAGGATTAGTTAATAAGAAAACAAAGGATTGTGATATAAAACTTACATGTGCTGGATTTGCATATAATATGAATCCTTCTAGTTCAAATTATTCAAGTCCATTTGAAGTTTTCTATGAAGTTAATACTTATTTTCTTATTGATATGTTGTCATTAAATAAATGTGATATTAAGAACTATGATGCTAATGAAAGGGTTGAATTCCTTAAGAAACTTCGTAAGCAAATTAAGAAAAACATTGAGAAATCTAATACTAAACACCAAACTCTAATGAATAAAAATCGAAGTAAAACATTGTTTTCACTAAGATAATTGGTTTAGCTACACTTAAGAAAAGAGATTTTCAGACTTTAGAAAAAAGAAAATATTGCCAAGAGCCGATGGATCTTTTAAAATCTTAAGAAAATTTGGAAATAATACTTATGAATTGAAATTACATTAATCTTCTGAGGGAGATTCTTAGACTCTTAATGTTGATGATTTATTTCCTGATTATAGTTGAAGTTTAATCAAAGTGGAGGGAAGAGTTGGATCGGTTGATGTTGGTTAGAGGTGTTAATCACAAGATTAAGTAGCAGAAACAATGGTTTAATGTTGATTAACCTCGAAGAACTCAGGTTGTATTGCTGGTTGAATTCAACCGGTTGAAGATGATTTTAATGGTTCAAATGAATGAGATCAATGTAGGAAGGAATTTTGCCCCGGGTTTTCCTTGATCAAAGAGACTCAAAAGGGAGGATAAACGCAGACTTTGTTGTGTTAATTTTGTGTTCAAAAATTATGTATATTTCTTACTCAATTCATGCATGTACAAGGGTATTTATAAGAGGAAGTAACAACCGGCACAATCAAGCTTAACCAGCTGAGATTTCCTATCTTAATTCAAGCCCAATAATACCTAATCTTAATCACAATATCATTGTCTAAATGATATTAATGATTAACATTACAAAGCCATACAATTGACTATGATACATACATGAAATTACATCAAACCCTAGCTTACATAAAATACACTTAGGGTTTACAACAAGTTAATACACTAATGATAATTATCACCATATCTTCTTGTTGTAAAGTATCATCCCATGTGTGCCATAGTCTTGCATGCTTGGAATACTTGTACACTTTAAGGTGTATTAACATCTTCTTCTTGCAAATATGTAACATACCTGCAAGAACAACTTGAATTGTTTTCAACACCAAGCATAGATAAATTATCAAGAATATTTAAATTATCAAGAATATTTAATATGATAGGCTCCAATATTAAGAAAGATAATTCTTTCTTACCTTGAGAATCAAGATGAATATCATAATCATTAGATGCGCCTACATCATTCTCCCCAGGTTGAGAAGAATTTGCTCTCAAATTTTCATCAGAATAATAAGGAGACAAATCACCAACATTAAAAGTTCTTGAAATTCCACCATAATGATCTGGAAGTTCAAGTTCATTATCCCCAAACTTTCTTAATATTTTAAATGGTCCATCAGCTCTTAGCATTAGTTTATTTTACGTAAATTAGGAAATCTTTCTTTACACAAATGTAACCAAACTAAGTCAGCAGGAGAAAATACATTAGGGTTTCTATGCTTATTCGCTTGAGCTTTATACTTGGCATTGGCTTTTTCAATGTTATTTTTGGTTTTTTTTCATGAAGCTGTTGAAAAAATTTTACTCTATCTTCGGCTTCATAATTTTATAATTAACCTTTTTTTATTAATAAGCATGTGAGGATTCACTTCATACACGACCTCAAACGGACTAGTTTGAGTAGTACTAGATGGACTACGATTATAAGCAAACTCTGTATGAGCTAGCTTAACATCCCAATCTTTAGTACTATTATTAAATAAACCTATTAATAATGTACCAAGAGTTCTATTAGTTACTTCAGTTTAACCGTCAGTTTGTGGATGATGTGAAGTGCTAAATAACAATTTAGTACCAAGTATATGCCATGAATTTTTCCAAAAATAACTCATAAACTTGACATCCTGATATGAAACTATACTTTTAGGTATTCCATGAAGTTTAACAACCTCTCGAAAATACAAGTCAGCAACATGCGTGGCATCATCGATTTTATTACATGAAATAAAATAAGCCATTTTAGAATATCTATCTACTACCACAAGAGTAGAATATTTACCACATTGCATTCTTGGTAACCTTAGGATAAAGTCCATACTAACTCCTTCCCATGGTTTATCAAGAATGGGTAAAGGTGTGTATAAGCCTTTATGAAAGTAACTCTTACTTTTTTAACATGTAGAACATCTACTTATCATAGCTTGTATATGTTTAATCATTCGTGGCTAATAGAAATTTTCTTGTAATAATTCCATAGTTTTAGGTATACCAAAATGTCCTGCAATGCTACCTTCATGTATTTCCTTGATTAGCAAGTCTCGAATACTAGATCTAGGAATACAAAGTTTATTTAGTCTAAAAAATATCCATCTTGTATGACATAATTTTCATGGTATCTATTTTCTTTACATGCACTAAATATGTCCTTAAAATCTTCATCTTTAGGATATAAGTCTTTTATCATTTCAAAACCTAAGATTTTTGCATCCATCATAACAAGTAATGTAGATCTACGAGAAAGAGCATCAGCGACTACATTTTCTTTTCCATCTAAATGTTTGACAGAGAACACAAAGGATTGTAAGAAATTTACCCATTTTGCATGTCTTGGATTAACTTTCCTTTGACTATTTAAGTATTTTAAACTTTCATGATCCAGATGTAATACAAAGGGTTTTGGTCTTAGATAATGACTCCATGTCTCTAGACTTCGTATGATGGCAAAGAATTCTTTGTCATAAGTTGAATAGTTAAGTTTGGCACCATTCAAATTTTCAGAGAAGAATGTTATTGGTTTATTTTCCTAGGGAAGTACTCCTCCTATTCCAACTTCACTAGCATCACAAGTCACCTCAAAAAGAAGATTAAAGTTGGGTAAGGATAGAATAGGTGCATGATAAAGTTTAGTTTTGAGGGTTTCAAAGGCTTGAGTAACTTCTTGTTCCTAATAAAATTCATCCTTCTTCATGAGTTGATTAATAGGTGTAGCTACAGTAGAAAAATCCTTAATGAATCTTCTATAGAAACTAGCTAATCCATGAAAATTTCTCACATCATGAACATTCTTAGGGATAGGCCATTCTTTTATAGCCCTAATATTATTAGGATCTACTTTAATGCCTTCTCCACTAATAATATAGCCTAGGAAAACTACACTTGGAAGCATAAAATCACATTTCTCAAGTTTCCTATATAGTTTAGCTTCCCTTACCTTATCAAATAATTTCCTCAAATGCACTAGATGATCATAACTATTTTTGCTATACACAAGAATATCATCCAAATATACAACAATAAAATCGCCAAGGAAAGGTCGGAGAACTTCATTCATAAGTCTCATAAATGAACTGGGTTCATTACATAAACCAAAAGGCATAACTATCCACTTATAGAGACCATTTTTTAATTTAAATGCAATTTTCCATTCGTCACCATCTCTAATCCTTAATTGATGATATCCACTCCTCAAATCAATTTTGGAAAATACTTGTGCCCCACAAAGTTCATCAAGAATATCATCTAATCTAGGCATAGGAAAATGATATTTGATAGTAATATTATTCACTACCCTAGAATCTATACACATACGCTAAGTACCATCCTTTTTAGGCACTAGTAAAGCAGGAGCACTACAAGAACTCATACTTTCTCTCACAAATCCTTTATCTATAAACTCTTGTATTTGTTTTTGTAATTCCTTAGCTTCCTCTTGTTTACATCTATAAGCCGGTTTATTTGGAATAGGCATACCAAGAACAAGGTCAATGGCATGTTCTACACCTCTTTTAGGTGGTAATCCAGGAGGTAAATTATCAGAAAAGACATCATTATACTCATCAAGCAACTTAATTAGATTAGGATTTTCAATTTTTTGTTTTTCAAGGTTAGAATCTTTAGAAACTAAAGCATAACAAATTCCTTCTTCTTCTATGTATTTCTTCATAGTCTTTTCATGTAAAAATAATCTCTTTTTGTCATCACTCAAAGGCATATGATCACATAAAGAAGGTGTCAATCTATACAATTGCTTTTCTTTCTTCACCACATATTCATTAGTTACCCCATCATGAGTTGCTTTTCTATCATATTGCCATGTTCAACCTAAAAGTAATCCACAAGCATCCATAAGCAACACATCACATAGAACTTCATCATGATAGTCTCTAATAGAAAATGCGATTAAGGTTCTTTTGTTTACTTTAGCTCCTTTATCCTTATTTAACCATAGTAAAGAATAGGGTTTAAGATGACTAGTAGTTTCCAAACCAAGTTTCTTAACCATTGCTTCACTAGCAACATTTGTACATGAACCACTATCAATTATGAGTCTACAAACCATGTTAGCTATTTTAAATTTAGTCTCAAAAATTTTCTCTCTTTGAGTAGGTGTAACATTAGGTTGTATTTGTAATACTCTTTGAATTACAAAGCATGGATCTCCTTCTTCCTCATCCATAGTTAAGATTTCATTAGGAGATTCAATTTCTAAATCCTCATCATCACTACATGGTTCCATGTTTTTTATTTCATGCAAGGTTAAGGCTCTTTGGTTGGGACAATATCTAGCAAAATTTCCATATCCTTTACATTTAAAACATTGTTTATTAGTCATTTTAACTACCTTATTTTTACCTTTATCATCTCTATTATTCTTTGTATCATATGAAGATGTTGATTTAGGCGTAAAGGTGTTAGAATAGGGTTTAGTTGAAGTTGAAGCATTAGACTTAACATAGGCTTTAGTTGATTTAGTTTCTCTTTTAAATTTCAAAGCCAATTTAATAAAGTCATCAAGAGAATCATAAGAGTACATGTCAACTTTATCTTTTATCAAATTATTCAAGCCGCCAAGTATCTAGCACACTTTTGCTCCTTTCTTTCATGAATATCACAAATAAGGGCTAGTCTTTCAAATTCTCTAGTGTATTATTCTACACTAAATAAACCTTGCCTTAGAGTAGTCATTTTAACATACATATCTTTCTCATATTCTCTAGACACAAATTTATTTCTTGGGTACTTATTAAGTTTTTCCCAAGATTTTATCTTTGATTTCTCTTGTCTTTCTCTTATTAGTTTTAAATTATCATACCAAATTCGAGCAAACTTTTTGAACTTAAGAGTAGCTAGCTTGCATTTTCTCTCATCATCATACTCTTTAAATTCAAAAATAGCCTCATTCTCATGCAAACATTCAAAAAATAACTCCACATTCAAATCACCATAAAATTCAGGAAGGCCAAGTTAAATACCTTGATCTTCATGATAAGCATGTCATACTTGAAATGTAGGTGGTCTTCTTTGGTTGCTTGAGCCAAAGGAGCTCATCTCATCTTCCCCATCTTCGTTGTGATATATATTTGAATGTCCGCATCCACTTTTTGCATGATAGATAGGCTTCATCTTTTCTTCCACACTATCATGTGTGGTCTCCATGTGCTCTTGCCATGGTTTATGCTTTTCTTGATTGGCCAACTTAGCTTCCACACATTGTAGTTGATGTTGAAGGGTGGTTTGATTTTGCAATTGAGCATCCATTCATGTAGTGAGGCTCTTGATAGATTCTACCAAGGAACAAACTTCTTCACTAGACATGGTGAAGGATGGCACACACCTCTTTTTGTTACACACAAAGGATTCCACAAATGTGTAGGTGCTGGAATTTTTTCCTGCAACCAAACAAGGCACAAACAAAAAATTTTTAATCCACAACCAAAGTGTAGAGAACTACAATCTTTGATTAGGCACCAAGGAGAGAAATGTACCCACAAGATCACAGCATGCACACAGGAACCAAAGGTTGGAAGTATTCTTCTTATATAGTCCAAATTTTAGCCACATAAAATCATAGATTGTCGAGAGATTCTTCAACACATACAAGTCTTCAAGTTGAAGAGTCAAACGTGGTGCTTCATAGAAGATGTAGAGGAGTCAAAGAGGAAGATTATAGAGTGAGAGAAAAATGGATCGGGTAAGCCGGGATACACGCACACTTGCTCAGCCGTGAACGGGATACACTACCAGGTCTCGGGGATTTTTATTTTCTATACTAGATTGGTATGCGAAACGGAATGAAATGAATGGATTAACACAGGATAAATACACAAATAGGAATATGAAATAAGAGGGAAAATAATGATGGAAATGACCAAACTCGTAGCAAAACAAGGCAACACACATAGATGGAGTTGCGCCAGAAATGCAGCTACTGGTCGAAGGTGATTCAATTTGGCTGGAGAAAATGCAACAAGATTGTTGAAAGATTTCAAGATCTGTAACGAAGAACTTCAAGGAAGATTCAAGAAGATTATAAAGATGCAAGAATTCAATGAAAAGAATGAGTTCTTGATGCAAGAATGCACACATATGATAACCTGTCTGCAGATGGTTTTGCTCAACAGATTCCAAACAGCCGAAGCTTTGATACCAAAAAAATGATGTGTAATCAAAGTGGAGGGAAGGGTTGGATCAGTTGTTGTTGGTTGGAGGTGTTAATCACGAGTTTAAGTAGCAAAAACAATGGTTTAATGTTGATTAAACTCGAAGAACTCAGGTTGTATTGCTGGTTGAATTTGAACGGTTGAAGATGGTTTCAATGGTTCCAATGAATGAGATTAATGTAGGAAGGAATTTTACCCCGGGCTTTCCTTGATCAAAGAGACTCAAAAGGGAGGATAAATCCAGACTTTGCTGTGCTAATTTTGTGTTCAAAAATTCTGTATATTTCTTACTCAATTCATGCGTGTGCAAGGGTATTTATAGGAGGAAGTAACATCCAGCACAATCAAGCTTAACCAGTTGAGATTTCCAATCTTAATTCAAGCCCAATAATACTTAATCTTAATCACAATATCATTATCTAAATGATATTAATGATTAACATTACAAAGCCATACAATTAACTATAATACATACATGAAATTACATCAAACCATAGCTTACATAAAATACACTTAGAGTTTATAATAAGTTAATACAACTAATGATAATCATCACCATATCTTATTGTTGTAAAGTACCATCCCATGTATGACATAGTCTTTCATGCTTTGAATACTTGTACACTTTAAGGTGTATTAACATTTTCTTCTTGCAAATATGTAACATACATGTAAGAACAACTTGAATTGTTTTCAACACCAAGCATAGACAAATTATCAAGAATATTTAATATGATAAGCTCCAATATTAAGAAAGTTAATTCTTCCTTACCTTGAGAATCAAGATGAGTATGATAATCATTAGATGCACCTGCATCAATAGTGATGCTAATTTGAGGAAAAATTATCTTTTACAAGAGGAGATTGATGCAAAAGCATCTTAATCTCACTCTTACTCTATAGCACCCCCATTTTTTACTTTCAAAAAATTTCGTTAAAACAATTGCAGAAGTAGAAAACTCTTAGAAAAAATGGGGTGTTACCGCTATACTTGAGACAGGATAGACATCCTCCACTTACCCCATATCAGATACAAGGCTTAATCAACCAAAACACTTCAAATGACAGAGTGTACAAAATAACAATTTAATTAAACAACTTTAAAGAGTGTTTACATCAGACGACCCTAACAAGTTCCAATCAAATCATTACAAAAATATATGTGAATAAAGTATGGGGATATAATAAAAGAAATTAGGGCATAATACCTAAATTGAAAACTTATTCCGCCACAAACCCTACCAAAACCTTTCGGATATCCTTGCTCTCAAGCCCTAACCCAATTGAGGTAAGCCCTTTACTAGCCATCTCCAAATACTTGCACACGGTCCTTTGGTCATGGTAATTAGTACATGACCGAGCAAATAGGCACATTAGTACGCTATATACTAAGTAAGCTAAGCTGCTCCCTTAGTACACACAAGTATATCAATTTACCATACATGAATATAAATTATAGCGTGCGTTATGATAAGGCCACACATAAAGGTAGAAGCGTATAAGGATATGCTATCATGTACACTTCCAACATAGCAAAATACATGATGCTTAGATTCACAACCTTCTCATGTAAGCAATTACATATGTAATAGCAAAGAGCATCCAAGAAAATTTTAGAGTTTATCTCCAGTTACTCAATCCTTTAGGATATGCTATTCATTTACCAATGTATGAGATAGGTCAATCAATTAATCAATATTCCACTCTACAATCAATTAGTCATTTCAACTATTAGCTAAGTGTATAAACCAACTTTATTCATTTTTGATAATCATACCATTACTTCCATTTCTTAATCAATCATTAACCATTCACTTGGTCATTTTTCATAAGTTTCAACCAACGTTTACCATCCATGCTTTATTATCATCAAGAGATGGACTGCACACCATCTCATGGTCACACATACCATAGAAGCTTATCTAAATAAGGCACATAAAGTCCAGGTCGAAGCCAATCACTAAGTGAAAATAAGTCTAGGCTAAAGCTAATCACTAGAATGGACATAAGTCTAGGCTAAAGCCAACTAATAGGACATAAGTCTAGGCCAAAGCCAACCACCTAGGTAACCAAACCCTTTAGTTTCTATACCCCCTAGTACATCATCAGTGTATAGATTAAGTAAGGCACTAGGACCTCTTAGGATCCCACCCGAAGGCACCAAAAAATCCCAAAGGCAGACTAACCCCAGGTAGCTAATGAACAATTGGGTAACCCAGACCTATACTCAACTTGACGAACTTTCGCTTTACATGATTAGTATTTTATCCATAAGGATGAGTGATCATACAAGACCCATATAAAAGAAAGCAAGTCACCTTCTCATGTTAATCCATATTAATCCTTTTCTTTCCATTTTCTCAACCATGTGGTTTTCCATGTACCCATGGCCAATATTATTCACATCCACTATATTATTTAATTTAGGACTAGGATGAGTCTCATAACTCTTTTCTCAATAGTATCACTTACCTTAAGTGAAATACCCTTTTAGTCCTTTAATTACTCATAAAGTATACCATAATTTATGATCCATTTTAATCCTTTCATTAGGCCAATAATCTATGATAAAATCTATATTTTATCTCATTAATAATTATGGTATAGTCCCAAACATAACTTCAAATCATAATCGAACCAAAAAGAAACAAATCATGCAACACAGTCGATTAGTCTGGGCTAACTAGTTGATTAGTCTAGCCCAACCATTCGATCAGTTTGGGTCAACTAATAGATTGGTTTGACCTAACTCAACTATGCTTTGTTTCAATCGGTTGATAGGTTTGGGCGAACTAGTCAACTTTTTATGGACTAGTCGATCGATTTTTCCAAACCAATCGATGGGTTTAAGCAAAGAACAAGACTAGGGTCTCTACAGGCTTACCAATCAATGGGTTGGGTCAATCAGTTGACTGTTCTAGGAATCAATTGATTAGTTTGACCTAACTAGTCGATCAGTTTTCCCTGACACAGTACCAACTACCAAATCATAAATTTCATGCAAATTCTTATATATAAATCATTCTTAACCACATTAAAACATACATCAACATAAAATAACATATTTCCAACCAAATTAAGATGCATTTCTCAACATGGAAATCATCATAGCTTTTTTTCCCAATTTTATGCTTTTCACTCAAATCAAACTATCTACCCACCAAACCACTTATATAAACTGTATTCTTTCATGCCAATCATGTAGAAATCTACTAAATATAACACCTAACATGCAGGAATACTTATTGAACATTTTAGAAGCAAGAATCACTTACTTGATGCAGGAAAAATTGCCTTAAAATAGAAATTCCACCTATGGAAAAATATTAGATTTGAAAACCTTAAACCAAAATCTTAAACTCAAACATTATAATAAAATCTTATCAAATTTTGAACTTAAAAATAAAAGAGAATAAGGACATACCAACTTGAGGCAAAACACAAGGAAATAGCTAACTAAACTACTTAACCTTTTTCTTAGAATCTAACTCTACATTGCTTAATAATTGAAATAAGAGAGCAATAGAGACAGGATCATAAGAGTGTAAAGGATTGGTTAGTGATGCTCAAAGTCTCAACATTATTATCCGGTGAAACGAACACAACATCTTAATCCTAACTCATATATTCTTTTGCTTTAAGCAATTAATGTCCTATCCATTATTACTTTTCTCATAATAATATTATCATTCACATTGATTTAGGGTCCCACTATTCTTAATCTAATGAAATGAACTAATAGACCTCTTATGACTAAATGCTCCTGAGCCACAATTATTGTCCAGTAGAACATACCCAACATATACCTAGGCTTGGCTTACATGATCGTTCACTTCAAATGATTAATATCTTATTTAGAGTTGTTTAACCATGGTCATTGTGCAAGACTTATGTAGATACACATAACACATAATTGAAAAGCCATAAGGCACAACCACATAGTTTTTGGCGTATTCCCTAAGGAAAAGATCCATAATTCCCCTAATAAGCTCGACTTTCGCAAGGTGAACATAACCTATCAATTTATTGTGCTTATAATACTCATCAATATCCTGAATATTCCAAGTACCATACATAGCATATTTAAAATATATTCTCATTTTAAAATCACTAAAACTCCGTATTTAACCCATATTGACCATAATACCCTTATATTACCAAAGGCCTTAAATCTCATATTAGATAACTTGTATCTCACTCAACCATCATTTAATCAAATTACTTATTAAATAATTTATAAAACCCCTCAAAGATTACCATGCCATAATTACTTTCCATATTATCATCAAATGACCAAAATGCTCTTACAATAGTCAAATAATCTTTTTTTTAAAAAAAAAAACTAATGAGTTCTAGTATTAATGATTTTCAACCTTCAATATAAATATCATCATGAAGTACATAACCATAATTATACATAAATACCATATATCTCTATTCATGCCTACCAAGAATAAGCACAAACACATACTTTCATAACTCACTTCTTCATCTTATGACACAAGATATCATATAACATTAACATAATAACATCATCTATATAACATTACCAAACATGATATCATATGCAAATGTACACAATATACATAAAATTCCTACCTACCACGTGTATCCTTATCAAAAAGAACATCTGCCTTTAAGCATGTAAGCCTAATTTGTCTCCTTCGAGATCACCTAAAAATCACCTACAAAATAAGAATAAAAAATAATTAGAACTTAAGAATAAAAATGAGAAAAAATTAAGATAAAGGAGGGTGAAAATGGGGATAACAGAAACAAGTGGACAAGCTCAGGCTGCATGGGAGTATGGTGGAATGTATGCTAGTGCTAAGGAGGTGCTAGAGTGGAGCATGGGATGTTCTTGGAGGAAATCCCGAATATGCCAAGGAAATGTTGAAATGGCACGGGGTAGCATCTAGTGCATGGGTTGTGTGAAAAATGGTGTGTGCGTCATGCAAAAGGGGCAAGGAGGGGGCATGCTAGTGTACACAACCATACATCTTAATGAAAATGAATAGAGCACAATGGGGAGATGAAAAAGAAACAGTGTGAGGTGGTGGTGATTAGGAGATGACAAGGAAGAATGATGGGGTGGTAGTGGTGGTTGGTTTTTATAGGGTACAGATGGTGATTTCTGGTTGGTGGTGGCAAGTGGTGTTGATGGTGGATGATAGTGTCAAACAAGGCAAGAAAGGTAAGAGGAAAAGGGACAGTGTTCAAGGTTGGGATGTTCGATAAAAAAAGAGGGAGTGAGAGAGTTAGTTGAGCATTAAATGAGGAAGAGCTTTGGAGGGGCATATATATTGTAAGCATGGTAAGGAATGACAAAAAGGGAAGGTAAGAGGTATCATGAAGCAACTTGATTGGGGGAAGAATTCAGGAAAAAAATTCAATGGACACATCCCTTAAGATGTGAGAGTTGACTGTGGTGATGATGAATATAGGCTAGGTAGGTTTAGTGGATAGGCATGGCAAAATGGATTTGGTTGGGAAGAAAGAATCACATAGGGAAAGAAGGAAGAAGAAGAAGAGCAGAAAAGGGGGAAATGAGAATGAGAAAAAGAAAATAAGTTTAGGGTTATGATTAAAATTAGGTTAAATTAATTTAGAATAGGGAGTTAGGGTAAAATTAATTATCAACCATTTGAGGTTAGGTTTAGGTTAAAAATATTAATGAGTAAGAATAAAGATTAAGATTAGGTTAACATTTATGATTAAGAAATTAGGGTAATGTAGAAATATCAATTTTATAAGATTATAATTAGGTTAAGATATTAATTACTCAAGATTAGGATTAGATAAAATTTAGAGTATTACATCACTACCCCTTAAAAGAGACTTCATCCCTAAAGTCAATAGGTCATGGTTAGGGAAGAAGAGAAATAAGATGTAAGGAAAGATGATCTTGATGGTGAAATCTAGGGAATTTGATATTATGCTACCGGGTACTACCCCTTTAAAAGAGAGAGGACCCAAAAACCTAAATACATGTGCTAAAAAACTCGGAATGTGACTCACACATATCCTTCTCTATCTCTAAATTTGCTTTATTTACTTTATGATGCCTCTAGAGAATCTTCATAAGTGGAGCTAAGCTTCTACAAGTTCAGTGTACCTTAGTGTCGAGAATCTGTAAGGGTACCTCCTCATCGGTTAATGAATTTTTGAGCTCAATCTCGTAAGGTCTAACCACGTGGGAAGGATCTGCAATATACTTTCTTAATTATAAATGTGGAGGATATTATGAACTCAAGCTAACTCTGGTGGAAGTGTCAAGCGATAAGCAACCTCACCAACTCTGTCAAGGATTTCATGAGGACCGATATATATTTGGCTCAAATAACCTGTCTAACTAAATCTCTACGCCCCTTTGGTGAGTAAGACCCTTAATAGAACTCTATCCCCTAGCTCAATTTTATCACTACATTACCTCTGATCTACATAGCTCTTCTATCAACAATGAGTTTCCCTCATCTTATCCTAGATCAAATAGACATGCTGAGTCATCTCCTTAAACATCTCGGCACAAGCACAACAATCTTGCTAATTTCGCTCCAATAAAAGGGTGTTCGACACTAGCATCCATACAATGTCTCAAAGGGTTCGATCCTTATACAAGTATGATAACTATTGTTGTATGAGACCTCCACCAAATTTAAACAATCCTCCTAAATACCTAATATGTATAAAAACACAACTGTAACATGTCCTCAAGTGTTTAAATTGTCCTCTTAGTCTGCCTATCTATAGTTGGGTGAAAGGTGGAACTCAACCTCAACCTCATGCCCATAGACTCCTATAACTTTTTCCCAAAAGTGAGAAAAGGAATCTCAAATCCCTATCAAAGACTATTTCGGTAGGTGTATCATGCATACTTACCACAAATCTCAAATAATCATTAGCCAATTGATCTATACTCCAAGTCTAATTCATTGGGGGGGAAACCATGAACTTAGTCAACTAATCAATGACAACCCAGATAATATTGCACTCATTAAGAGTCCTTGGTATTCCACACACAAAATCCATCGAGATGGAGTGCCACTTTCATCTAGAAACATCTAAAGGCTAGACTAACTCTGCACATCTATGGTGCTTGAGATAGGTTATACACCTTAACAAAAACACGGCTATCTCTCTCTTCATGTGAGGTTATAAGTAGGTCCTCTTAAATTTCTTATACAAGTTATGTCATCCTAGGTAGATGGAATGTATAGTACAGTAATCCTTCTCTAAAATCTAGCATTTCAAATTAGCTCAACTCTGAGGTACACACCAACAACCCCTATAGTGAATGCTATCATCCTCATGGATCTAATAACCCTTAGCTTAACCATCATATATCTACTATTGAATCCTCACAAGCTTAACATTTCCAGGCTTTCCTTCTCAGATCTCATCAAACATCATAGACATAATCATCAAAGCACTAAACTAGATCTCCAAATCACCCTATAAGATCAACTTTATCTCCATTTTACCAAGCTCCTCAACCAATTAGCCACCAAACAAGAATTCAAGTAGTATGATGTCTTCCTACTCAAGGTATCTATAACAAAATTGGACTTACCTTCGTGGAAGGTTAACTAGATACCATAATCCTTCACCAACTCTAGCTATTTCCCCTAACTCATATTCAACACCTTCAAAGTGAATATATAATTGAGGCTCTTATGTTTGGTAAAGAATCTACACCAAGTCTCACATAGATAGTGCCTCTAAACCTTCAGCACTAAGATGATTACAACCAAATATAAATCATATGTCGAGTAGTTCTATTCATGTTGCTTTAACTATAAGAAGCGTAAGCCAGTCCATTCCTTGATGCATCATGGTAGACCTCAGGCCTACCAGATCCTTATGATAGAGTAAAAACAAGTGTCATAGTCAGATGCCACTTCAGCTCCGAAAAAAACCCTTACATACACCATCCCATTAAAATCTGGTAATCTTCTTCAGAAGGTTCATCAATGATACACCAACTTTAAGAAGTCCTAAACAAAATACCTATAGTACTCGACTAAACCAAGGAAACTACAAACCTTAGGAATGTCAGTGGGTGCCTTCCATTCACTAACTACAAAACCTTCACAGGTCCACAAAAACTCCTCCTTCTAACATCACATGACCCAAAAATGTAGCTTCCTAAAGCCAAAAATCACACTTAGAGAGCATAGCATACAATGTGTTCTCCCTAAGGAGTGAAAAAATCATGCAAAGTTTCTACTAATTCTCCTCTGCACTCTAAGTGTATACCAAATTTTATCTATGAAATCACCATGAATTGATTAAGGAGAAACTATAAGATCCTTGGCATTAAGTCAATAAATAAGACTAGTGCTTCGGTGTGCTCAAAAGGCACCATTATGAAGTCATATTACCCATATTGTCTCCTAAAGGACATCTTCAGGATGTATGTCTTTGCAATGCATAGCTGATGATATCCTAATATCAAGTCAATATTTGAGAAAATTGAATCATCCCTAAGCTAATCAAACAAGTCATCAATCCTTAGAATCAGATAAGGGTTCTTCACTGTCAAATGGTTCAAACCCTAATAATCTATGCCTAAGAAAAGACTTACATCCTTGTTATTCACAAAGAGAATCGATGCTCCTCATGGAGACATAGTCGAGTAGATGTATCCATGATCCACTTATTCCTCTAGCTAATTCTTCGATTCTCGTAACTCTACTAGAGTCATTCAGTAGGGTGCCTTCGAAACTAGCTCTACCCCCATTACTAGCTCTACATGATAGTTTATATCATGTACCAGTGATATACCTATTATCTCCTCCAAAAATACATCAAAAAAATTCCAAGAAAACAAAACATCCTCTAACATTTACAAATCCTTTTTTAGCTCTTACTCCATAGAAATATATAAGGTAACCTCTCTGTACCAATGAATACAATGTATGGGAAAATACGACATTTTTTGTTGGCTTAGGCTTGCATATCCTATAGGATACCCTAAAACCCTAAGGTCCCCACAACACAACCCGTTTTTAAGCATAATATTCCATGGCCCCATACCTCCCCAACATATTAATCCTGAGGATAGCATTAAAGTCTCTTAGATCCATCTCAATTAAGTTCACAAGGAAGTTTAACCCACCTATCTCTAAGGCTACCTCTAAGTAGAGTCTAGTGCTTCCCTTGGCACATCAAAGGGGCACAAGTGTATCATGTAGCGCATGCATTGGTTGAGAGCATGGAATGCACATGAGAAGGGTATGCAGGGTAGGCATGACGATGCATGAAGCACACAGGCGAGGGAGAAAGGGCACACATAGGCTATAGGTAAAACCATGTGTGGGTGGTGTGAGGGAGACACAAATGGGAAGTATAAGAAGAGAGAATGACACTAGGAAAGAAGGAAGAAGAAGAAGAAAAAGGAATCCAAGAAGAAGAAAAAAAGGAGAAGGAAAAAAAAGGAAAAAGGAGAAAAAGAAAATAAGTTTAGGGTTAGGATTGACATTAGGTTAAAATAAATTAGATTAAGGAATTAGGATAAAATTAATTATCAACCATCTAAAGTTTTAGTTTGAAATATTAATGATTCAGAATAAAGACTAATAATAGGTTAAGATTTAAGATTTAAGATTAAAGAATTAGGATAAGGTAGAAATATCAATTTTTTGATATTAGTATTAGGTTAAGGTATTAATTAATTGGAATTAAGATTAGATAAAATTTAAATTATTATAGAAATAAATCTAGCCGCATAGGGTTTTGATATATTTTCCTTGTGTCCTAAACATTTTACCCATAATACAATCTCACAGTGCACCTTTAATATAAGGACAAGTATCATATACATATTACAAATGCTTTATGCACCATCCAAATATCTCGCACCAAACATAATATTACAAATTTTTATCACTTCACAATTTTATCACTCAACACTCAAGGATTACGCCATTACAAAGTGTATATCAACTCATTTTGATGGTTGGGATCCTTAGTCAAACCATGGCCATTGACATTTGGTTTATGAATTCAACACTTATAATGTAAAGCTTGAGCCCTCGTTTGACTTTGAGTATTTTCCATAATAAATTTTTACAAAAAAATATATTTCAAGAATTTTTTTTAATAAAATATATGTTTTCCCCTTATTTTTAAAAGTGAAAATTACTATAAAAAATTACTTGTTATAAATCATTAGTGTTCGGTTTTTATTTTTCTACATAACTACTTTTTATTTTCCATTTTCTTTTTTTTTATCTTTCTATGCCTATATTTTTTAGTGATAATAATTATTTATTTATTTATCAAAAATCAAATGAAACATGAAAAAAAAAACTATAAGTAATCTATAAAAAATAAAAAAAATCTAAAATCATTTAAAAACCCAAAACTTAAAAAGAGTTTTTCTAAGAATCTAATAACGTATAAAAAGGTTTGAGGTTTCTTAAATTTTTATAGAATCTAGTTTTTTTTTTTTTTTGAGTAGACAAATTCTATAAAATTAACAATCATTTAGAATATAGATAATAATATAATCAAAGTTTATTTTATGCAATAAACATCTCTACATTAAAAATAAATATCATAAAAAGAAATAACTCAGTGATGGGACTGATAAATATCATTTGCTATCCTACATTGTGCCATTTTCATTTCTCTAGAATCTCAACCTTTTACTTATTATCTAACATCCTTATTCCTAATATTATTTTCACACATTTCTTCACTATAAAATTCATCAAATAATATGCCATCCCTTCCATTCAACCTAATAAAATTATGGATTGTCATTGTTGCTATGACAATGAACATATGTTGTTCCAAAACATAAGTTGGCGTCTAATTTTAGATAGGGAGATAAATCTTCAAAACTTGAAAGTAATGCTCAATCACATTTTACACTAACAGGTGTAAATGATTAAATGACTCTTCTTTTTCTTATGTACCACCAATCTTTGAAAATTGCATAGATGGCATATTATATCCTTGAATAGATTAAGAAAGGCCCACATATTAGGATAATTTGAATCAACCACATAATATTTACATACACAAAATATAAGTTCATATGATTCATCTATAATTTTTCGAACATAATATAAAAGATAACACTATATTCACCTAGAGATTGATGATGAAAGTTTTTTATGAGATTTCAAATATACTATTAGAATATTCAAGAATCATGAGTCAAATTCTTCTATTCACCTACCACAAAAATAAATAACATATCAAAAGAACAAACTTCCATCACATTTTAGGAACACACTCCTTTACAAATGCGATATAACTTTTGTTTTTTCTTTGGCACACAAACATTGAGACATGTCCCATTTATCACTCTTACACAATTTTATAATAAGGTTAAAGTCTCAAATCATTTTTTATCTCATGAGAGACCTCATCAAGGCTTCAATATGGTTGTATAATTGTATAATCTTACCAACAATATAAGATACAAAATTTAATGCTATATATACATATAGATTGGTTATGAATTTTTTTTGTTGGGATCTTAAATACAATTATAGAATATCTCAGAATCATGAGTTAACTTCTCCCATCAACCATCCACAAATGTGAATATCATATCAAAAGATCAAACTGCCATCATATTTTGGAAACATTCTCCTTTACAATTACAATATGGAGTTTGTTATTTCTTTTGCTTACAAACATTGATATATGTCTAATATATCACTCCTACACAATCTTTAAGATAAAGCCAAAGTCTCGAATCATTTTTTAATCTCAGGAGTGACCTTGTTGAGGCTTCAATGAGGCCATATAATATCACAAGAAATATTAAATATATCAATAAAAGCCTTGCTGCAATATCTATTGATGGTCTTTTTAGAGTATTGAAATTGATATTGCACAAGTCTATTCCTTTCACTATTACCAATTATGTATATATAAAAATAAAAATAAATAAAAAAACTTACTAACTATTTTTTAACAGTCACATTATAAGTATCACTTATCAAATTTCTTGATCTCAAAATACTCAAAAACCTAAAAACAATCCTTCTTTATTCTAAATAAATGGTGGCATAACATATCATGACCCTTTCATATATGCTTAATCAAACAAAATGTCTTCTCAATAGGCATCCTGCTTCCTTTATGCAAATGTCTTACTAAATAATAGTAGGAATAGGCACTATTTTTTTTTAATCATTCATCTATACAAGAATAATTCATTGTTTATATTAGACATACATCTAATTTGAAATTGACAAGAATGTATAACAATGAATGAACCAAAACTATGAAACACAAAACACTAGCTTATAAAATGGAATCATGTATCCCACAAAAATTAATGTTAAAGGGAAAAAATAAACTTAAGGAATCTAAAATCCTCTTCCCCTTAGAACTTCCCTAAAGATAATTTAATAACTACAAATATTATTGGTCAATCTAACAAGAATCAATTATTATTAAAAGATGTAAGAAGAAATTCTAATGGAGACCTTACATAGTTAAATGCCCCTTGCCTAATGAGCTCATGGACTTGATGTCCATAAGTTCACATTACTGAGTAATAACCCACTTTTAATTAATATTAAATAAAATTCTATACAACAAACAACATTTATATTCCTAGTCTGAGGAAATGAATACTTTAAAGCTAATTTAAGGAAATATGATATGTAAAGGTTGCTCGATCTAAGGTGTATCAAAGGTAATCCATCAAGGAATGGAATATGGAACTAAAGTTCAAGAATAAACAACTAAAATTAGAAATTTTGCATATAGGATTACCCATTCTAGAAGAGTATAGTTTTAAAGAGGTTACGAGAAAAATGGAACGGACATATCAAAGAAGACCTAGAAATTACAAAAGATTACTCGTCTCAAAGATAACAAGTCACAAATTAAGAAAATTACATAAGTTCAACATAAACAAGAGAATTAATACCTTATAGTTTTGCATAAACAAAATTAGATAGCCTAAAATAAAATTAGGATTAGTATTTTATATAATGCTATACTAATATAATGCCCTTTGTTAATTCTTAGGTGGGTCTTTTAAAGCTTTAAACAAAATATTTACATTTTTGGGGATCCATATGCACCTTTATGTCTCTATTATCAACAGCATTAATGGCATAAGTAGACAGGATAAATAACTCATCTAAAATTTGATCACTTGTAGTATTTAGAATAACTAAGTATTCTTTTATGATGAGGGTTGTTGAGGATTGAGGTGTCTACGAAGAAGGATCATTATCTTAAATGTTGGTTCACACATTTGCAACAACTTATTATCAAATTTTTCACTAGTCAACTCCTTTCTCTTATAAGAACTATATTGAACTCTTAGAACTCTTGTTGCTTGAATTTTTATTTTGGCACATCACACCATATGAATCACTATAATCCTAACCCTCAACCTCTATAACTCTTTGAGCATCAAAAGGAGAAATAATACTTTATTCTAAGTTCTTCATCGTCATTATCTAAAATTGAGAGAATTCCTTGAGATAAAGTCCATGAATTTTCATTAGTTGCATGAGTACCACCAAAGATTTGTCAAAGCTCATATAAATGGCAATTGGCTTATCAAAAAATTAGGTTTTTCTAGAAAAAAATTATTACACACCAAATACAATGAAAATAGTATTTACCATAATTTACCTCAATAAATTCTTTTGATCTATCCTACCACAAGTGATTAAAGATGTTCTTGAGTCCTTCCAAGTCAAATTTTATTTTCAAGTTTTGCCTGTGATAGGTAAAAAAAAATTACCATGGTAAAATAATGTTTTACTTGAGTTTTTGGTATCGCATGTTCTTAACCCTATTAAAACCATCAACAATATTAGACCATCCAATCTTGTTGAAATTTAAACTAGGTCTCTTACCTTAATTAACCTCTTCAAGACATAATGGAACAATGGTGTAATGTCTTGATTTAGTCCAATGAATTATCTCTTATGAAAATATCATAGATCCTATAAATATAGGAACCACTTCATCATATATTCCTAGAACATGAATAGTTGTGAGGCAAGCATAACACATGACATAATTACTAGGATGTAAAAGTGAAATCAAGGGAAAAATGGAAAATTCAAAAGCTAGTGATAAGTGATATTGAATTACATTAATTTATACAAGCATGCTACAGCCTAGATTCATCACTCACTAGCATAAAGCATCAAATAGAGTAATGCTTATCTAGACTATACTACTATTTTATATTAATATTATACAATTATTAATATAAGATAACATGACTAAGAGCTTGCTAACCATTCCACCTAATCCATTGATGAGCATACTAATGTATGTTTTTCTTAAGAACGGTTATAACTTTAAAGAATCTAGAGTCACACAATATAATACTAGAATATACCTAGCCACATTCATACACACACATTATGCTACCATTCTCCCCTCCTTGTATCATTCATATATAAGTTTGAGTTCATGCCAAAGATTTTGATTTCATTTCAATCATATGTTCTCTCTTTTCTCATGCCAACAATAGGTAGCCAAGCACAAAATAAGTAACTAATAGGTATAAGTGAATTACAAGTCATTGCATAATCCTTCCAACAAATAAAAGAATAGAGAAAATGAACAACCATTAGCAATGCCTTTTAAATCATTGGACTAAGGAGTAAAGTAGTTAACACTACAAGAGTGGAAGTCTTACCAAGGGAAGTAGATCAAATAGCAACTCAGTTGCTTAGACAACAAAAGCATGCCACAAAGTTTCTAAGAAAGGTGCCAAAGAAGACTTGGGAATAATGCTCTTGAAAAAATTCATACATGATCTTGTTAAGCACCTACTAAATGATTGTATGAATTGTTAATACTTTGCTAGTTACATCATTATTTTTTGTGACTCAATCTTATTATTATGTCTGATCAATCCCAAAAATCTTACCAATATTTATTGATTCTTCTACTCTCCATTTAAAGAGTGAAAACTATATTGTATGGGGATTATTGCTAAGTTGTATTACTATGGCAACACTACTATAAGTACAAGATAATTGAAATTCTATAATTTTCTTGTCTAAAAAAATTATTCCGCGTAGATTGAGCTAATGAATCAATCTATTGCTCAGGAAAATCCACATCTAAATTTAACATGTCTAGAAATTAATTACTAAAAGATGATATAAGGCCAATCAATAACATTTCTCATTCCAACCAACATGAATGTTGCACACTATCATAAAAAAATATTGCTCATAATAGACTAAATGGTTTGGTAACATTTTCAACTATTTCAATTAGTAGCACATGTGTGCATACAATATCCAAGGATCCACATTGTAAAATGTTCCATGGAAAGGTAACACCAAAAGGATCATTTCTAATTTAATAGGGATACCTTTTACTTTAAAATTAGTTACTCATTCCTTTTAAAGTCATGTATAGCCACGCTTTTTTTTATATGATAGAGGTGAAGTAATTTTATTAACATGGTTTAATATTCTTGAAATAAAAAAAAATAAAAATAAAAACTTAGTGAACTTTCATAGAACATAATACTTGTTTAAGAATAAGTAGACACTAATGATAATTACCACATCATTTCATAAGGGCATACTTGCACTTTTTCTACAATAAAGATGACTGATGATATATTTTTCAATAATTAAAACCAACCAAAAGACGTTTTGCAAACACAATGCACAGGTCCTCAAAAAATGAATGACATTAATATTCATGTTAAAGTCCTTGATAACATCATTGGGAAAGACATATTGATGGCCAATATATGACCTAAGAACCAAATTAGAACACTCCATAAAGAAACACATGACAATAAGCCTCAAACTCCACATTAAATTATTATTGAGATATTGAGAATCAAGGGTTAAGTGACCAACAAATAATAGAAGAAAGTAACCACAGTTCTTTATTTATACTAATCCAATTCAAAATTTCTTAGGGCAGATCGATAAAGGAAAGAGAAAAGAAAAAGACTGTAGAAAAGTAGATAATTGATGCCCAGGCATATGGGAGCTACCAGGGCAGATCAGCATGAAGTTTGAACAAGGCAGTGACTTAGACCGAAAACGAACAAAATATAAGGAGCTTATGGGCAAGAAAGAATATATCAAATTTACATTAGATCTTAATAATCAATATCATCACAATGGGGGTAGCACAGCACAAACCACAGCCAGCTAGGAGCAATGATAAATTAATTTAATCTATAGATATGATAGGATTGAATGCTAATTCATCAAGATTATAATAATAATTATGCAGAACTGTACCTAAACCTATAATGTGTGAATGACCGATAGATTCAGAATAATGACTCTACTGCAGTTTTCTAGACCAGATACACGCTTAAGGATTGCGACCTTATATACAAACAACTAACCTGTCATCTATCAAGCTATTATAATTCAATCCATCAACAATCTAAAATACCCAACATCCATATACATATGGTCCACATCTAATTAGATACATTAAATCTAATAATTTATACGTAAATATAGTCATTTATATATGAGCTTAATTTATACAACAACCAACAATTCTCATAGTTTACGTATAAGTCCATTATTTGGATAAAAACCCAATAGCAATTGCTTAACAGAAGAGACCCTGCTGTCATTCACCACTCAAAAACTTGAAAGACCAATTTTCATCAATTCAATACAATAGTGTAGTAGCAGTGGAAAACAATCATAACCGGCGTTGACCAACTACAGAGTAAAGAGGACACTTCTAAGCATAAGATTTGGAATAGAGGGATTAACATTGCACAGAAAGGAAATGGCAAGATTACCAAATAAACTACTCAACATCATAACCGCAGGTGAATTCTTTTCTGTCCCAAATTTCCCAATCTTCAAATCGTCTGTGAAGAAAAGGCATAAATAGCAGCATCAAAATTGAATTTTCATACCACTTACCTAGTGTTAAGCAGGTCACCCTTTTTTCGCCCCTTTCAGCAATATACGTCGGGGCTCCTTGTAACAATTTAACCAGCTGCACGAGTGTCTTCAAGGTTATCGACTTTAAGTATCAAATTATTGTTCCTCTGCCCATGTAAATTCCTGGAACTTTAATTTCCCACGGTAAGCCCTGACAATTTCCGGAAGTTCATGTGTATATTTCGTAATAAATCTGTCTTTAAACCCCTTTTCAGTCATCTTGAACACATAAGATGGGCTCATGGGTGCTTTAATCAGCTCTTTGAACAGCAAAAGTTGCAAAATGGAACATCGAGGGATCAGCCTTTTCTCCAAACTTAATAATATCAGGTTAGGATCTCTGCAAATTGCTGAAGGCTTCATTCTCAACTTGTTCAAATAAAAATCCATCATAGTCGTGATCTTCTTCACTGAAACATTCATAATCATTGGCTGCGCTCTAAATGACAGAAGAAACTCATCCCCTGACAAGCCAAAACTACTATATGCTTCTAATTTCTTCTTCCAAAGAGATTCGTTTGTACATCCCATGGCACGAACTGCCAAAACAAACAATATTTTTTGGGGATCAAAACCCATTTCCAAAGCTCGATCAACAGCCTCAACAAGTCTATTGTTGCTTATGAACAACGGACAAGGCTCAAAGGAGAAAAACTTGAAGATATTAGACTCGGGCACACCACGGCTAAGCAAAGTTGATATGTTTGGTTCAAGCACTGGCCTTATATTAGCTTCAAGTACCCTAGAGTATCCTAATACTGCTCTCAGCACGTTCTCATTGGACCCAAACAAGTTTTTTAGCAACTGAACAGAAGGTTTAATGTGCTTTTCAAGACTCCTTTCTATAAAATAAGGCTTCATTACCAGCATTGTTGCAATGCTCGAATCTGAAATACCCAACTCCCTCAAATATTCCAGCTTAGGCTTGAGATTCTTATCCACGCCAATCATCAATATAGGAGGGTTCTTCATAATCAAAGCTTTAATTTGATCAGCTCTAAACCCAAATGATCTAAGCAACTCAAGCACTTCATTCACGTGAGAGAATAACGCCCCAGGATGCTTCTTGACGATTTCATCCAGCTTAGTCCCAGAAATACCCAAGGACTTAAAGACCTTTATAGTCGGCTTAATAGTTTCCTCCAAATCACAACACAAGATTCCTGGCCGAACACTGATCAGCTTCTCGATCTGCCCACTTTTTAAACCACGAGATCTTAAGAACTTCAGTATTGATTTTGGTTTTTCAAGGGTTTCAAACTGGACCTTCCTAGAAGCTACAACTGCAGATTCTAAGGGCAACCCACATGATTCGGTGAGGAAGCTGACAGTTAGAGAAATTGGGTCTGTGCGATTTGAGCTGACGGGATTAAGAGTTGAAGATGAGAAGAGGCGCACATAAATTAGTGGTAGCAATGGTTGTGAACTTGAAGCTTTTAAAGATTTTGATATTCTAGAAATCATTGGGAAATACTCCGAGGAAACAGAAACTAGAAAGGAGAATTGACGAACCAGGTCAAGGGGACGATCTTGCAGCTTCTCCCTGCATCGAATTACACTGCTCTGGAGTTCTCGGAACCGTACAAGTTAAAACCCTAGAACGATCACGTGGCGCAGGCACGCAGCGGTACGAAGGAATGAAGGATAAGAAGCTGATATCGAATGCCGAATGGTAGTTGCACAGTGCGACAACTCTGCAACTAGGGTCGTAAATGAGTTGAGCTGAGCCGAATACCTTTATATTTAGGCTCAACTTGTTTAATTAAGCAAGTCTAAAATAATGTTTAGGTTCGGCTCATTTAACTAAACGAACGAGCTGAACCAAGCTTTTAATTAATTGAGTTGAATCGATCTCACGAACCAAAGCCAAAAAATAAACCGAACCGAGTTTTTTCGAGCTCGGACTCGGCTCATTTAATAAACGAGCATAAAAGTGAGGCTCGGTCTTAACTCGTTTAACTAAATAAACGAGCCGAACCGAGCTTTTAACGAGTCGAGCCGAGTCAATACCGAACTGATTCAACTTATTTACAGTCTTATCTACAACAATGGCCCGGAAGCTGTAACAGCGGATCATGGCATATTCTAATACATATTTTAGCTTTTTTATTAAACACTTCTAGATTAATTTGTTATAAGAAGATTGCCATAATTTTTTTATAAACTAATTCATCATATCCTTTGAAACGAAGTGATATTAAAATATGTTGATTTGATTATAAAATATGATAAGAAATGTTGATTGTTTTATCTTTGTAGAAATATGACTAACCCTATTATGTTCATTTTATCTATTGTTATGAATTATAATATAAGCAAACATTTAGGTTCATCCAAGAGTTAAGCTATAAGATCATTCATATCTAATTGACTTACAAGGCCATATAAAGCTCTCCTTTTCTTTATTTAGTTCTCTAAATTACTTTTAAAATGATGAGTCCTCCTTTGATGGAGGAAAAATAATAGTTTTTTTTAGTTTTTCTAAACTTTTGGTGGATGAGAAAACGATGATATACATCTTTTGGTACAAAAAAATCTCCCTTATTGAAGCAGAGAAAAAGAAGATCAAAAAGAAAGTTTTTACGGGAAACAAGTAAAAGGAAAATAATGAAAGAGATAATAGGAATTATCCTTTATGTATGGCCATCAATCAAGTTTAAGCATTACCTATAAAAGCTAGTGTCATCATGTGCTTTTGTGAATTTAATAACAAAGCCAAAACTTGAAAAGATTTTTGAGAGATAAGATAGCCTCATTTGTGTGAAAGAACAATTAAGAGAGAATTTAGATGTTAGTGTTTATTCTCATCTTCTTAATAATAAAAGGATAAATTTATAAAAACTCATCTTTGGGGTAATTTTTTAAAGACGCATCCTACTACTAATGGTAACAAATTTTTAATATAGTTGAATTTTGTTTTAATTATAACATGGAAGATAAATCATAAAATATAGATCTTTCAAGTGCAAATACACATCTTCCATGCATAATTACACATCTTTTATAGTATATTGACCTCCTAGGTCAATCAATGTATTAATCCTTATTTTTATGATAATACTTGTGTTCAAGGGATTAACTTATTTGTTTAAGTATGCATGAACTCCAATGATCAAAAGGATGTTAAACTACACTTATCTAAACCAACCTTCAAGTGCAATGGCTTAACAGAATAATCAAGCTTCAAAGAGCATTTAACCAATTCTTCATTCAAGAAACATTCAAAAAGAGAAATTAATTTTCAAAGAACAAAAAAAGGTTGCATCAAAATACCAAGACTCAATACCTCAATGTTTATGCGTTAAGCCTTAGGTTATCCTATAAGGTTGTGTAAGCACTTATACTTGTGATTTTAGTCTCTTGGGATATTTTAAAATCTTCTTTAGAAATTACCTTATATGAATTCTTTGTTGTTTTTAAATCCCAAAAAATTTTCAAAGTAATTTACAAGTGTGGTTTCAAATGGAACCAATCGACTGGTTTATGTTTTCAAAACCATGACTTTGAGCCTTCAAAAACCCTTAAAACCAATCAACCTATTCCTATGGATCTTCTATCCTATGAAAAATGGTTTTATCTCTAGTTGAACTCATTGACTAGTTCCCTCAAACAAATATATTGATTCTTGAAACCAATCGATTGGTTTGATTAACCAAGCTATAAGTTATCGAGCTATGAGTTAAACTTTTGCATAAACAATTTTTTCCTCTATTTGATCACTTTATTTGGTTTCATCAAATTGATTGATTTATTCTTTAAAAAAAACAAAGTTTGAGTAACTAGGCTAAGGGTTAAAATAAAATATAAAATGCTTTTTGATCAAGGATTAAATCGATTGATTGATTTAAGTAAACACATCAATTAGTCATATAACACATCGACTAGTTTGCTAAACCATTCGAATATTCTTATATGGTTATACTTTATAGGACCAAAAATGTAAAGTGTGAAACCTATCAACCAGTTCTAATAACCTATTGACTAGTTAATGCAAAGGTAATATTTTTGCATTAGGTTTAAACATATTCCTTCATTTTGTTATACCAACTAATCGATTGGTGAGCATTAAACACTAAAAATCTACCCCTTTCTCTCACAATGGCTATATGATTTTTTTACCCCAACGTCCATACTATTGGTCAATGGTATAAATAACTTTTAAGTAGAATAACAATATTTTTAGAGCACTAATTAATTGCACATTTATTTCTCTACTATCTCTTGCCCTTAATTATCAACTACACACTTTCATAATCTGAATTTGTCAAGATTCTTTAAAAGGAAAATTTTCTTGTTCACTCAACTTAGCTAGAATCAATTATTCCATTGTGATATCTACTCTTTCTAACTAGATTCAGTCAAAAATTGTTCATACACTTTCATATTTGTATCATTACTAAGGTTCCTTGTATTCTTTTCTTTTTTTGATAATTGTGAAAATAAGAAAAGGAAAATACAATGATTGAAAATAAAACACCATCGAAAGAAATGGCTTAAAAGAAAGCTTGTACGTTGTGAACCACCTCATCGATTCAGTATGAAAAATCCTCTCGTCTATTCTTGATCTAAAAGCCGATCCTCGTTTTGATAAGTATAACCATCCACTTAACACATACTTGATGAGTTTCAAACACAATCTTGTTTCCGAACTCCCAAATAGCTCCCATTAATACAAAAAAATGCGCCAGTCTAAATGTTCCCACTAAGACCCATCCTTCTACCTCTAAGATAAGCAAGAGCGTTATCCATTGTAGACCATGACATTACCCACGTGCAACCAAACCACTCACAAATCTCATACCAGAGCTTTCCCATCACTGTGAAATGAGGAACATGTGATTGATGGACTCTTGCTCAATCTTGCAAAAAGGACAACCAGATTCCCTTATATCAATGAGTTGGAGTCTAGCTAATATATCCCTTGTGTTAAGTCTATGTTGAATGGCAAACCAAGCAATAAGTTCAATCCCCGATGGCACTATACCGATCTAAACTCTATTGTAATCGCTACTCCTCCTTCCATTCTCATGAAGAAGCTAATACAAGGTCTCACAAAAAGGATCTAATTAAGAAGACCCCCTTATTGTCATAGGCCCAACTAATCGTATCCTTTCTATCATTGCTCAGGGAATACTGTTGAATCAAACTTCCCAACTGCTACGCCTGATCTTCCTCCTAAGAAAAAAGTCTTTGCCTCCACAATAATTACCACCTCCATTGAACACCGTCCCAGAAGCCCATATCCTCTACTCTTTCCCTTTGCTGACTTCATGCCAAGAACAATCTCAGAAATAAACTTTTCAGCATACCTTGCTTCATCCACTTACCATACTAGAACCTGGCACTACTACTATTGCCCAGAATAATCCTTGTACCTGAGTTAAGAATGGAACTTTTCCTTCCAAGATTTACAATGTCCACCCATGAAGTCCACCATTTCTTTTGTTCCAGTATCTCTAAGCTTCCAAAATGGTCGTCAGGATAAATAGAAGATATGACCTATTTCCAAGAAGCCCCCTCTATGGTATAAAACATCCACTACCATTTGAACAAAAGCACATTCTTCCTCATAACTAAATCCCCAACCCCTAATTCACCCAGACTTTTAGGACATTAGATCACACTCCAACTAACTAGTGGTAACTTCTTTCTCTCCCTATTACCACCCCAAAAGAAATTCCTTTGTGCATTTATAATCTCCTTAATCACCCCTTTTGGTATTCTAAAAAGACTTATGTAGTACATCGACAGGCTATTCAGAAAACTCTTTATCAGCACCAGTCGCCCTGCTCTAGAAAGGATCTTTGCCTTCCATTTAGCCAATCTCTACTTAATCTTATCGACCGTTGGTTTCCATACCTAATTATTCCTCGTGTTAGCCCTCAATGGGAGGCCAAGGTACTTTATGGGTAGAAAGCTAATCTTATAGTTCATAATATCTATGGCCTCATTTTGAAATTGTACATCCACCCTAAGACCGATAAGCTCAGACTTTATAAAATTAACTCTCAGTCCTGACAATAGATAGAAACAATCCAACAGCCTTCCCAAATTCCTAATATTATCGAGAGACGCTCCACAAAAAATCATAGTGTTGTCCGCAAATTACAAATGGGTCACCTCACACCTATCTCTTCCCACTCTCAAACCCTAGATCAAGCCTTTATCAAGGCCTCTTCTGATAAGCTAATTGAATGCCTCTACCACCAGCATGAAAAGAAAAGGGGAGATGGGGTCCCCTTGCCTAAGACCCCTTCTCATCTTAAAGGGAGTGGAAGGTGACTCATTAACTGAAACAGAGATACTGGCAGTTGAGATTCACTCCTTTGTCCATTCTCTCTAGACGTTCCCAAATCCTATTATGCTCAAAATTCTATCCACAAAGTCAAATCTGATGCTGTCATACACCTTTTGAAAATCCAACTTGATCATCACACCTCTCGATCCTTTCTTCTTCTTAATCCACTGAACTATCTCATTGACAACCAGAGCCCCATCTAGAATGCTTATGTCTTCAATGAAAGCTAATTAAGAATCACTAACCAGGTGATCAACTACCCATTTTTAATCTATTTGCTAATATTGTTGAGATAACCTTATAGATACACCTTATCAAACTGATAGGTCTGAATTGAATGACCTCCTCCACCTCATCCACCTTGGGGTTCAAGGTAACCAAAGTAGTATTAAGCGCATACGACAACCTACTAGAGTGTAAAAATTCTAGGATAGAGTTAATGAACTCCTCCCCTACGACTCCCCGCATCTTCCATGTGAAACCTATAGGATACCCATCGTCCCAGGAGCTTTTAGAGGATCACACGCCTAAACCGCCTTCTGAACTTCCTCACTTTGAGGTATGCTTTCAAGAGCCCTGCTTTGCTCTTTCATGAGCTTGTGAAAGCCATCAGCTGAAACACTAATGTTAGGAAGATATGGCTGCTTATAGAGTCCTTTAAAATATCAAATCAAATATCACCTTATCTTTCTCCACAAGCCTACTGATAGAATCTTTCTTCTTTCTGACAGTGGCAACAGTATGGAAGAATCTTGTGTTCTTATCTCTTTCTTTGAAGCCTTTTATTCTAGAGATCTAAAGACAATAATCTTCTTTCCTCTTATGCCACTTCCATAACTACTTCTTTGAAGTTTCTCTTCTAGCTATCAGAACTTAGTAAAAATTCTCATCATCACCTGAGATATTCATCTTCTCCAGTTCTTGCTCAAAGGTCCTGATCTTTGATTCAGCATCCCTAAACACTTTCTTGTTATATTCTCTAAGCACGCTCTTCAGATCCTTTAGTTTATTCTAACATAAGGTCCCCTCTAGCTTAGACCAACACTTCGCCACAAAACCACAAAACTACGGATGAGAAAACCATATCTCCCAAGATTTGAAAGGCTTCAGCCCATCTCCAAACTTCTTATCACAGAGACGAATAAGAGCGTGATCAGACAGAGATCTTCTAAGACCTAAGCAATAGAGTGTCGGAAACATAGAGAACCAAGTTGGGTCAATCAAAAAATGGCCTAGAAGACTAGTCAAACTGGCTTTATGCCAAGTGTACTTCACATTACTAGGGGGAATTAATGAGCCCTATCCCATCAAGCTATTCATTGAAGGATCTAGCACTACTATTATCTGACCATCCCCCTTATCTTTTTCTAGGTCGCCTAACCTCATTAAAGTCTCCCATAACAAGCAATGGGCCACAACACTATTGCCCCACATACTACAATTCTTCCTATAGCCCCTTCCTGTCTCTTAACTCAGAATACCTATACACGAGAAGCACGACACATTCAAAAGAGAGCGAGGCTAGACAACCTTCAATCAAAATCCATCTATTACTGATCCTAGAGTTCTAGAAAATAAATAACTGAGCATCCCAACTAATAATGACATCTTCTCTCCTACCTTGCGCTAGGGACTCCCTCCAATTGATTAAACCTGATCACCAAACTCTGTTCTTCCATGAGTCTGACACGGATTTGTGCTTTGTTTCTACCAATCCAAAAATCCACAGCCTTTCCCTAGAAATTAAAGACTAAGCACTAGACACTTTACCCGGTGCTCCTATAGCCTTAACATTCCAACTAATAATTATCATAAATCAAACCACACACCTTAACTCCCAAAGTAACTTAATTTCCATTAAAATGTTTTTTCCTAATAATTCTTTGGCTTTTCCTTAGAACAGCTAATTTCTCCATACACTCCACCTCCCCTCTAGAAGATAACCTAATCTCTTTCCCAAGCTTCCAAGTCTCCCTTGCTTCTAATAACTTGACATCCTCCATATTTCCCTCAACCATCCTTCGTAATTGTGAATCCCTATCTTCCCCTCTAACTTCATAAACATTATGGACTATAGAACCCTCAAAACTAGGTGGAGGATCTCCCAATCTTACTTGTAGCGAGCTCCCTTCCACTAGCTCATCCCTTTATCTTCCACATCCCGCATCTCTCAACCAATCTTCCTCTACCAGCGATGAAAATCCCTGCCACATCATACTCCTATACATCCTATTCTCTCCCTGTAAATCATAGTCAACTAGTACTATTTTTGTGCTCGACAATTCAGGTGCAAGACCCACTTCACCCCTCCTATCTATCAATAGCAAATCAGATCTTAGCTCTTGCGTTTCTAGAGAAAACCTTGCCAACCATTTCCTCTCTTGGTCCAACATCCTTATGCATCCTATGGAAACTAATAGTTCCTCCTCTCCCTAAGGTGACTGCGTACATGAGGCGGTGCATGTCCCGCTTTTTGTTTTCAAAGCCACCAAATCACCCATCTTGAAATACCCCAAAACCCTAATTTAGGAGATCATGGCCAAATAAGGGATTATTAGGAGATTAATTAAATAAATTAATTTGTTTTAATTAATAAGGATAAAATGGTTTATAATTAACATAAAATTTATAGATAATTTAATTAAAGAAAATTTAAAGGTTTTGGCTAATTAAAGTGGAATTCAAGAAAATTTCTTCAAAACTCCCTAAATTAGAATTTAATTATTTTTCTAATATAATTATTTTATTAAAAATCCAAAATTACTTCAAATCATGCTAATTAATCCAACCACTAATTTTCCTCCTTTTTCTTTTTCTTTCCTCTTTTCTTTTCCCTCCTTTTTCCTTTTCTTTCCTTTATTTCTCTTCTTCTTCCCCGGCCTGGGCCAGCCTGCCAGGCCCAATCCCCTCCCCCCTCTCTCTCTCTCTCGTGCGGCCCAACCCCGTGCCTCTTTCCTTTTTCTCCCGGACCGCCGGTCCAACTCACTTCTTCTTCCCCCGCGTCGTCTTCCTCCCTCTGTCGCCTACAACCCGAAATTTTTGCCGGAAAAGGAAGCTTCAACGCCACGCCATTAGCACCAGTCATTTCGCCCCTCTTCTCCCCGTTGACTTCCCTGTGGACATGACCAATCATCATAACCCTTCTCCCGCACGTAAGCCCCTATGCAAACGAATCATGGTCTGAAAATTTTCAGACCATGCGCCGGCCAATTCCGCTGGACAACCTACCCTAATCCTAACCCCCTAACCTCCCCCCTAGAATCTTGTCGTTTCCCGTCCCCTTTGGCCTATAAATAGCCCTAACCTCTGCCGAAATCAGGTTCGAAAAACCTGAAAAACCAGAGGAACAACTATCGCGCCGCCCCACCTTCAGCCGTCACTTCCGCCACCGTCAGCCACCCCTGCCACCTACCCTTGCCCCCAAAACTTTCCCTGCACCGCCCTCTACACAACCAACCCCCTTAGCTTCCGTGCCTAGCGCCGCACGTGCCGCCTCGGCCGTGCGAAAATCTCTCCCCAAATCGACCCTTCCAGCCCTGCGCCACTTTCGCGTCACCGCCACCGGCTGTACCGCCACTTGCAGCACCATCACCATCCCCCAAAACCACCAGGAGTTTCTGCTCTACCACCATACACCTCCACTTTCCCCTAGTTTCTCCTCCTTTAGCCTCCATAGCCACCTTTCCCATTTCTTCCTCCTCCATCGCCGCTGCCGCCGCCGATGCCACCACCCCAGCCAGGTTGCCCAACTCCCTAAACCCTAGATCTTGACTAATAGAAGTGGTTAATGATTTTAATACTATTAACTATTATTATTAATGTTATTATAATTATTATTAACATTATTATTATTAATACTATTACTATAAGTATTATTATTATTACCCTTATTATTATTATTATTATTATTATTATTATTATTATTATTATTAGGTCCTAACATTACCCCTAAGAACTTTTAATTAATGGTATTAAGCAATACAAAGACCCTATTAAGTTATTATTATTGTTAATATTGCTAGTATTACTATTATTATTTTTATTATCATTATCACTACTATCATTATTACTATTATTATTATTGTTATTGTTATTATTACTATTATTACTATTATTATTATTATGGTTATTATTATTACTATAATCGTTACTACTACTACTATTATTATTATTATTATTATTATTACCGTGTTATTACTCTAACTATGACTAATGTCGTCATTGCCTCTATTATTATGATTATTATAGTATTCCTACTACTATTAGTACTATTATTACCATCATTGTGTTATTATCATTACTATTATTATTATTATTATTATTATTAACATCATCATCATCATCATCATCATCATTATTATTATTATTATTATTATTATTATTATCCTTTAGTATTATCATTTTAGTATCCTTATCATGATTCGTATTGCCACTAATGTTATCATTACGATTACTATTACTATTCCTATCATTGTTATTAGCATTCTTATTATTATTAATAATTTTAATAACATTGTTGGAACCCTTACCATAATACGGCGAAAATGATAAAGCCTACTCCGAGTAGTGGAAAAATTTAACTAATTATATTAGGAATAATAATAACCCTACCTTTTATTTATAAACTACTAGTTATTAATATTAGCCTTAGTTTTAGGCCATGATAAGAGTAAGATAGGGGTTTTGGTATTTCCGATAGAGGGAGATTAACTCATAGTATTTCCCTCTTATAGGTGAATCGAGTGAGAACTTTCGGGAGGCGTAGGAGCGTGCTCCAAGCCCGACGCCGATCTAGGTAAGGGTCTAACTAAGGCCACTTGTGTGATATGTGAACTACTGGTTGTGGATGTCTTATATGCTCATGTGATGTACTTATGTGTTATGCTTTAAATGTTACTATCTTATATGCCTTACGTGTAGAACAGCATGGATCCAGGTACGTCTGTGTGAATTACCTGTATTATGTTTAATGTGAATGTGCTTCAATTTATGATGTGTTGTGGCCTTAGGACATGCATGCTAGGGAATTTGGTGTGGTGACATAGTTTGGGGACATGGAAGAAAAGATTTGGGAACAAATAACAAAAGGGAGAAATAAGTCGGTTAGAGAAGGGATGGGAGAAATAAGGGTTTAATGGGGTGGTTACGGTCTGCATGGGGGCAAACCTTACGTATAGAAAGGTGCCTCGGGGTGTGTGGAAGGTAAGAGAGGTGTTGTTTGGGTGTTTGGGGGCTCCGAGTGAAAAATAGTACGTGGACCAAAATAAGGGTGTGTAGGAGACGAGGTTAGAGTTTAGAGGGTGACAAGTTGGTATCAGAGTGTTGGTCCTCAAACCCACACTTGTTTCTTCTCCAAAACAAGATTCATTTTACGAATTTTACCTAAATTAAAACGTTTTCATGCCTTAGCGAAACCCTTCTATTTTAACGATTTCGAGTTCGGGCCACGGTGAGGAACGTCAGGGTAGATTAGGGGTTTCCCTGAGGAGGGAAGGCAATTAGTTAGGATTATTACGAACTAGTGGGTTTGCTTCTAACCATGTCTTTTATTGGATGCAGCCCCGATGGCGGCAAACGGCCGAGTAGCACGTCTGGAGGAGGCCTTCGAGGCCTTCATGGAATTTGTTCAGCGCCCCCACCACCCAGAGGGTGCCTGTGAAGACTGGCTTCGAAGGGTTACTGGGCACCACTCTCCTACATATTCCGGCGAGGAGGACCCTGTGGTCCTCGAGGGGTGGATTTGACACCTGGATCATACTTTTGAGGCAGTGGACTGCCCCGCAGCTAGACAACCCAGTATAGCTGCTTTCTTCTTGAGGGGCGTAGCGGATACTTGGTGGCTAGAGTACAGAGCTCGGGTTCGTCCCTCGGCAGATTGGGAGGCGTTCAAGACCACGCTTCGTTCTAGATTCTACCCAGAGAGCCTGAAGAGGGACAAGCTACGAGAATTTATGTAGCTCACCCAAGGCACGATGACGGTGCGGCAGTACTACGCTCGCTTCACTGAGCTGCTACGCTTTGCTCGTGGGATCGCCGCAAACGAGTCGATAGTAGTGTTCCAGTTCGAGCAGGGGCTAAACTTCGGTATCCGTAGGATGATGGGAGCGGTGCCATTCACAGATCTTACCACACTCTATGAGCATGCCTGCCTCGCCGCCACCCTAGTCCAGAAGCAGGCCAGCATCCTCTGGAATAGGAAACTCGAGGGCCAGAGTTCCGGGGGTAGGACCCAGCCAGGGTTAGGAGCACCGAGGAGACCCCCACCACGAGACCAGAGTAGGGCCAGGGACCCTCGGGAGGATTTGCGTGTAGACGTTGTGGCCGCAGCCACCCCGGCCGAGACTGCATAGGTAACCTTATTATATGTCAGAATTGTGGCAAGCGGGACCATCGAGCATTCGAGTGTCAGGGACCACCACGCACTCAGCAGTATCAGCCTCATCAGACTTCACAGGGAGGAGCATTGATACCACAGCACCAGGCCTACCAGCAACACCTCCGGACCGCACCCCCACAGAACTACCAACGCGCACCTGCCCCAGCCAGTGCTCCAGCCAGAGGGGCCTAGGAAAGGCCTCAGGGGCCCAGACCATTTCACCAAAAGGGAGGCCAGTCAAGCGGTCGCCTGAATGTGATTAGTCAGGCAGAGGCAGACCACCAGTTGGATGTTATCACTGGTACGTTCACCATTCGTTCTCTGCCAGTGCATGTTTTGTTTGACTCGGGAGCCACCCTGTCCTTTATTTCGTCTGGTTTTGTTGCTAAAGCTAGTCTACCACCTGCTGCTAAAGTAGAATTGTCTGTGATGCTTCCCTCCAGAGATAGAGTGAGATGTAGCCAATTATACTCTGATGTGGCCTTAGTCATAGGCGGGGTAGACTTCCTAGTGGATCTGGTCGGGATGGAATTGAAGGATTTTGACGTGATTCTAGGTATGGATATGTTGGGGAGATATAATGCTATAATTGATTGCGCCCAGGAACACATAATCTTACGAGGCCCGAAGGAAACTAGGGTTTCATATCGAAAGACCCAGCCTAAGCCCGCCACCAAGGTGGTAACGGCAATGACCCTATGTTCCTTGGTTCAAAAGGGATACCCCCTATACCTATGCAGCGTACAAGAGCTGAACAAGGACCTGGCTGAGTTAGATAGCATCTCGGTGGTCAAGGAGTTTCCGGACGTGTTTCCAGAGAAGATACCGGGTATGCCTCCAGTTCGGGAAATTGATTTCAAGATCGAGTTAGTGCCAGGAGCTGAGCCCGTCACAAAGGCACCCTACCGGATGGCGCCGATCGAGTTGAAGGAGTTGAAAGCCCAGCTAGAGGAACTATTGGAGCATGGGTACATTCGACCGAGTGTGTCACCTTGGGGAGCACCGGTCCTATTCGTAAAGAAGAAGGATGGTAGTCTCCGTCTCTGCATCGACTACCGAGGTTTGAACCAGCTGATCGTAAAGAACCGGTACCCGCTCCCGAGGATAGATGACCTTTTCGACCAGTTGAAGGGTGCCACCGTGTTTTCTAAGATTGACTTAAGGTCGGGGTACCATCAATTGAGGATCGCTGATGCTGATATCATGAAGACAGCCTTCCGAACTCGGTATGGACACTATGAGTTTATGGTGATGCCGTTTGGACTCACGAATGCGCCTGCGGTTTTCATGGATCTGATGACAAGGATATTCAGGCCATTCTTGGATCAATTCGTTGTGGTGTTCATTGATGACATACTAGTGTATTCCCGAGGAGATGAGGATCATAAGCAGCACCTCTACACTGTTTTGAATCTGCTGAGAGAGCATCGCCTATATGCCAAATTGTCGAAGTGCGGATTCTGGCTCCAAGAAGTGGCTTTCCTGGGGCACATTATATCAGCAGAGGGAGTGGCGGTGGACCCAGCCAAGATTGTGGCCATCACAGAATGGAAGCCTCCTACGAATGTCGCCGAGGTTTGGAGTTTTCTGGGATTGGCCGGGTATTACAGAAGATTCGTGCAGAATTTCTCCCGAATTGCCCGACCATTAACCAACCTCCTGAAGAAGACGACGAAGTTCCAGTGGGATGAGACGTGCGAAGAAGACTTCCAAGAGCTAAAGAGACGGTTGACCACTACACCCGTGTTAACCCTACCAGAGGGTACCGATGAGTTTGAGGTCTATAGTGACGCATCCAAGCACGGGCTAGGGTGTGTATTGATGCAGAAGGGTAGAGTGGTCGCATATGCATCCCGACAATTGAAGCAGCATGAACAGAACTATCCCACGCATGATCTGGAGTTAGCAGTCGTGGTATTTGCGTTGAAGATTTGGAGGCACTACCTGTATGGGGCAAAATGCAGATTCTTTACGGACCACAAGAGCCTCAAGTACATTTTCACTCAAAAGGAGCTCAACATGAGGCAGAGAAGGTGGTTGGAGCTTGTCAAGGACTATGACATAGAGTTGACCTACCACGAGGGTAAGGCCAACGTAGTTGCAGACGCCCTGAGCAGGAAGACTTCACATCCTGCACTATGTCATGTAGTCGCGGACCGTATGATCCGGGAGTCGTCGGGCCTAGAGATCGAGATGGTTCAGCAAGGGGACCTTGAGGCCCGCATGAAGGCCCTGACACTGACGCCCACCCTATTTGAGGAGATCCGAGCTGGGCAGACCGGAGATGTCAAGCTCGAAAGGATCCGGAGAAAGATACAAGAAGGCCGAGTAGAAGGGTTCAGTGTTCATGAGGATGGCAGCCTTCGGTTCAAGGGATGTTGGTGTATACCGTAGAGTTTTCCAGAGTTGAAGTGTCGCATTATGGAAGAAGGACATCAGACTCCTTACTCAGTCCACCTAGGAAGGTCCAAGCTATACAAGGATCTCAGACCGAGATTCGAGATTTCTCTCTCACTTTTGGGGAAAGCTACAGGAGGCCTTGGGAACAAAGTTGAAGATGAGTACAGCTTTCCACCCTGCCACCGATGGGCAAACACAGAGGACCATACAGACTCTAGAAGATATGCTGAGAGCCTGTGTACTAGATTTCCAGGGATGTTGGGAGGAGCGCCTACATCTGGTAGAGTTCTCATACAGCAACAGCTACCATGCTAGTATTGGGATGTCCCCCTTTGAAGCATTGTACGGGCGAAAATGTCGAACTCCCTTATATTGGAATGATATTAGTGAGACGGTGGTATTGGGGCCAGAGATGATCGAAGAAATGACTAGTCAGGTCCGACAGATTCAGGACAGGATGAGAGCCGCCCAGAGCAGGGAAAAGAGTTACGCGGATCGGAGTTTCCGGGATAGTGACTTAGAGCCTGGAGAAAAGGTTTTATTGAGAGTCTCCCCCACAAAGGGCGTTCAGAGATTTGGCAGGAAGGGTAAGCTGAGCCCGAGGTACATCGGCCCCTTTGAGATCCTGGAGCGTATAAGAGAAGTTGCTTATCGTTTGGCTCTTCCTCCTTAGTTGGCTCGAGTCCACAATGTATTCCACATCTCGCAGCTGAGAAAGTACATTGCCGACCCTTCTCACATAATCCGACCAGAGGAGATAGAACTGGATGATGCATTAACCTATGAAGAGAGACCGGTGCGAATCCTCGACACCAAACTGCTGAAGACCCGCTCAAGTGCAGTTCCCCTCGTCAAGATCCTATGGAGTCGGCATGGAATCGATGAAGCTACCTGGGAAACCGAGAAGGATATGCGGGAAGCGTACCCAGAACTCTTCACTACAGGTACAACCAATTTTTAGAAGTTTTTCCCTAAGGGGGTAGTGGGGTTGGTTACTAGTGTGGGGATAGTACCATATTCGAGTAGAATACCTTTACCTTAGCCTAGGAATCGCTAGTGACTTCGGGGACGAAGTCTTTCTTTAAGGGGGTAGTGATGAAATACCCCAAAACCCTAATTTAGGAGATCATGGCCAAATAAGGGATTATTAGGAGATTAATTAAATAAATTACTTTGTTTTAATTAATAAGGATAAAATGGTTTATAATTAACATAAAATTTATAGATAATTTAATTGAAGAAAATTTAAGGGTTTTGGCTAATTGAAGTGTAATTCAAGAAAATTTCTTCAAAACTTCCTAAATTAGAATTTAATTATTGTTCTAATATAATTATTTTATTAAAAATCCAAAATTACTTCAAATCATGCTAATTAATCCAACCACTAATTTTACTCCTTTTTTTTTTCTTTCCTCTTTTCTTTTCCCTCATTTTTCCTTTTCTTTCCTTTATTTCTCTTCTTCTTCCCCGGCCTGGGCCGACCTGCCAGGCCCAATCCCCTCCCCTCTCTCTCTCTCTCGCGCGGCCCAACCCCGCGCCTCTTTCCTTTTTCTCCCGGCCGGTTCGGCCCCTTCTCTTCCTTTCTTTTCTTTTCTCCTGGACCGCCGGTCCAACTCACTTCTTCTTCCCCCGCGTCGTCTTCCTCCCTCTGCCGCCTGCAACCCGAAATTTTCGCCGAAAAAGGAAGCTTCAACGCCACTCCATTAGCACTGGTCATTTCACCCCTATTCTCCTCGTTGACTTCCCTGTGGACATGACCAATCATCGCAGCCCTTCTCCCGCATGTAAGCCCTTGTGCAGACGAATCATGGTCTGAAAATTTTCAGACCATGCGCCGGCCAATTCCGCCAGACAACCTACCCTAATCCTAACCCCCTAACCTCCCCCCTAGAAGCTTGTCGTTTCCCATCCCCTTTGGCCTATAAATAGCCCTAACCTCTGCCGAAATCAGGTTTGAAAAACCTGGAAAACCAAAGGAACAACTATCGCGCCGCCCCACCTTCAGCCGCCACTTCTGCCGCCGTCAGCCACCCCTGCCACCTACCCTTGCCCCCAAAACCTTCCCTGCACCGCCCTCTACACAACCAACCCCCTTAGCTTCCCTGCCTAGCACCGCACGTGCCGCCCCGGCCGTGCGAAAATCTCTCCCCAAATCGACCCTTCCAGCCCTGCGCCACTTTCGCGTCACCGCCGCCGGCTGTACCGCCACTTGCAGCACCATCACCATCCCCCAAAACCACCAAGAGTTTCTGCTCTACCACCATACACCTCCACTTTCCCCTAGTTTCTCCTCCTTTAGCCTCCATAGCCACCTTTCCCATTTCTTCCTCCTCCATCGTCGCCGCCGCCGCCGGTGCCACCACCCCAGCCAGGTTGCCCAACTCCCTAAACCCTAGATCTTGACTAATAGAAGTAGTTAATGATTTTAATACTATTAACTATTATTATTAATGTTATTATAATTATTATTAACATTATTATTATTAATACTATTACTATAAGTATTATTATTATTACCCTTATTATTATTATTATTATTATTATTATTATTATTATTATTATTAGGTCCTAACATTACCCCTAAGAACTTTTAATTAATGGTATTAAGCAATACAAAGACCCTATTAAGTTATTATTATTGTTAATATTGCTAGTATTACTATTATTATTTTTATTATCATTATCACTACTATCATTATTACTATTATTATTATTGTTATTGTTATTATTACTATTATTACTATTATTTTTATTATTTTTATTATTTTTATTATTATTACTATTATTATTATTATTATTATCATTATTGTTATTATTATTATTATTATTACCGTGTTATTATCTAACTATGACTAATGTCGTCATTGCCTCTATTATTATGATTATTATAGTATTCCTACTACTATTAGTACTATTATTACTATCATTGTGTTATTATCATAACTATTATTAGTATTATTATTATTATTATTATTATTATTAACATCATCATCAGCATTATCATCATCATCATCATCATCATCATTATTATTATTATTATTATTATTATTATTATTATTATTATCCTTTAGTATTATCATTTTAGTATCCTTATCATGATTCGTATTGCCACTAATGTTATCATTACGATTACTATTACTATTCCTATCATTATTATTAGCATTCTTATTATTATTAATACTTTTAATAACATTATTGGAACCCTTACCATAATACGGCGAAAATGATAAAGCCTACTCCGAGTAGTGGAAAAATTTAACTAATTATCTTAGGAATAATAATAACCCTACCTTTTATTTATAAACTACTAGTTATTTAATATTAGCCTTAGTTTTAGGCCATGATAAGAGTAAGATAGGGGTTTTGGTATTTCCTATAGAGGGAGATTAACTCATAGTATTTCCCTCTTATAGGTGAATCGAGTGAGAACATTCGGGAGGCGTAGGAGCGTGCTCCAAGCCCGGCGCCGATCTAGGTAAGGGTCTAACTAAGGCCACTTGTGTGATATATGAACTACTGGTTGTGGATGTCTTATATGCTCATGTGATGTACTTATGTGTTATGCTTTAAATGTCACTATCTTATATGCCTTACGTGTAGCGCAGCATGGATCCAGGTACGTCTGTGTGAATTACCTGTATTATGTTTAATGTGAATGTGCTTCAATTTATGATGTGTTGTGGCCTTAGGACATGCATGCTAGGGAATTTGGTGTGGTGACATAGTTTGGGGACATGGAAGAAAAGATTTGGGAAGAAATAACAAAAGGGGGGAATAAGTCGGTTAAAGAAGGGATGGGAGAAATAAGGGTTGAATGGGGTAGTTACGGTCTGCATGGGGGCAAACCTTACGTATAGAAAGGTGCCTCGGGGTGTGTGGAAGGTAAGAGAGGTGTTGTTTGGGTTTTTGGGGGCTCCGAGTGAAAAATAGTACGTGGACCAAAATAAGGGTGCGTAGGAGACGGGGTTAGAGTTTAGAAAGAACTCTAGTTGTCAGGGGAGAGAAGAAAAGGGGAGTATTAAAATCATAAGTGAAGAAGAGGGTGACATGGAATGGGGGTTGAACCGAAGGGTCGTGAGGTGTAGGGGTGCTAGGACGGTTCCGGATGTACGAGGTAGAAAGGGAGTGGGCCACCTAGGCCCAAGTTGGGTTTTCTGGAGAAAACCCTAAGGGAAGGTAGTGAGTTGAATTTGGGGTAAAGGTGATGGGCCCAGACCCACACACTTAGGAGACGGGTTCCGGAGTGAGTAAGCTAATTAAGGGGAGGATGTCGGGCGAGTTAGGAGGCGCAAAGGTCTCAAGATATGAGACGGGCCCTCTTGGGAGGATGAGTATAGCTGAAGTTAGCCATGCATGTCTAGGGTGGAAACCCGTTGAAAAAGATACCATAAAATACTAATCACTTAGAGAGAAAGATGCTGAGCCGGGCCTAGACCGGTCCACCGGCGAATAATAGTGGCTAGGAGCCGAGGTGCCCTGGAGACCGAACCACTGGCGAATAATAGTGGCTAGGAGCATTTTGCCCTGTATATATTTCTGGTCCACCGGCTATAATAGTGGGGGTTACCGGGCTCAGCAAACCAAACATAAAATCGATAAGACATGGGGAAGATACTAAATAATTACAGTGGAACACCATGTGAGTCGGGGCCAGACCGGTCCACCGGCAAATAATAGTGGCCAGGAGCGTTTTGCCTTGGAGACCGAACCACCGGCAAATAATAGTAGTCAGGAGCGTTATGCCCTGTATATATCTTCGGTCCACCGGCTATAATAGTGGGGCACCCGCACTTACATAGATTAATAAAGAGTATGTGGAATTGAGTATGGTATTAAGGGATTTAAAGGATAGGTCTAATTGGAACATAATCGGCTTCACTATTTGTATTGTCTTATGTGCCTATATGATTATGCATTTATTGTGTATTTTTTCTATTCAGCCTTAGTTATTCGGTTACCTTGCTCAGTACGAAGCGTACTGACCACCCGTTTCATGGGTGCTGCTCATTCCCACGAGCAGAAGGCCCCACTGATTTAGTGCAGGTAGGTGACTCTATATTTGATGCCTACGACGCTTATGAGGCGTCGGGCGGGACCGAGAGTTGAGTTCGGACCTAGCTTGGGGATCGAGAGTGGCGTGGCCGGAGTCTGTTATCACTTCACCTTTCTTATGTATTTTAAGTTTATTTGTCTTAAGTGTATGACGTTTCAACTTTCAAAAACCGTAAACCGTATCTTGAATTGTACTTTGAACTTCCGCACTCTGATTCTGTATTACTTAGGTTTTACCCATGAATATGTTATGCTAACAACTCGTATTTGTTGGTTAATCTATTTTAGCCTTAGCACTTAGTACCGGGACAGTAGGAGTGAACCGTTATGGTATTAAGTGTGGCGGTAACGCCCTCTAATTTACAAGTGTTATCTCTTATTTTCGATAAACTTTTTGAAATTAAACGAAAATTTTTAGTAGTAAATTTGGGGGTATTACACATCCCCCTTGAACTCTGCACCTACAAGTAATTATTGCTTGACTCAGGAGCCACTCCACCCGAACCTAACGGGAAGTACGGTATAGTGGTTGTTCATCTTCTTCCCTATACTTCCTTTGGCTGGCCTTTGTTCCTATCTAATGAGCTCTGCTGCCACTGGTTGTAACATTGGCTAATCTCGTGAGCTACCACCATCCCTTTCGACCCTCCTATCAGCATCGCCATCTTCTAGTAGATATCCTCCAAACTTAGAGTGTCGATAAGCACCTTGGCTTCTTCTATAGACACACCAAAATCCCTGTCTTCCTCCCAATACACCCACCTACCCCACAGTTGAGCAATCCATCGAAAGAACTTGCCCTTCCAGTTAACCACAGGGACTCCTCTAATCTCCATCCATGTTCTTCTAACCCTACAAGCATCCTCTTTCCTCCACCTTCTAACTGCAGGGAAGATCTTAAACAATTTTCTATCCTTCTCCATGGCTCTATGACTATCTTCCTTTATCTCAAAGGTGATGAGATACTTGTATCTCCCTAAGTCCCTCACTTTGCTTGCTATGATCCATGTCCCCAACGGATTGGGGATGATGATGTCTGGAAGGTATGGTTGTGAAGATTCTACTACTACACTTCTCTCCAACCATTATGTCTCCTCCTTATGCTTCTTTAGGTGGATCACTCTTATCTCCTTCTGCTGGTTATGATCCACTGAAACTATCCCTTTGGTCACCACAGCATATGAACTCGAGTCCCTCTACAATGGTCTCCATCTTCTAAGGTTGTTCATACCGGTATCTCTTCGAGCTTCAACTTGTGAATTAGAAGCCGGCTAAGCCGTCTTTTCAAACTTTTCCAATCGCACATGTAGCTTGATCCCATGCAGTAGCATGTTATTGAATTTCCTCACCGCTTCCATCGCTTCAACTTCCCTATTGAACTGGATGAAACCGAAGTGCAGATTGGAAACCTTCCTCTCTTTTTGACTAATGTATACGTCCACCACTCTCCCGACTTCTTAAAAAATCTCTTGGACTTCAGCATCTTCAATCTCTCTAGCTATATTATCCACAAATATTGTGAATACCTTCACTCTAAATCTTGACCTTGAAGGAAGAGGGTTGGAAGGGTGAAAGGCATGATTCATTCTTTGTATCTCCGCCAAATTCAACATACTGATTTTTGTTGGTTGCTTGTTACGTGACAACACCACTCTTCAAAATTCATTCTTTGAGGTTACGTCTTACCTAAAATTTATAGAAAGGTCATTGGATTTGTATATTTATAAACCTAGAGATGAAAACCAAGTCAAATTATAAATTATATCCTATAGGGTTATTGAGATTGTTGACTCATAAACAAAAAGAAGAGTGATTATCAATATATATATGTGAGGTTCAAAATTTAAAAGGTAAAACCTTTTGCTAGTAGATGTAGAGGAATTCAATACTTGAACAACTATAAATCCTATATCCCATTTTTTAAATTTCCCATTACCACTCATAATAACCTTATTCACCCCTTATAGGGTTCTTTCATGGTAAAATACATTCTTCCCTTAGGAACATAGTGAACATGATGACATTTTTGTAGAGTTATTTAACTTTCTTTTAAAATAATATACAAATTTTCTAATCAAATACATATCTTTAGGATACATCCATAGCAAGAATTATAATACTCTAAAATATTATTTATTATTAATCCCAATTAATTCATATTTTGACTTAATCCTTAAAATCTTAGCTTAATTATTTTGTTAACATGTGACCCGAAAATCCAAATAAAATATGAAATAAGATATATCCTAATTAATTTAAAATTTTCTTTTATTTTAATCCACCCTAAACTGATAAATTTACTTTGATTTATTTTTTCCTAATATGGTGCCCTAAGCTTAGATAAACTAATTTTATCTAATTCTAATTTTAAATGTAAATTTATTTTCTTTTTCATGTTTCTCCCTTTTTCTTTTTATTTCTTTTTCCCTTTTCTTTTTCCTCATCTTTTTCTATTCTCCCCCAGGTCTGCACACCTAGCCTACCCCTTTTATTTTTTCTATCCTTCTTGGTTGTCCACGCCAGCCTAGCCTAGCCCATTCTTTTCTTTTCTTTCCCCCTTCCGAACCACTAGCCCACTTTATTTCTTCCTTCTGTTTCCCTATTTGGCCAAACATGGCCTTACCTCTGCACCTTTTCACCTTCCTCCCTTCCTACCCCAACCTTGCCTGACTCACACCCCGCCTATTCCCCTTTCCTCTTCAAGCCCAAACAGCCCCTGCATTCCCTCGTCACATGTCCTTTTTCCTTCTCCTTTCCTATAACAATGACTTAAAATCTTCATTTAAAGAGTTAAGCATGGAAACTAAAATGATAAAAAAAAAAAGAATAAAGAGTGTTATTACCACACCTAGTATAAGTCTAGTTTCCTTAATCATTTTTACTCATTTTCCATTCATTCAATATAGTCATAAGCAAGATCATTACCTAGGGTCAATCATAAAAATATACTAAGACCATCTTAGGCTTAATTCTTCATATTAGGGTGCATCAAGCCGAAATGACTAAAATGCCCCCGAGATAAAAAAAATTAATACATTATCATCCTTTTTAAATACTAAATCCATTTTATTTATTGATTTGTCATGAAAAGTCTAAAATATAATAATAAACTTATTTATCATGTAATTTAAATTATGAAATAAGTCAAATGACCATTTTTCCTTTAGTCATGATTCGGCACATAACCCTAGCATGCATATATAATACATTTAGAATCACATAATCTCATGCTTAATGATATATAATACACATTTGACATGTTCATCAGGATAAATATCATATCACACTCAAAATAACCAAATTGTCCTTAGAGCACACATCAATAATACTTATTCCACAACCTATCATAAAAATTATTTTTTCCAAAATTTCATACCCAAAATATTTTACATCAAATAACATATTTTTTTTACCGATTTTCATGATAACATAATTATAGCATAATAAATCATGCTTAACATATTTCATACACAAAAAAACTCTAACGTAATATTATACAATATCTATCATTCTAATAGAGTATAAGAGTTACAATATATCAACATACTTAACATAGTTTATACACTAAACCTTAATGTGTTATTATGTGATGTTTGACATTTTAGGAGAGTATAAAAGTTACCTGATTTTTGATAATAATTCCAATTAGAGGTATCCTACTTAAATTATAAGGCCCCACTAATCAAACTTTCTTACCTAAAAATAACATCACAATTACCGAATTAATATTTAACAAATAAAATAATAATTATAATAATAAAATATTTATTTTCCAAAATTAACAAAATGCCCTTATTAATAATTTGGTACCAAAATTTTTTAACTAAAAACCTTCTCATACTACATGTGTAGCGTGAGTCGCAAGTACAAAGGGGGTTTTGTTATAAAAATATGGAGATGGTGTTGGGTTGGCTAAGGAGGAAAGGGGAAGGTAAGGGTGGTAGAGATGGTGGTCATAGGTGGTAGTGATGGTGGTGATGCAAGAAGTGTGGAATGACTAGGTATGGTGGAAGTGTTGTGGTGGAGGGTGCTAGTGGTGGCATTGGGCTTGGTGGAGTTGTGTAGGAAGGAGGGAATGGAAGGTACAAATAGAGAGGATCAAAGAAATTGAGAAAGGTTGTAGTGGAGGTGGCCAATGGCTGGGGGAGGTGTTTCGAGGGTTTTGGCCACAAGGGAGGAGAATGGAGGAGCTGATGGATGTTTGAGTGTGGTGGCTTGAGGGTTAGTCAATGCATGGGCAGTGTAGAGGTGGAAGCATGACAAGGGCATGGGTGGAGGTGGGATGGTGATGCACGGGTAGGAGAGGTGATCAATAGGAACGGGTTGTGCTCATAAGGTTGGTGACACATGATTGAGTTGGAAGAAGAAGATGAAGAAGAAGAAGAAGAAGTAATGGCGGTCAACAGTGTGGGTGGCGTAAGGGTGGAATGAGCATGTATGGTGGTGAGAGCATGGGCTATGCAAAGGGGGAAACACATAAAAATATAGGAAAGGGGAGGGTCATTGGTTGAGATGGTGAAACCAAATAGGGCAGAGAGATAGGGGCTGGGGAAAGATAAGAAAGCCGATTGGAGTGTGGTTGAATGAAAATGGAAGGGATCAAGGAAAGGGTTGAGTACATGTGTAGTTACATATGCACGTATAAGGGTTGAGTTCTATTAGTGAGTGGATTAAAGTGATGGTAGTATGTAGTTGGTTCGATAGAGAGGTAAGGCAAGGGTGATGGGGTGGCAACGTGAGAAGGGGAGTGAAAATAGGAGAGTATTTGGGAGAGGGAAATGGGGGCACGGTAAAGGGTATAATAGGTTTATTTTATTTTCAGGTTTAGTTTGGTTAGATTAGAGTACTGGGTAGGAAAAAAATATAGATTAAGGTAGTTTTAGCATGAAGAAAAAAAAAAGGTAACATACTCGAGGGACATATTAGGAAATTATTTTGGTTATGGGTTATAGGTTAAAGGTTAATAATAAAATAAGTAGGTTATGATTTAAGGGTGAGTTTTAAATAAAAAGGTTAAACACTGAAAAAAAAAGGTTATGAAATTTTGGGGTGCTACATTTCCCTTCTATACTGAGCCCAACCACCAACCTCCTTTGCCTTACCGCAACCCCATTACCTTAAACCTTGCACCACCAACCTTGCCACACCAACTCTCACTTGCCCTCATTGCATGCCTAAGCCCTTTTTCCTTGTTGGTTCCTTCCCCTCCACCTAAATGTTGAGAGCACATGTGTGTGTGTGTGTGTGTGTGTGTGTGTCTCCTTCTTCCTTCCCTCCTCCTATCGAGCTTTGCCCTCTATCACCTTCCCCTGCCTCTACCTTTATTTTTACTCACCACCACCTCCTTTCTCTACCTTATACACCACCAAATACCTGTTGTCCACCCCTCCTTTGCATCCTTATTTCATGTAGCCCTCTCCCTAACCCTCCTTACCTCCCTAGAGTTCCCCTTTTCCTTTTGTTGAGTTTTCCAACACCATCACCTCCTTCTTTATGTCTTCCTAGATCTAACCACCACCCCTTCTACACCCTTTCCCTTGTATCAGCAACCACACCACCACCCAACCACCTATTCCTATACATCATGCCTCCTTACCCACCAGTTATGCCAACCATCGATAGTATCCTCGCTAACGGCCTCACCACCGCCATCCTCCATTGTTGCCTCCCTTATATCTACCCCCAACCACCTATTACCTACACAACTGACTGACAACCCCTACCGTACACCTTACCCCCTCAGCCTCCTCCTCCACCGACTAATGATTGCAACACGAGTTGCATGAGTGGATATACTTTTGCCCATTTTCAACATTAAGGGGTGTTATGGTCGTAGCTGGCACGCAATTTAAACTCTCTTATTGACAATTGTAGTACTAGTAAATAAATGTATTGTTCTATAGCGAAGATTGAAAGGGCTCACTTCTATTTAACTAGCTCAAAACTAATAAAAACAAAAACTTTAAATTACACAAAATAAATAAAAAATAAAAACACTAATGGGATTTCAAAAATTAAAAAAAAATTATAAAAATAATTGATAACTGTAAACATAATAAATATACTAGGAAAATTGAAATTTACCATTGGATTAGGTTAAAATATAATAATAATTTCTAAGTCAGTATTTAATCATGAGAAAGAGAGTGACTAAGTTGTAAGCCAAAAGTAAGTCTATACACCTTATATTCCTTTTCTAAAATAATTAATACAACAAAATACCAATATTAATCCTATTAAATACCAGCAGTATAGTAGCAAAAAACAGCTCCTATATTTAACTAGATTTAATGCATTAAGTATAAATAGAAGGATTTCAATCTAAGTATCCAAATTAGTATAATAAGCATGTCTAGCTGTATTTTCTTATTTTGACCCACACGTATATAAACGCTTTACTACTATGTTTAGAATCACAAAACTATTAGGTAAATTGTTATCTAACCTGGCTGTAATTTATACATATCAATTCTAGCATAATTATATGGCCACCTAGTAGGTAAATAATCCTACATACTGTCACTATAAGGAAACTAGAACAAGGCATGTACCATATAAATTATATTTGACAGAATCATATATATAAACGATATCAATTAAAATTGAGTGAAAGAACTATCTTATGAAATGAAGAAAAATAATATCATATCTTAAAACATAATCTAGGGTTTTTGTTTATTCCTCAACAATAAATGATTTTCCAGTCATAATGATCAAATTAATTACACAAAAATATATATCAAAAATAGAAAAAGAAATAACTGAAATTAATTATGAATAAAAGTTTAAAAATTTATTTAGATGAAAAATTGTTAAATTTTATCTAAAATAAAATTTTCAATTATCTTTTCTATACTTCTCTCTTCTGTCAGCCTGTGTGAGATTCCATGAAACTTTTTTTTCTTCTTTGCATCACCCTAGCTGCTACCTCTCTCTCTCTCCTGCATCGTCGGACTAAAACACTCCCTACACCCATCAGAATTTAGTTTTTCCCTTTTTTTTGTCTTGCTCCTACGCCACCTAAGGTTTTCTTCTTTCCTTTTATCCTTTGCTTTTTGGTTGACTCTTATGCGCCCCTAACTATTCTTCTGATGTCCTCTTCTTTCTTTTTTCTTTTCTCATTTTCAACTCTACATCAGAGTCTTCCTTTAACTCCCTTACCTGTTGTAACGCTGCTCCTTTTCTTTTCTTTTATTTCCATACAACTTCTTTTTTTCTTCTATCGCTACTTCCCTTGCTAACTTCTACTGCCTTTTACTTATTTCACAAGCCTTTGGGCCTTCAGTCCTTGACTTATTAGTGTAAAGGCCACTCTATTATTATTTTTTTAAACTTTACCTATAAAATAAAATTAGAAAAAATAATAAATAATCTTATACTCTAAATTTATTTAATCTCTATCATTTTAGCTCACATAATAAAAATTATAATATTATTATCACTTAAGTATAAAATCATAATTATTCATATATATTACTTAAATAAAATACTAATGACTAAGATTAAAATGGTATAAAATATGGAAAAATATGTACTTATCAATACCCCCACACTTAGCTTCTTGTTTGTCCTCAAGCAAGTTGTGATTCAAACCAAAAAAAATAAACTAACTAGCCACTTTCATAGGTCTCACAATTGCACTTAGCATGTGCAATAAGCCCTTTAACCCTCTAGGTCACCCTTAGATGAAGAGTAATGTCTTATGAGGATTTTATAGATGATATACCCACAAAATCACCCACAATAAATAAATAAAAATCACACCTAACACCCTTAACCACTGTTGTCTCATAATATTTTACTTTTATAACAATAAGATTGGAATTCAACCAAGATCTGGCATTGAGAGATTTAAGGAATTAATTTCAATATATGGTTCACATGTAAATTTAATAGGTATAGACAGATCAATATTACGGATGAAGATCTATCATACCTTAGTCACATCAAGATCCATCCTCACTATGGATACTCTCTATTTTTTTCTCTCTTTTAGATTCATGGCTACAAATGAATAAAAAAACTCAGGTATGTGAGATAAGATAATACATATAACAAATGACTCACATATATAAATAAAGAAGGCTCATATTTTTATGGATAAAACCTCATGAAAGATATCAAATACCTACCGAATAGACCGAACCATATGCTTAGATCTTGTGACTAATCTCTATCAAATCAAAGGTTGATCATCTTAAGAATCAAATAGGACTTAGTTGCAATGGGTTCAAGGTATAGAAAGGTACGAAGTATTCTAGGATTGTGGTGCTAAAAAAGTTGAGAACTAGTGGATCCCTAATAATTAGATGAAATATAAGCATTAACTCCACATCAATGATACACATCTCCACCTTAACACCAAACTAAAATGATGAGATAAAAAAATAGAACATGAATAGATATTTCTCAACATCATCTCCATATCTCCCTCTCATCCTTATATCATATCATTTTCTCTTTTTTGTTTATTTTTTTTTCAATTTTTTTAAAGAAGAATGATGACAATACAATGAATATATAAATTCTATATCTACCACCTAACATAACCAATTCCTTTCTTAGCATAAATACATATGTTACTTTCACATACACTCACATACACAACCACTTTATATCCATAATGCATTGATCCCTTCTTTTGTAGCTTTAAGCAATGGGTAAGGATAAGGCCTGAAGGTTATTTAATGTGGGTAGTGAAGAAAAATATTTGTTCAATGTATAGGCTTAAAGGGCTTCCATGGGGTGTACATCATGTATACACAAATTAGGATCAAACTATTTGGTCATATGGTGGGAAAATTCTAAATTGTCTTTATTATTTTTTCAATCAGAGCATGTTTTGACTATAAGCTTCAATTAGGACAAGAGTAAGTTCTAGTAATCTCTAGAGTCCATTACAAAGTTGTGGCAAGTAATTTGATAAAAGAAGTTAAAAATATATGAGGTTTGTAAAGAAAAATTGAAGCCAAGACAAGTAGATAATTTCATGTGAATTCACTCAAAAAAGAAGAAGACATATATGGTTCAAAAGCTCACTGATGAATGCCATGAATCTCAACATGCCATGTCAGTAGTTAGAAAAGTATACATGTTCTTTCTCCATTCAAATCTAGACATGTAGATATGTGTTCCCTACATTAAAATTAACACAAAAATCTCCATGTGCTTTATCTCGATTTTATGATCCTCTTTCTATTAGATTGTAGAGATATGCTCCTCATTAACTTGTTAAGCACTCCGAAGACTCTAAAAATACCAAAAAAAATCATTTTTTAATTATTTTTATTTAATTTTTTTTCATGCAAATACATAAAACACTCACATCCCCACACTTTAATCACACATAATCCTCAATGTGTAAACAACTAAAGGAACATGTAATTTTTAAGTATGAAGCAAAAAAATTAAAAAAATAAATATAACTAAAGGGTATAAAGCTCCCCTATCACATTAGGTTGCCTCCCTAGTAGTGCTTGTTTTTATGTCTTCAGCCTTACATGATTTTGGTTTACCCATTCAAGGTGGGTACGTCCACTTGATAGCTACTTCACCAAATCCCCCTCCTCATGTTGATCAACTATATCCTGCAAGGTAGACAAAGATAAAATATTAGTTTTAATAAAAGATTTGACCAACAAGAACACAACTTACCTATCATGAGATTTAAGCTTATGTGTAAAGAGAGAATGTTTTGTCTGATGTCAGTGTATGGTGGTCTCTTTATCAAAGGAGGAACATATTATCCCATCTCAAAGTCTTTTAACACATCTTTCCAACATAACCTCTCCTTCGGAGCATTCTTCTTCTTATTAGATGTATCTAAGATGATTTGATTACTTTCTTTGATCTTGGACCCACATAACCTACAAAAAAATGTAGCATAAATAAAATCAAAGTGGTTTAAAGGCTTACATCGTGTTTCATGCTCATCTCCAAGAAAAATTAGGGAACAAATGTCCAAAGATGGTCTATGGTAGATGAAAGTGATTATCTTACCCTCCCTATGCTTCTCTTTGTTCACTTGATCCTTATTTTTATGAGACTCTTCTTCTACTTCTACAAGCCCTTCTTCCACTTGACAATGCTTTTCAATATGCTCCGTGGGGACTTCCTTAACTAGCTCATCCTCACACGCAGATATGGCATCATCATACTCATAACTCCCACTTGAATTTAGAACTGAAGTACTAGAGAGTTCTTTTTGTGCTTGTCATTGATTGATCATATTGATCACAAAACTCATTTACTCCTCTAACACTAAAATCCTTTCATTTTGTTTAATTTGACTTTGTGTAAGTTGGTTTTCCCATTTGTCAATGGTTTAAAAAGCTTGTCCTTTTTTTCTTAATTTAATGGTTTCGAAACTGGATAATATTATGAGGATATTGATACTATTTTGAAGCTTCATATTCGAGTTTGTGAGGGTTGTGATATGGCACTTATAACGATCATTCATCTCCCATCTAAAGTTAGGGTGATGCCCTATTTCCAAATAGTATACGCTTGTGTAGGGGTCATGTCCTTGGAAACCATTGAAATATTGAGCATTGGGTTGTGTCCATTCTCCTCCTCTCATAGCTTGTTCATGGTAAGCATATGGATTTCCTTGTGTGTGACACATTCCACTTGTATTAATAACTCTAGTAGCTATGGCAACCTGCAAAATAAGAATAGTGAGTTGGTTAAGTCTATCATCAAGGATACTTGAACTTACCTAATTTACTCTAGCATTAAGGTTCATGCAAATTTGTCTGTAGCCCAAAGATCATCTTATATCAACCTAAAAGGAAAACCACATTTCCAAAGAGAAGGTTAAAAGTGAAACAAAACACACTAAAAATCTTTTAAAAAAACATAAAAGGAAAAAAGAAACACTTAAAAAAGAAACACACTAATTACTAAAAATTCTATTAATTTAGAGAAATGAGTGCCCACAAGTACTATGGCTTCTAAATAAAAGGATGACACGATACAAAAAATACACTAAAAATACTAACAAAACAAAGGTGAAGTTACCAATCCCCAACAATGGCGCCAAAAATTGGTGTGGCCATAGCTGACATACAATTTAAACCTTCTTGTTGACAATTATAGTTCTGGTAAATAAGGGTACCATTCTATATCGGAGATTAAGAGGGCCTACATCTATTTAACTAGCTCAAAAATAATAAAAATAAAAACTCTAAATCACACAAAATAAATAAACAAGAAAAAGACTAATAGGGGGTTTCAAAAATAGAAAATAATAAATAAATTAAAAAATAATTAATAACTATAGATATGATAAATATATTAGGAAAATCAAAATCCATCTCTAGATTAAGTTAACATACAATAATAATAATTTCTAAGTCAGTATTTAATAATGAGAAAGAGAGTGACCAAGTTGTAAGCCAAAAGTAGGTCTATACACCATATATTACTTTCTAAAAATAATTAACATGAAAAAATGCCAATATTAATCCTATTAAATACTAGCAGTATAATAGCAAAAAGCGGCTCCTATATTTAACTAGATTTAATGCATTAAATATAAATAGAAGGATTTCAATCTAAGTATCCAAATTAGTACGATAGGCATGTCTAGCCGTATTTCTTTCCTTTGACCCACATATATCTAAACGCTTTACTACTGTAGTTAGAATCACAAAACTATTAGGTGAATGGTTATCTAACCTAACTGCAATTTATACATATCGATTCTAGCATAATTATATAGTCACCTAGCAGGTAAATAATCCTATATACTATCACTATAAGGAAACCAGAGCAAGGCATACACCATATAAATTATACTTGATAGATTCATATATGTAAATGATAGAAATTAAAATAGAGTCAAAGAACAATATCATAAAATAAAGAAAAATAATATCATATCTTAAACCATAATCTAGGGTTTTAATTACTATATTCCCTAGCAACAAATAATTAGCCAATCATAATGATCGAATTAATTACACAAAAATATATATCAAAGATGGAGAAATAAGTAGCCAAAATTAATTATGAATAAAAGTTTAAAATTTTATTTAGCTAAAAAATTGTTATATTTTATCTTAAATGAATTTTTTGGTTATCTTTTCTTTACTTCTCTCTCCCGTCAACCTGCGTGAGATTCCGTGCAACTTTTTTTTTTCCTTATTTGCATCCTCCCTGCTACTACCTCTCTCTCTCTTGCGTCGCTGGACTGCAGCACTCCCTACGCTTGTCAAAATTTGTTTTTTTCTCCTTTGTTTCTATTTGTTTTTTCTGTCTTGCTCCTATGCCACCAAAGTGTTTTCTCCTTTCCTTTTGTCCTTTGCTTTTTGGCTAACTCATATGTTCCATTAATTGCTCTACCACCATCCTCTTCTTTCTTTTCTCTTTTCTCTTTTTCGACTCTACATCAGAGTCTTCCTCTGACTCCTTCACCTACTACAATGCTGCTTCTTTTCTTTTTTATTATTTCCATGTAGCTTCTTTTTGCTTCTATTACCACTTCCCTTGTTGACTTCTACCACCCTTTATTCGTTCATAGGCCTTTTGGCCTTCGGTCCTTGGGATGTTGGTCTAAAGGTCTCTTTATTTTTTTTCACTTTACTTACAAATTAAAATTAGAAAAATTAATAAATAATCTCATAATCTAAATTTATTTAATTTCTATCATTTAAGCTTAAATAATAAAATATATAATATTATTATCACTTAACTAAACAATCATAATTGTTCACATATATTACTTAAATAAAATACCAAAAGCTAAAATTAAAGGGGTATAAAATATGAAAAAATATGTACTCATCAAGGGGCATTTATGTAATTTATTGAAAAGTAATTTTTTAATAAAAATTATTATTTTATTTGTTGAATATTAATATGGTTAATGTGGTGTTATTTTTAGGTATAAAAATTTAATTAGCATAGCCTAATAAATTTTATTAGGTTACTTGTATTTTTTGCTTTTACAAGAAATTAGATAACCCCTATACTCTACTAAAATGTGAGATATTTTATGATAGCACGTTAGGATTTTTTATGCATAAATTTATTTGTTATTGAGTGTGAGAATTCATAAATTTATATTTTAGAATGCATGCTTTAGCATGATTATTATTATTATTATTATTATTATTATTATTATTGTTATTTTTATTGTTATTGTTATTGTTATTATTATTATTATTATTATTATTATTATTATATGTCCAAAGGGTATTTTAGTCATTTTAATTATATCATGATAACTATTTTGACAAGTATGCCTAATTTTTTTTCCTATTGTGCATGTAAATGTGTGATTTGATAACCTAGAAACACATGTTAGAATTTTACGTACAAAATCATGTGCATTGGCAAAATTATCATTTGGCATGTTTGGTAATTTATTTTTATGTTATGTAATATAATTATTATGTTTTAAATTTTTCATGATAAATTAATAAATAAAATAAATTAATATTTAAAGTGGATGATAATGTGGTAATAATGATCCCAGGGGTATTTTGATTACTTTTGACCTAATACCCCCAACATAAATAATTAGACATAGAATGACCTTAGTGTATTGATAGGTTGACCTTAGTCATGACTTTAATTTAGATTTGGACCATTGACCATAGAATTGACTTGAATAACTAAAAATAAAGAAAAAAATTGTTAAGTATGAAATTAAAATCTTTGTACAATATGTGATGTCTTGTGATCACCTTTTTAAAGACATTAATACTTAAAGAGAAATACCTTGAGTTTGGGAATGGTTGCTCTCTAGAGGTAACTACCCTAGAGACGAGGTAGAATCCCTAAGTTTGCTTGGTTCACTGGTGTGTCGTTGTGTCCCAATAAGACTCTAGTCCATTCTATAGGTGATATACGGGCCCTATAAGAGGTATCGATACTTAAGAATTATATGTTCTGGGTTGGGAGGATATTATATCACCTTGTGTGCCAGTATGACCAAAGAGCTTTTATGCCTCTGGGTTAGATGATTGGGAGGGTACCCTAATGTTTTGTGCGCCAATATGATCGGTATACTTTTATGTCTTGCAATTATTATTGTATCCCCTTGAGTAATTAAAATAAAAATAATGGTTGTATAATGACATAAATGGATTGTTGTGGTATGGTGATTTCATAGTTGCATTTGTACACTTTTTGGATTTAATGTATAAGTTGATAATTATCTCATAGTACTATGTCACTTTATGCGCCCGTATGACCACAAAGCTTTTGTGCCTCTAGGTTGGATGGTTGGGAGGGTACCGTGATGCCTTGTGCAGCAGTATGACTGGTGTACTTTTATATCTCTAAGTTATTACTGTATCACCTAAAGTAAATAAAAATATAAATTATTATTATTTGATCAAAATGGGCTTTAGAGTTTTTTGGTAGTAGCCTTAGGCCTACCTATAGTTCGATTTGTTGCCTTTAAGCCCTACCTATGATAGAATAGATTTTCTTTGGTATTCTTCCCTTGATCCCTACGTGTGGTATTATGGATATTATTAGTTTGATATTAAAATATGAGATATATTATGATGATTATGCTTGTAGTGTTAAGATTTTCTCTTATCATTACTTTAGAAAGAATCTATTGTATGATTGGTTAGTTAGCTTCATTATGTTCTAGATGAATTAATATAAGCAGTATGTTGTCTTAGTGAGTATTTTTTTTATCTAATATGATTATTGTAATTTGTTTATCATGTGTTTATTTCAATATCTTCTACCATATTTTGATGCAATGCCTTTGATGTGTTATATGCAAGCTTTACATATTAGTTTTATATAATGGGTTATTCAGTACTTTAGTACTGATGGGTTCCATTTTACGGTCTCCTACTTATTCATTGGTCATTCTTTACCTTGAAGGAATAATTTGAGAGTAAGATATGATGGCTTTTGGTATAGGTTGAGAGCTGGGACTATTTGGAGTTCACCAAGCATGTTTTGATCCAGATGATTATGTACTCTTATTTTCTTATGTATATCTTTTCTGTGGGTTTTGTAACCATTGACAACTAGTTCAGTTAGAATGGTGTTAAGTTGCTTTAACTATCTCTCTACTTTGATTTTTATAATTTTATTATTGATTTAAGTGGATAAAGGTTTGGTATTAGTACCTAGTATAAGAATGGTAGAGGTTGTCTGTCTTAAGCTAGGTGTGGCGGTAGCACCCACTATTTTTGTAACCAACACTTTCGCAAAACGAAAATTTTAAGTAGTACATTTTTTGAGTGTTACAAGAATACACATTTTCTCCAAAAAAATACATATTATTTTGGATATAAATAAACGCCATATATTTATAAAATAATAAGGAAAAATACATGCATTGTAAATAAATATTTTATTAGAATAATACATGTCCTTATAGGACAAATTCACATTTTATAGTTGTAAACATGCATATTATTTCAATAATGCATATCTCATAAATATATTAACAATAATACACACCTTATCCAATAAATTACACATCTTATTTAACAAAATACACATCATTTGGATATAAGTACACATCCTTTATTTATAAAATAACAAAGGAGGAATTCATATGTTATAAGTTCACATATTATTGAAAAGAATCTAAGTATTTATATATAAAAAAAATACATATTTTATAGTTGTAAATGCATATCTAATATTGGTGAACACACATGTTATATTAACAAATATATATATTAAGATGAACTTTTGTGATTGTAAATGCACACCTTTTAATAGTGAATACACATCTTATATTAACAAATACTCATCTTATAATTTTAAATGCATATTTTATAATATTGAATACAAATTTTAGACTAACTAATGCACATTTTTTAACATAAAATGTACATAGTATGAGAAAAAAATATACACTCTTTATTTATTTGTATCTATCATCAGAAAGACATATATTTTTTTTGATATATGTTTTATGTATTAGATAAGATGCATATTCTTGCTATAAAAAATATATGGTTATATTATAATGACATGTATTTTGTTAGATAAGATTTATATTGTTTTAAAATAAAATTTAATAAATTTATGAAAATGCCATTGTGTCCATGATATTTTATGAGAATAATATATATTTTACCATAAAAGATGTTTATGCATAAAAGATATATATTAATACATGAAAGATTGTATTTTCTAAACCCTTTCCTTATCTTGTTTAAAGAAAACTTTAATAAAATTATAAAAATATCACCATACATATGTAGGAAGTACCATCCTACTAATAGCATGGCACTACAATTGTAATAAAAGATATTAATTATTTTGATATCCCATTTTAATTACATTGTGTGGAAAAGGTCAGATCTTATATTATTTAATTATCCATTGGCTTTGTATCAAGACACCTTAGTTGTCATCTTTCTAACAAGTTGTATCATAGCTAGGTTTGAATATGTCGTTAATAAATTTCAATGGATAATTAAAAAAATGGATGATTCAATCTCGGTACTATCAACAACAATGACTAAGCTTAACTCGTCAAACTATTCCATTAAAAAATCTAAAATGGAGGATATTAATTACAACAAATATTTACACCTACCTCTACAAAATGAGATAAATTATACGCTGACCCCTAGGAGCACCAAGATTCACATGATGAGCAACAAAGTGGTATTTTTATTATTTACCGCAAAATTCATCTTTTTTTAAAAAAAAAATTCAAACATTATTTCTATGTTTCTGTTAAATTTCTTCAATATTCATTCGTTAGGAAACAAGGATTTTGGTCCAAATTCAAAATATAATACTTCACTTAAAAACCAAAGTTATATAATCAATTAGAACTATCAAATTACAAATTAAACTTCACAATTAATGAAAATGTTTTGACAATGAACATAGGAAAAACAATAAACATAATTTTTTTATGTACTAATTATTTCTAATTGATTGAAGAGTAAATAAAGAATCTAATAAACTTTTTGTATAAAGCTTGAAGTTAATTCTCAATCACAGAGTATTTTGCGGTTGCTTAGTCAATTGAGATTGTATAAGAATATATTATTTATCACCAGTTCAAGTGACGTCAGATAAAAATAATCATCACTCTATGTTTCCTACACAAATAATTAGTATACTTTTATATGCACTTATTGTTATCATAATTGTATAATAGTAATCATAGTAATTAAAATTATAATTGCTTAAAAATATAACATAAGATATTCCCTATCATCACTAGAGATAATCAAAACATTCATTTGAGATAATCATTAAGCTAGTGATATGATATCACCACCATCACTAGAGACAATCATTGTTCTATTAATGATAATCACTAATTTGTTATAAGATAAGTACCAACTATTTCCCTATTATTAATGATAGATTATTATTATTATTATAACTATTGATTACTCAAAATATAATTATAATTATAATAACAATATATATAATAATTAGAAAAAAATGCACCAAATAACTTTGAGTTTATACAAAATATATGAGTGGAGGCTAAAATAGTGCCTTCTATGCAGAAAACCTAAACACCTCACCAATTAATATTATTTGAAGGGACCTACTAATGCTATAGGAATACCAAAAAAGGATTGGGTTGTGATTCATGATGGAAGGAAATCTACATCTATGGGATAGGTAATGGATAAGGCTAAGAATTTAAAGGTAAGTCCTTGTGATGATAGGAAAACTACAGATCCCCACACAAGATCTTAAAGTAGAACTGCTAATCCAGATACATAACTGGTATCAATGATCAATAATTTACTAGAAGATGGAACATACTTGCTGGAATTCTGTCACCATCCTTAGATTCATGTGATAAGAGATAAACAAGACCCTATACATACATTTACCATGGTTATTGGTAGTTGTAGCATGAGAGGATTGAACCACCCTCCTAAATAGAAAGATTGGGTAGTTGCTAATAAGTTAAGTATTGTGTGTTTAGTGGAAACACGTATAAAAATTAATCAGGCCAAGAAAATTTAAAGTTCGTTGCTTAAAGATTGATGTTGGGCCAATAACTATTCTCACCATAGCAATGGGAGAATTTGATTAGGATGGAATACTAGCCGTGGAAGTTATAGGTGGAAAGTACTAGTTATCATGGAATGCAAGCAAAGGTATTGACTAAAGGGAACTACATGTAGTTTTACTTGATTATTATTTATGTCCACAACTCTACTCATAGTAGATTAGGGTTATGGTAGTGGCTAGAAAAAAAACAATGTTAATGATTCCCCTTGGCTTTTAATGGGGATTTTAATACTGTACTAAATCTAGATGAGAAGGTACGAGGTTTGGTTCATGAGCAAGATATGGAGGAATTTTAAATCTATCTTCATTCCATTCAAGTGTAGGATCTTCTATTTAGGGGGTGTTCTAAATAATTAGTCAAATAGATGAGACACGCCTCCTAGAATATCATGCAAGATTGCTTGTGTAATACCCCGTATTTTTAAAATCCAGATTTATTAAGTTTAATGATTTTATTAGCGTAATTTGATGTAAACAATTAATTATTTTAATTTCGATTCGTTTTATGGATTTATCAACGATTTTGAATTCATAATTGAATGTTAATCATTTTCGGGAAGTAATATTTTATCGACGTTTTAATTAATTAAATGCAATATTTTCGGGAAGTTTAAATTAAAAATAGTTTAAGAACTTATTTAAGAATTTCTTTTTGAAATTAATTTTCTTCCGTTCTACGCTTTTTAGTTTGCGGAAAACCGATTTCGGAAATTATTAAAATTAGTCTTGATTTATTAGAATTTGACTTAAACATTTTATTATATACTTTTAAATAATTTTTCGAGGTCTTATAATACATTTTCGTAAATAATATAAATTTCTACGTCCGTTGGTAAATTCTTCCGAAAATGTTTATGAGATTCTTTATATAGCTTTTTATTAATTTTAAGCCTTCGGATCTATTCGAAATAAATTTTCGTTAAATAAATTTTAGATAAAATCATCCATTAATAATTTTATACTTTTAGTATTTATTTTATATGTGTATTAAAAAAAAAAAAAAAAAAAAAAAAAAAAAAAAAAAAACTAACCTACCCGACCGGTCGACCCCCCCCTCTTCTTTCCCTTTCTCTTCTCTTCTTCCCTTTCTTTCTTCCTCTGCTGCTCCCGACCCCCCTGCCTTCTGCGCAGCCCCAAACCCTAGCCAGCCGCCACCTCTCCCCAGCTCCTCCTCTCCTCCTTCGTCGACTGTCGGCAGCTATAGCCGGCTGCCACCAACCACCAGCAGCAGTGCGCAAGAGCAGCGACCACCACCAGCAGCGCGGAGCAACAGCAGCAGCGACCATAGCAGGGACGAGCCGCACAGCTGCGCCGCCGTCGTCCGGCCACGGCAGGCCACGCTGACCACCGGCGAGCACTGTTCGACCTCCAGCGAAGCTTCCCCGACCTTCCCTTGCCTCGAATTGTCGGTTTTTCATTTGGTATAATTTTCTGAAAAACCCTAATATGGATTTGATTAATTGAATGTGATTTAGCTTATGAAAAGCTAAATTGATTGTTGTATTATGTATATATGTGCTGTAAGATTGATTTGGATATATTAATTGTATGGTTTGTGTTGAAAATTTGGGAAATTGAATTTTAGGCCGGGTTATGCCCAATTTTTTTTCGGATCCGTCCGATTTGGCGATTTTAGATAAATTGATTATACAATATGTTTTAAAATGTATCTAATTTTATGTCGGAACCGTCAATTTGAGAAATTTATGCGGAATCAATCGGAATTCGATTCCTAGGTCAAAATTCTTGTGTAACGAAATTGGGTCGCGTAATTGAGTCGTTTCGCTCAATTGATTTTACATTATCGTTTGAAATGTATTTAATTTCATATCGCAAGCGTTAATTTGGGAAAATTGTACGTAATCGACCGGAATTGGATTTTTAGGTCAAAAATCCCGCAGGTTTAAATTGGTTTGGGTAATCGGGTTATTTTATTCAATTGACTATATAAATCACATTAGAATATGTTTAATTACATTTTCGAACCGTCAATTGATATGTTTTGGCAAGAGTTGATCGGATTTGCGTTCCGGGCTCAAAAACCCTAATTGTGCTAAATTGGGTATTTATTTTAGCGGTTTTGATCAATTTAGTATTTGATATGTTATAAAATGTGTTTAATTGTATTTCTAAACATTCAATTTGATTAAATTAATAGAATTCAACCGAATTGTATTTTCGGGCTTAAAACCCTAGATTTCAAGTGAGATTATGAAATTGGTTATGTGTATAATAGTTTTTCTAAAATTAAATTTGTAGAAATAGTTGAAATGATCCTAATTGTATTCTAATATCTTTAATTGGAATTAATTGATTTGAATTACCTGAGTTTGTGTCGTTGGCTTTAAAACCCTAATTTTTAAAACGGATCGTCTTGAATTGGTTAATCGAAATATTGTTTTGTTGAAATTGATTATCTAGATTTATCTAAAATTAGTTTAATTGTGTTTTAAAACTATCAATTTGAGGTGATCGAAGTGATTTGGTCGATTCGTAGTTTAGGTATTAAAAACCCTAATCTTCAGGGATGGTTTTATAAAATTGATTGTGTTGTGTGTCTTTTATCTAATCGATTTCTGTCTTTGGGTTTTAAATCATTTGATTTATATTTTAATCTTAAATCTTAATAGAACTATGCTCTTGAGTCCTAAGTTTTGGTACACGTTTTCCAAGAAAGATAATTCGTGTTTATTTAATTATAATATGTGAATTGTTTATGGATAAGATAGTTTCTAACCTAGTTCCGATTTCTATCGGCGATCTAGGAAAGCTTTATTGTGGATCCTCGAGCTAGTGATCTCTCTCTCCCTCTTATCTCGCTTAGCTAGCTTCGGATCCAGGTAAGTTTCTACTTACCTCAACTTATGGGTGTTTCGTAAGGATGTGGCTAATGTCCCTACGTGTTATGTGACTTGTATGCCTTAGATGCTTCGTACATATATATCATGTCCTGTTGTGTATCACCTGATTGTCCTTAACGTGTTTTATGCGTAGCGCAGCTTGGAGTTAAGGTGTGTGGTATGTGTTTTTCATATTATATGAATGTGATATCCATATGTGGTGATTATGATGTGCTGTGGCATGATTCAACCCTCTAGGACATGCATGTTAGGGTAATTATTATTATGACATGGAGATGAAAGGACAAAAGAAATAAATGAGAAGTGAGTTGCTAAAGGGGGTATGAGGTTGACCGAATTGAATAAGGGATGAGAGCTATGCATGGAAAATTCTAGGGTTTGCATGGAAACTTCGAGAGTTTGCATGGGTTGGATAAAACTTGCATGAGGATGATCGTTACGTGAGAAAAGTTGTATCAAAGTGTAAATAAGCTAAGGGGAGAGTTGTGGAGTGTTTGGAGACTTGGGATGAAAAATAATATGTAGGTTGGTGTGAGGGGTATAAGGGACCCGATTAGGGTTTTGGGAGAAAGTAGTGATTGATTTGGGATTGAACTTAAATGAGAAGAGGTGTTTGACGATAAATGAATTAATGATAGTGAAGCAAGAGGAAATTGGGCCACATAGGTTCAATTAGGGTTTCAAGGGAAACCCTAGAGAGGAATAGTGGGTAGAGTGTGGTTTCACAAGGTGTTGGGCTTCAACCCACACCCTTAAGAGTTGGCTTTCATTATGTGTAAGTGTAAAGGGGAAAGGATATCGAGGCGTGATAAGGGGCGCAAGAGTCCCGAGATAGGGGACGGGCCCTCCTGGGAGGATAAATGTGGATATAGTTAGCCATGCATGTCAAGGGTAAAATACTTTCAAATAAGATATGTTAAGACACTAATTACTTAAAGAGGAAGATGTTGAGCCAGACCCAGACCGGTCCACCGGCGAATAATAGTGGCTAGGGCCGGGGTGCCCTACATGACCGGTCCACCGGCAATAATAGTGGCAGGGTATGTTACCCTCATGACCGGTCCACCGGCTATAATAGTGGGGGATTCTGTGCTCAACAAACCGAACGTAATAAAGATAAGACCTTGGAAAGATACGAAGTAATTACAGTGAAACATCATGTGAGTCGGGGCCAGACCGGTCCACCGGCGAATAATAGTGGCAGGGTATGTTACCCTCATGACCGGTCCACCGGCTAAAATAGTGGCAGGGCATGACCCTCATGACCGTTCCACCGGCTATAATAGTGGGGTTCCCGCACTCACATGAATTGATAAAGACTATGATGTGAATCGACTATATTTACCAGAGATCTAAAGAATGAGTCTACTCGATCGGGGCTGAGCATGTCCCTAAGTAATGCTCGGAGCTGGACATGTCCCTAAGTAATGTCTGCGAGGCTAAATGCCTAATTGGTTTGGTTCGGCATTTCCCATAAATGCCCGTTTGATAAATGCCTGATTCGGCTTGGTTTGGTTTGGCGTTGTCCAAAAATGTCTGGTTGGTTTATCTAAATCTCTTATCGGTTTAAGATATTACATATGTTTCGCATGTTATTATATGTGTATGGTCGGACTTGTGATGTGGGTTTGAGTATGCGTAATATTGTATCAACGTATTGTATCATAATTTAATGTGCACTTGATGTTATAGTTTACGTCTCTTCCATAAGGTAGGATAGTGGGATTTACTCAGTATTGGACCCGTACTGATACTACACTGGTTGAATGGGTCCTGTGATGATCCACCGATGGTGGGGAGCAGACCTCTTGTGCAGGTTTAAGATCGGATACTGTTTTGGGGTGGAAGGCTTGACTCGAGTGAGTAGGCGATCCGGATAATTATCCTTCGGGATTTGTTTGTTTAATTGTATTCTCCTTTGGAAGTTGCAAGCATTGTATTTAAGTTTTTAAGGATTTTGTAATTGACTTTTAATTTCTCGTAACGCTGTTATGCTTTAAAATTCAGATTTAATTGTTTGACAGGTTTTAGCCTTGCATCTAACATGAGATAGATGGTTGACATTTATCTTGTGTTAGATGTGGCGGTAACATTTTCCAAATTCGCTCCTAGCTTCCGCTTTATTCTTTCAAAAAAATTTTTTCAGGAGTGAAATTTGGGGGTGTTACAGCTTGTATGATGGAAAATTAGGGGTGGTTAGACTCAATTGAGAACTCTAGAGAACATTTTATCCCTCTCCTAGTATCAAAGCATGCATCCATAGTGGCATAGGTTAAGGAAGAGGTCCCAATAGGTCCTAAGCCATTCTAATTTTTTTAATATATGGGCATAAGATGTAGAGTTTGATGAAATTATTTACAAGGGACAACAACACTAGGGGAAGAAGAGATTATTAGAAGATATTTGAAGGTGTTTGAGGAATTTTAATATACCCTTGAAGCCATTAGAGAAAAGGGCAATATGGTAGTATTGAGTGGATTTCTTGATGATATCATTTGTCAATGTGTCATCAGAGTTTCCTTTGATAGAAATGTAGGATTTATTGACTAAAGTTGGGATATGGAAATGCTAAATTATTAAATTACATGGTGAAAGGGATAAATCAAGCTAATAAAGCTCTAACTATTTAGGATGAACACGATAGGTTGCATGAGACACATGATCATATAACACATGCATTTGGTGATATTTTCTCTCTCCCTTAAAGGGAATGAAACAACTCAAGTGGGTGAGTTCCCCCATGATGTTAGTAACTTAGGCCAGAAGGTAATCCCTCAAGATAGCCAATATCTACTACAACTTGCAATAAATGAGGAGGTTCTAAGAGATCTAGTTATTGTAGTTAATGATAAGGCTCCCAGTCCATATGGATATAATGCTTTTTTTTTTCAAATAGGACATAGCATGTCACTAGGGAATCGATATGAAGTTGTGTTCAAGATTTCTTTATCACATGTTATATGTAATACCCTAAAATTTTACTTAATCCTAATTTTAATTAAATAATATTTGAACCTAATCTATACTTTAATTTGTAGGTCATTATATTTTTTAGCCTAATCCTAATACCACATAATTGATAGATTAAATTTTATATTAATTCTCTAATTTTTAAACCTAATCCTAATCCTAACCCCAAAATTTTCTTCCCCTTTTTATATTTTCCCCTTTTCTTTTCCCATTTTCTTTCTTCTCCTTCCTATTTTGCGCATATGCCTCAGCCCCGTTCCCTTTTCCTTTTCCTTTTCCCCTTTTGCATCAAAAAACCCTTACCCCCATATATCCCCATCACCTTCTCCTTTCTTTTACCACCCATGCAAATACCAACCCCTACACCAACCACCCTTTCATGCCCTATATTCCCTCTATAAAACTCCCTATCCCAACACTCATCACTTTTGGATTGATCAGTTGACCCCATAAATCAACACAAGTCCTTTTTAGGGCACTTTATCTCTACTCACATGCTTCTTGAGAAAGTTTTAAATTCTTTCAAAACTTTCTAAAAGGGTCATCCATTTTAAAAATTACTCTACAATAATAATACTTAACTGTGGAGTTCTTAGATGAAAATTACTAAAATGATAGTATACCATATCGATATAAGTAGACATATTAATCATTATAACACTCCACTAAATTTGGAGGTATTACATTCACTCCTAATAAAGAACACGATGTCCTTATTGTGTGTTGACTACTAATTGTCTTGTTACAGTTTATCCCAAGAATTATCCGGCTAGGTGACTAACTAATTCATCTAAGTTTAGCTCACGATCGTATTTTTACTCTCATACCAACTTGTAACATCCCCATTTTTCACTACTATTTTTTTAAAACACTACAAAAGTAGGAAATATCAAATACACTAGGAAAAATAGGGTGTTACTACAATACCTAAAATAGGATAGATTCTATTTCCCATCCTATGTTAAATAGAAGGCTAAAAAAACCAACCAAACAAAAATAAGAAATAGAGTCCACAAACATATATTATATAAATAGCGATCTTAATTGATTACAAGTGGGGCCACTTCGGGTCCCCAAATTATCTGAAATACCTCAAAATAGAATAAGATGAAGGTACTAAAACACAACATAGATAAAATGAAAATAGGGAAAATCCCTAAACCCCCAATCCATTAAGGACGTACAAAAGATTTCTAGGTGTCCACGCTCTCGAGTTCCTAAGCCTGGCATAAGGTAGGCTAACTAGTGGTGATCCTCAAAAATCTACACATCAGTATGCTACATACTAAGTAAGCCATGTTAACTCCTTAATGGGGGTCACAAGCATGCAAGACCATGTAAAAATAATGAAATCATGCTAGACACATATCATGCTTACGCTATATAATTAGATATACATTCTACATTATGGTCATATAATACATCAGAATTTTATGCCATGAAAAGACTTAGAAAACTTATAACTCATCATGCTTATTAATACAACATAGAAATCATGGATATCAATGTATAATTAATAACAAGTTATTCCACAACTCACTAGACTCTTCTACTATCCACTTACAAGAGTACCCCATTAAGTCAATTTTCCAATTTCATATAATCCATTAGATTAATTAATTACAAGCCATTATTCCTTTTTCAAGTGACGGACTGATTACCACCCCTATGGTCTCACATACAATAGAAGCCTATCTAAACCAAATGACAAAGTTTGACCGAAGCCAAGTAACAACTAATGGACATAAATTATGGTTGGAGCCTATAAATCGTGTAGGTGACCATACCCTTTATTATCAATACCCCTTAGTATATCATAGGTGTCTATAGTAGGTAAGGCACTAGGATCTACTAAGATCATGCTTGAAGGAAAAGCACTGTAAGCACCAACAAATATCCGAATCCAGACTAACCCTTGGTAGCTAGTTGTGGATCATGTAATCTAGAATTGTGCACTACTCAATCATCTTTCAATTTAAGTTATTATTATGTTATTCTCTAAGGTTATGTTATTACATAAGGCTCAAATAGTAGCCAAGCCACACATCCACATAATCACTCCATCTTAACCATTATTACCCTTTAAGCCATATTATGGGACTTCCATTAGTTCTTAGCCAAGTTTAAATCAACCCATTACGATAATCCATTTAGGCTAAGAATCTAGATTACATCGACCATTTGTAGCATTATGGCATACATACTCACATTTTCCCATTAAAACCCTCCAAAGGCACTTATTAAGAATATCCTAAATTATGAACCAATTAATTCATCAAATATTTTAGTTAATTAATGCCAATATGTGTATTCTCATCATTAAATAATTATGTTATAACATAATATCAAGCCTAAAATCCTATCTAGTTAAAAAAAAATCAACATTCTCTAGCCCAACCGATCGATATATTTGGGTTAATTAGTGGATATATTTCGCTCAACTAGAACTAGAGTTTCCCTTAAACCAGTCGATCTATTTGGTTAGACCAATTAATTGTTCTAAGATTAGCTGATTAGTCTTGACAAACTAATTGATGGGTTTAAATATAGTGCAACCAAGTCACTTTAGATAACCCAACCAATTGGTAAGATTAACTATTTGATTTTTCTAAGACCCAATCAATCGGTTTAGCTTAACTAGTCGATTAGTTTGCTCCCAGATAATACACAATGTGCATTTTAAACATAATTAAGACTCTAAAATCCAACCATATAAAATCATAACATCACCATTTATAGAAAACAAAGGTAACACATGTTCATATACTAATCATGTTGTATCCACATAGACTCAACCATGATTTCTCATGAAAGCATGCTTTTCTCAAAATTCTTAAATACTCTAAAATGCATCACTAAAGTAACAACAATCTCATATATGCATACAAGATAAAAAATTTAGAGATTAAACTAGCTCACATACTTAGTCATTCCACATTTCAAAAGTAAGAATAACATACTTGAAGTTTAGCAAAATTTCCCACCAAGAAGGAAAAACCTTTGATTGAAAGATTCTAACTTTCAAAACCTTAAAAGAAGAATTTAAAACTCAAAAACCTCCAAATAATTAATATACACCAAGAAATATGAATTAGGGAAAGGAAATAGAATGTGCCACCTCCAAGGAAATCCCATGAAAATCAGCTGAAAAAGAACTTAAATTTTTCCTAAAAATAACTCATTGTTGCTTATGGATAAAAGAAGAGGAAACTAAAGAGAGCAAAAGAAGAGTAAAACTGAGTTAAAGTGAAAGCTCAAAGTGGAGAATAAGTGTTGAGAAAACTCAAAACATTTTGATGGTTGAAAAGAGGTTAAGGGAAGAGATGATTATGGTTATTTATGACAATGAATTAATTAAGGAATGAGTGTTAGAGTGTAATAGATCAAAAACCCTAATTTTACCATTTAAATTTAGGATGAGCAAACAGGTTTATAAAGAATATGTTGAATTCCATTCTAGAGTTTAAATGGTGCTTTTTTAGAGAGTGAATGTCAAGATCTTCTGAAAAATGATCAAACACAAGAAAGGAAATGATAGATCGTTGTGGGAAGCAAATCTCTCATCCATGCAATGATAGCTTGAAATGCATCATCTATTCCAAAGTTATATAGGGGAGAAAGGAAGAAGAAAACAAAGGGTGAGGTCATCCTCCTCATTTTTATCAAATTAAACCTTTGAATCCACTCAAGAAAAAAAAATTAAAGTTGGATAAATGATCAATAGGGTTAAAGATTACTCAAGAAGAACTCTGAGTTTGATTATCAAGGTTCTATTTTTATAAAAGTAATTTTTTCCAAAAATTAAAATTTAAAAGCACTCATTTTATAGCTGATTCGATTGGTTTGGTCAGACAAGTTGATTGGTTTCATTGAACCAAAATCAAGCTAAAAATGAAGGACCAATTGACGGATAAGCCGAGGAAACTCAATTTATTCAATATTTTTATTCCTTTTTAAATCAAACCTCAAACTATATTTCTAAATCAATATAATACATCATCTAAATTCCATTAAACACAAGAATTTCTCATTTTATATATCTTACAATTATGGGATATTACATCCTACCACATCAACTCCTACCCATCCCACACCTAAACCTTCTTTCCCCTCCCTATCGATTTCCTTATCCTCACTCCTAGCCATGCATTTATATATACATGCATGCCATCCTTCTTTTCTGCCTTCTCCGCTTCCTTTATCCTTCTTTTCTTCATATAGAAAACCAACATGGGCGAGCCCCCTCCTTATTTTCCTCCTCCTTGCTTTGCCTGTCCCTACCATCATCCTCCAACACCACCAATACAAGCCTTCCTTTCTTCTTCATCCCCTCTTTGTCATCACACCTTACCACAACCACCAACCTTCCCCTTTTTCCTCTACATGCACCAACCACACTCACTTTCACCATGTGCTCTACTAGTCACCAAGCACTCCTACCTAATGTTCGCACACCGATCTTAACACCACACCACCACCTTACCCTATCAAAAATCACCACCAAAAACCACCTAAGACCTTCCCATTCTTTTTCCTCTCCTCATCACCCTGATTGTTTTAGATGAGGCACACTCGACCCATGCGCAGCTAGCATGGTCGTGCACACCTTGCATGCCCAACACTTGCGTCACTCCCTGCCCATCTGCCATTTTTTCCTTTAACTTGTGTGCATCCTAAGCTTGACCGTGATACCCTTGTCTTCCCTAGAGCACCACTATAGACCACCCTTGCATGAGTGTTCCACTTATTTAGTTATCTCTGTTTCCCTCTTTCTCCTTTGCCTTAGTTTTCTTTAGTTAATTTTTCTAAATCTAATATTTTTATAATTTTTTAACTTCTAGGTGATATTCCAATGGTATTTGAGGAGGAGCCATAGGTCTTACATGCTTATATACTAAAGACGCTTTGATGAGGATACATGTTATAGCTAAATCTTTTATGTGCAATATGTATATTTATATGCGATATCATGTTTGAAATGATTATATAGATAATATTATTATTATGATAATGATGTTATATGATATGTGGTTTTGTATGTTGAAAAAGGTGAGAAAGTTATGAAAGCATGAGTCTATGTATATTGTTACTTGGCAAGAATAGGAATATGTGGTACCTATATAAATAATTGTGGTTCTATATTTTGATGATGATGATGATGATGATGATGATGATATATATATATATATATATATATATATATATATAATATAATATAATATAATAACAATAATAATAATAATAATAATTCATATTAGGTTATGTTAGTGTAACATCAAAAAATTTTATAACCCTTATTTTTGAGCATTTGGTCTTTTATTCGAAACTCAACCCTTAACACATAGGTTAATTATGTTGTTAACCCTTAACCCATAAACCTAGATAAGTTATTAAATAAGTTTATCCGAAATTATTTTTATCTTTTTCCCTATTATTAAACCCTGCCTAAATTGATAATTTTTTTCTAATTTATTTTTTTTAATTAGGTACCCTAACCTCTAATAAATTAATTTTACCCAGATCCTAAATCTGAACCTAATTTTAATTCTAACCCTAATTTTTTTCCTTTTCTTTTTTTCTTCCCCTTATCTTTTTCTCCTTTTTCTTTCTTTTCTTTCTTCACTTCCTCAACATGTGTACAACCCTCACCTACCATTTTCCCCTTTTGGTCCAAACAACCCTTACCTCCCTCATTCACCCTTCACCTTCACCCTCCCCTTCCCATCCACGCATATTGATTCCCCTTACACCTTATGTCCCTACTTCTTCACCCAACAATGCTAGCCCCTCTTTACATCCCTTTACACCACCTATATCTCCAACATATAGCCCTTACCACACTAACCCTCACTAGTCTAGCCACTTTTTCTCCCTTATCATCTTTCTTCCCCCATCCATGAAAAAATATATATAAGCATACCCTTCTCTCATTTCCTTCATCTTCCATTCCCCTGGCGACAAAATCACCCGAGCTCTCATTTCCTCCCTCCTACACCTCTTATCTATTTTGTCACTGCCTAGCACTACCATCTAACCTTTCTTCTTCCTCCTACCTACCCTTCTATCATTGTCTCACCCCCTCTAACTTGTCCCTTCTCCTATTTTTTCCCTTCCTCTCATCATGAAACTACCTCAACCATCATTCACCTCCTTACTTCATTGCTCCTCATCACCGTCCAACACCACCATTGACAAGCCCCTTCTCCTCCTTCCTCCCTTATTCTCTACCCTCTCCATTTCTCCTTTTCCTCCTTTGCTCTATTTAGAAAACCAACCCACCCAAGCCTCCTCCTTTCCCTTACTCTTTCTCATTAATTTTGACGCCACCAAGCACTACCACCTTCTCACCCAACAATCACCACCTCATCCCCATCAACCTTTCTCTTTATTGCTATCCATATCCTTCCCAAGCTACTCCCTTTTTTCCTCTTCTTAGGTTGAAAGTTTTTGTTTGGTTAGTGAGCATAGCATGTGCCCCTCATGAATAGTCATGCTCTCCCCCACACAACCCTTACAAACCTCACTCCCAGCCTGTGTACACCCCCTTATTACATGCCTACACCCCCTTTAATGCACACCTATGAGTGCATCACCACCTTGATCTAACCCCTATTGACCTCCGGTTGTGATGCACCACCCTATTTGAACCATCATCTTCATAACCTCCTCCATTATCAACCATCACCAACCTTATCACCAACCACCAACCTCCCTAGTTTTTTCCTTCCACCATCGACCATCGCACCATGAATCTTCCTTACACCGTTCTAAAACTCGCATTCTTCCATACACAACCTCATGCCACTCCTTTTATGCTACACTAACCACTGAATCAGCCACATAGGATTCCTCCACTTACATCAACCACCCACGCAGACACCACACCCTCTTAGTTGCCACACTTTCCAACCTCCTTAATTTATATTTTCCTTGATTAATATCCTAAGTTATAATCTTATTATAACTTTAGATTTTAGGTATTATTTTGGTGATTTTATAGATGGAGTTATATGCCTTGCGTGCTTAGAGACAGAAGACACTTTGATAATGATGCATGTCATAACTAGACCTTTTATATGCAATATGTGTACAAGTATGTGATATCATATTTGGAAATTTTATATGGATAATTTTTTTATAATAATAATAATGTATATGTTGTATCATATGATGTAAAAGTAAGAAAGTTGTGGAAACATACGCTTGTGCATGTGGTGGGTTGATATATATATATATATATATATAATGGTGATTATGTAATTTATGGTGATATTATATATTAGATGTTGAAAAATCATTCATATTGGGACTCATAAGGTTTTTATGAAAATATGGGTATTTTAGATATCTTAGGGACAATTTTGATAAATATGGGTTGAAATTGAATATTAGGTATTTTAATATGATAATGGGTTTAAACTATGTTAAGTGGGGTGAGTATGAATGTTTTAAGTCCAATAAATGAGAAAAGTGAGTCCAAGTGAGAATGATAACCCTATGAACGAGATTATCATATGCAAAATGTTGGATTTTGAGCTTAATTTCTATATATGTTGTTGGTATGAGCATTTTTGGTTTGGTGGTTAAATGAGTCACATGAAAAGAGTTATGATTTATTTGTGAAATTAGGGGTTTGTGGGAAAAGGTGAATGGTAACACTAAAGGTAGGATATTATCATATATATAATATGTTAGAGTTAAATCTTGATTTTTAAGTAAGTCATTAATAATCATTTCAAATATGGTTATTGAATTATGGTTTCTTAGGGGGAATATGTCCTTACCCTTGAGGAAATTATATTAATATTCTCATAGTTGTGTTTTATGTGATCAAATGGTTATGTTAAGATGGATTATGTGCCTTTCATGTCTACATATGTGTATGCATGAGGATACTGAGTTATATCATCATGAATAAGATACTAACTACTTAAAGAAAAATATTACATGAGTCACGGTTAAGGTGTTATATATCCATTTCATCGGATAATAATACTTGCTCAAGTGTGTTTTTCCTTGAGATATACTCTAGAATGTTCCATTAGTTGATGAATATTGGAGTTATTTTTAATACCCCAAATTTTTGTTAGCCTAATCCCAAATAATTAATACCTTAATTCAAACCCTAATCTCAAGAATTTTATTTTAGCCCTACCCTAATTCTTTTATCCCAAAATCTTAACCTAAACATGATCTTTGACCTAAAAAATTTATAATTCTTAACCTAACTTTAATTCTGATTAATTTATATAATTAATCTTACCTTTTTAGCTAATCAATTTTTTTAAAATAATCTAATCCTAAACTCTAGACTATTTTTCCTTTTTCTTTTCCTTTCTTTTTTTTTTCCTTTTCCTTCTTCTCCTACGTTGATTTTGTAGCGTGAAGGAATTTTGTTCCTCTACATGATCACCATCACCTTGCCACCCTCATGCCCTTTCTACACCATGACACCATCACCTAAAACACTACCATCATCCACCCTATTCATCCTCATGCCCTGCCTACTTTCTTCTTCCTTCCCTTGTAGATCACCATCTCCCACATGCACCATCATCTCCCCATCACCCTCTACTTCTTCCCCTACTACCTTCATCACCTTTATGCACCACCATCATCTCACCATCACCTTTGCCCTTGTCTTTCTTCTTTCTTTTCCTCTGCCATTTGATCTCATCATCCTCTACAAATTTTTCCCCTGCTCTCACACCACCACTCCCTATCATTTTTCTCCTCCTTAGCATACCACCATACTAGTATATATGCCCCTCCACCTGTCCATTTTATTGCCCGACCTCTTTTTCTTTCTTCTTCTTTCTCCCTATTACTACCTTTTTTTCTACTAAATAGCACCTTCACCACTATGGACCACCACAACCACCAAGCACATCCCTAGCCTAGTGGATTGGCCACCAAGACATCCCCATCACTTCCCCCTCACCATCGCCAACCATTGTCACTAACCACCACCTATTTTTGCTTCTTCTTTCTCTCGTCTGTCACACTTTTGCAGTGTATGGCCTCAGCATGGCCTTGCAACATTAAAAATTTCCTATCGCACAACCATGTAACCTTTGCACTGCCTAGTTGTGTGTGAAATTTTATCTTGGCCTGGGTGTGCACGCCTACAGCACAGCTGTACAAATTAACACCTCCTAGTCGTACATGATATTTTCTCTTGGCCTGGCGTGTACCGCTACAGCACAGTCATGTAACCTTTGCACTGCCTGGCTGTGCGTTACCTTTTCTCCCAACCAAGGCTACACCGCCTGCAGCACAGTTATGCAACTTCCTATTTTTAGTTGTGCACCCCTATTTTTACTCCCAAATATTATCCAAACACCACCAAAATTTCACCATAATACCACCATAAATTCCACTACACTTCCATAAAACTCAAGCTTCCCTTTGAATCAAGCTATTTCTATTGTTACCCTCCTCTAGCTTAACTTTTCCCTTAATTTTAATCTTTGATCCTAATCATATTTTATCTTATTTTTTTAAGTGATATTCCGGTGATCTCAGAGGAGGTCTAGGATTTATGAGCATAGAGCTTGGTGTCTTTGTTGTTAAGGATATATGTCGTAGCTAGGGTTTTATGTGAAACATGTATTTTTGTTTGTGCTTTTGTGTTAAGTATGTTGTATTGAGTAATGTATTTATGGAAATGCTATGAAATGATGTTCTTGAGAGTAATGAAAGTATGTAGGTACATATTTTGGTATAATGTTGGATATAGGATATGTATGGAAAACTGATGATATGTACTTTGGATAATTATTGGAAATTCATATGTATTAGTATTGGGTTTCATAAGGCCTTTGGGAGAAAATGATTGTCTTGACTACCCTGAAGGTATTATGATCATTTGAGGGTAATTACTTAGTCGTACTTATGTTATTCAGTTATATGTCTTACGCATTTATATGAGTTCCGCATGATAATATACAATCAACTCTGAATAAAGTACTAATCATTTAAAGTGAAAGATCATGTGAGTCGAGTTAAGGTGTTCATATGGATCTATTCCACTGGATAATAATAGTGGCATAGTTGTGTTGTCCCTAAGAGATGTATCAATCTATTCCATCATATTAAGAATAGTGGGGCTCCATACTCAACGTGAATGAAAATGCGATTAAGAAATAAAGTATAAATGGAAAGATATTTATCATTAAAAGTGGAAGACTACGTGAGTCAGGACCGAGGTGTTGAATCCGGTCCACTAGATAATAATAGTGGCTTGGGTGTGTTGTCCCCGAGAGGTGCTTCAGACCATTCCACTAGTTTAATAATAGTATCTCAGAAGTATTTTACTCTGAGAGGTGTTGGGTCCATTCTACTGGATAATAATAGTGGCTCGGGTGTATTGTCCCTGATAGGTGTTTCAGACCGTTCTTCCAGTTTAAGAATAGTGGGTCTGAACTCAGCATACATAAAAGATTGGAATATGGTATATCTAATGAAAGACCTAGAATTAGTAATTATCTGGCATTCTTTGATTTACGCATGTATTATTTTCTTATGAGAATTCTTATATCATGTGTAACCCTACTTGACTGTACCATTACCTTACACAATGCATAGCGTACTAATCATCTATTTTATGGGTACTGCTCAATCCAACAAGTAGACGACCCAAATGTATATGTACAGGTTGATGAGGATAAGGTGGACGAATTTGCTGCCTTTTATGCTATATATATGGAGGAGTGATTTCTTTTGTATTAGGATTTTCGGCATAGAGTCATATTATCTAGATGATAGTTTTACTCATATACTATTTTAGACTCTTAGTTCTATAAGATCTTTTTTGTTGTATTTTGATATTATAATCGAAGTTGATCTCCTAAAGGTTATTTGATGTTATTAAAATTTGTCTCATTTTTCCTATCATGTTTTAAATTCTCTAATTATTTTACCTTGTGGTTGACTTAAGGATGGTAGGGTAAGCCAGATTTATATCAATTATGGCAATAACACCCAATTATTTGATTATACACTTCCACTTAAAATAAAAATTTTCAGTCATAAATTTTGGGGTGTTACATTATTAGGCTTAACATGCATCATAATATGATATTAAGATAATGTATAATGAATAAGATGTTAATCACTTAAAATAAAATATTACATGAGTCAAGATCGATGTGTTGTGTATAATCCACCTAATGATGATAGTGACTCAAGAGCATTTTTCTTTGAGAGACGGTTTAGACCATTCTATTAGCTTAATAATAGTGGTTAGGAGTGTTTTGCCTTAATATATGTTGGGTATTTTCCATTAGATGAAAATAGTGACTTGGGTGTATTTTTTCTCTAAAAGTGTATTATTCTATTCCATCATATTAGTAATAGTAAGGTCCCTAAACTCAATGTAAATAAGAACATGGATTATGCTTGTATCTAATAATGGACTTCTAGAATCAATATTATTTATCATCGTATTATGGTAATTATTGTATTTGTTTAAGTTTATGCATGACATGTGTAATCTATATAACCTGAATATGACTATATTATCACATTACTTAGTATGTCGTGTATTGATCATCCTTTTTATGAGTATTGATCATTCCGATAAATAAAGGTCCTATATGCATTTGTAGATCTTTGAGGACCCCTTGGATGAATATGCTACATGTGATGCATTACTTGGGGAAGAGTGCGATTCTTATCTTCGAGACTTGGTTTGTAGAGTCAGGTTATCCAATTCATATGTTTGGCTCAGATACTTCTTGGGACTTTTAGTTCCCAATGCATATCTATGTATATTCTACCTTTTATACTTGGGGTAATTCTCCAAACTTTTTTCAAGTTTATGAAACTTATCTCTTTTTCTCTTTTATTATGTTTAAATGTTTAACCATTTTATCTTGTATTGGATGTAAGAATGACATGGTGAACCAAACTTATGTCGAGTATGGTGGAAACACTCAATTACATTTGTTTTATGATTATGCTTAAATAAAAAAAATTAGTTGTAAATTTTAGGGTGTTATAGTAAGGTTTTTGTAGAAATATAGATATTTTAGCTGTCTTAGGGAATTTTTGGTCATTATGGTTAAAAATGGATTTTTAGGTACTTTAATATGATAAATGGTTCAAAATATGTTAAGTATAATACATGGAGTGTTTGGAGTGAATATGAATTATTTAAATCTAATAAATGAGAAAAGTGGCTTTAAGTGGGAATAATAACCCCAAATGTGGGACAATTATCACATGTCTAAAATGTGAGTTTTTGGCCTTTACTTATGGATATGCCAATAGTATTTGCATTTTAGGAATCTGTATTAAATCTTGTGACTATATGATTATTATGGAAAAGTTGTGATTAAATTGTGAAATTAAGATTTTGTGGGAAATTTTGAATAATAATCAGTAGGTTATTATCACATGTGCAAGAAATTGGGGTGGGACCATGATTATTGTACATATTGTAAATAATAATATTTGAAGGATGGGTATTACATTTGGTGATAAAATGAGCTCTTGGGAATAAGTTATGCTTAAATTGGGGAATTAGGATTTCTTAGGGGGAATAAGGTATTTTTCATTTGGGAAAAATACTAGTATTCTTATAATTGTATTTATGCTAATATGGATTATGTGTCTTACATGCCTATATTAGTGTCTGCATGATGACCTTTAGATAAATAACCATGAATAAAATATTAATCATTTAAAGTGAAAGATCATATAAGTCAGGATTAGTTGTACCTGTTCGTTCCACCAAAAAAGAATAGTGGTTGAGAGCTTGATACCCTAGGATTGTATATTATTGATACTATTCTACCATTAGAGAATAGTGGTCAGAAGATTTATGTCCTTCAATTGTATAATATTGATATCGTTCCACTAGTTGAAAATAATAAGGTCTCTAAACTCAAATTGAAATAAATTAGTGGAATGATTGTAATCATTAATAAGATATTAATCGCTTATAGTGACCTTGTGAGTTAGAAATTGTTGTATCCATATGTTCCATCAAATAGGAATAGTGGTCATGAGCTTTATACCATAGGCTTGTATATTATTGATACAATTCCACTAGTAGTGAATAGTGGCCAAGAGCTTTTTGTTCTGTGGTTATATATTATAGATACAATTCCATCAGTTGAGAATAGTAGGGTTCCTAAAATCATCATAAATAAGTTTATGGGCCTTGATTATGCAATTATTATTATGAGAACTAAAATCAATATATAAGTTGGTACCACCATATGTTGATCTATATGCCATTGTGTGATCTTACTATGATTTTATTGTTACCTTACTCAATATGTGTAACACTCCAAAATTCACTACTTTTTTTTAGGCGAAAGAAATTACAATAGAAATATTTAAATTAAACCCGTGAATTCTGGGGATGTTACCGCCATACTTAGTACCAAATCGGTTCTCTCCGACTGTTCTAATACCAAGTGCCAAGGCTAGAGGAAAAGTAATAATCAATTATAAATCAAGACAATCCAAATTCCAAATAAGCATCAAATGGTTGTAAAAAAAATCAGAGTATGCGTAAAGAATTATGATTCATATTAAAAAGAGAAATAGCTTACAACCGATAAAAGATTCATTTAAAAGACTCAATACAAGGTAATAAATTAAAAAGGATACATCCGATACAAAAGAAATAACATACGGAAATAGAATCACATAAAGACTGAAACATGGCCACAACTCTCTCAAACTTTGAGCCAAAACATGCTCAACACTCAGCCCCACCGGATATTTCACCCACTTGCACAAAGTCAGAAGGGCATACTAATCGTGGGAATGAGCAGCGCCCATGAAAAGGGTGATCAGTACGCTACGTACTGAGTAGGGTAACTGAGCACTAAGGCCAACACATAAATCACATAAACCATGCATAAGAATAAAAGAACATAAAGACCATTATGATAACATAATAACGAATAATCATTCGCATAGATACATAAAGGCCCATTTATAGTCCGGATTAGTTATTTAATTAACTTTTATCGGCAGTCTATACACACTATGCCTTTTATCAAATCCATGTAAGCACAGGAATACCCAACTATTATTGCTAGTAGGCCGATCGCTTTCGGGACAATAGTCTACACCACTATTTTTCGCCGGTGGATCGATCACTTGCGGGACAATCGTCCACACTACTATTTCTGACCGATGGATCAGTTTGGTTCCTGCTCAAATGGTGTTCCACTGTAAGTAATTAGTATCTTTTAAGTGCATTAGCAAACTCTGGTTTGTGTTTATTGAGCTCGAGGTCACCCCACTATTTTTGCCGTTGGGCCGGTCACTTGCGGGACAAAAGTCCACACCACTATTTTTTGCCGATGGATCGGTCACTTGTGGGACAATAGTCCACACCAACCCTAGCTCGATCTCCTACATACCCTTATATCACTCCATGTACTATTTTTCATCCAAAGTGTTCAAACACCCAAACAATACTTACATTACCTTCCTTACATCCCAAATCAACTTTTCATACGTAAATTTCACTCCCATGCAGACTTTACACACCCCATGCAACCTTTCAAAATTTTCATGCAAAACCCTAAGTCCATCCATACGAAACCCTAAATTCTTTCATGTAAAGCCCGAGATTCCGTCATTCAAAACCCTAGATTCAATCCACACAAAACCAAAGATTCATCCATACCAAAACCTAGATTCGAACCATATAAAACCAAAGATTTATCTATACCAAACCCTAAATTCGAACCATATAAAACCGAAGATTCATCCATACAAAACCCTAGATTTGAATCATATAAAACCAAAGATTCATCCATACCAAACCCTAAATTCAACCCATACAAAACCAAAGATTCATCCATACCGAACCCTAAATTCTAACCATATAAAACCAAAGATTCATCCATACCAAACCCTAAATTCAACCCATACAAAACCAAATATTCATCCATACGAAAACTTAAATTAGATCATCCCATACAAAACCATAACTTAGATTCTCCCATACAAGCTCATAAAATATGCCATGAAAAACCCTAAATCCATCCATATGAAACCAAAGATTCTCCCATGCACGGCCATAGATCTTTCCATGCCATAGATTAGAATCTCCCATGTTATACCATAAATTAGATTCTCCCATACAAAACCATAAATTAGATTCTCCCATATAACACCATACATTAGATTCTCCCATATAAAACCATAAATTAAATTCTCCCATACAACATCATAAATTAGATTCTCCCATACAAAACCATAAATTATATTCTCTCACATGAAACCCTAAATTTCCCATTTTATTCTTCCACTCATGAATCATTAAAATACTTAGGTCTACTAAAATCCCTTGGTCAACTTCTTTCCCCATCCTCCTTTTTCATCCTTTCTCCCATACAAACCACATCAACACCCTCATATGCATGTCTTATAGGGTCACAACACATATCATCACATATACATAATACACATGCCATATAACAATACAAGAACATGCTTGAACTCCACGCCCTACCATATATTAGATAATTACAATAATAACATAGGATGCATAACATACAAGGCATTTAATGCACATCAACACACAATAGGCCTTAGTAACACTCTTACCTAAAACGACACCGATCTTGGAACACGCTCCTACGCCTCCTTAGGGTTTTGATAAAATAATAACATATTAACAAAAATAACATTAAAAAATTTCTAACTTTGCTAAAGGTATAAGAAATAATAGCAATATCATAAAAATTGATAATATAAGGGTTTAAAATTTTAATTCCAATAATAATAATAATGAAAATAGAAATAATACTAATAATAATGAAAATATAAATAATACTAATAATATCAATAATGATAATAATACAATAGTAACAATAACCATAATAATAAAATAACAATAATAATAAAAAGGGAATAATTCGAAAACAAAGTGAAATAAGGGCTTCGGCCCCTTTACTAAAATAATACTAATAATAATATTAGTAAAATAAATAAATAAAAATTAGTAATCATAATAATGAAATAGTAATAATAATAACAATATGAACAATAATAATATTGCAAAAATGATAATAATCATAATAGTAATAATAGTAAGGATAATAATCGAAGATAAAATAAAGTAGGGTTTCTACCCTACATTGAATAATAATAAACTTATTAAATAATAATAATAATAATAATAATAATAATAAATGCTATTGATAAAATATGAATAATATTAATAATAATAAGACTTGATATCTATAATACTACTACTATAATTCAAAATAGGCACAATAGGGTTTCAGCCCTATATAAAATAATAATACTAACGCTTGAAAATAACAACAACAACAACAACACTAATGGTAAAATAGTTGTAATAATAATAATGGAATAATAATAATAATAATAATAATAATAATAACAATTTCGAAATAGTAATAGTAATAATAATAATAATAATAATAATCACATATTAATAATAATAATAGTAATAATAGAAATAATAGGAGTAATAATGATAAAATTGAAATAAAATTACAATAGGGCTTCGGCCCTCAATAGAAATAATAATAAAAACATTAATACTACTAATAATAATAATACATATTAATAATGGAAATAATAATAATAATAATAGTATTTATATTCAAATAAATGAAATAACATAAATTAAGGCTTGTAAAAATAGGGAAAAAGGTTAAGAGGGTCTAGAGTTCAACATTAGGCTAGAGGTGATAGGTGACGCCGACGGTGGTGCACGGCGGCTTGAAAAAGAGAAGAAAAGGGAAAAAGTTGAAGGCTGGGAACAAAATAGGGAGAATGAAGGTGGGGTTGGGGTGTTTAAGACTGCCTAGAGGGAGAGGACTTGAATGAGGGTGGCGGCGGCGCATGACGGCGATGGTGGTGGCTGAATGGGGAAGAAGGAGAGAAAGAGAGGATGAGAGGGAGTGAGAGGAAAAGAAAGGTAGGGGAAGGTAGAGGGTGGTCTGTAGAATATATTGGAAGGTGAAAGGTGTGGTGGCAGAGGCGGAATAGGTGGCGAACGGCGGCGCGAAGGGTGGCAGAGACAGAAAATGGGTTGGTTGAGGGGGCTACTTCACACAATCGGGGTGGCTTTTATAGGAAGAATCGGGGGGGATGGGTGGTTTGGTTAGCTAGAGGGTGGTGCAAGGAATACTCGGGTGGTCAGAACGGGTAGCATTGTTGGCCGGAGGCGGCGGAAATAGCGTCTAAAGGGGCAGCAGTGGTAAGGTCAGGGAATTCTAGGCAAACAACCAAAGCTCGATACAGAGCTCAAATTGGGGGTATTTATAGGGTTTAGAAGAGAGGCTAGGGTTTTGTGGGTCGGCTAGGGGGTAAGCAAGTAGGGTTAGGGTTCATCGACGGCGACAAAATCGGTGAAAATATAATTTGAGGCAGGGGGTTGTGCGCGAAAAGGAAGGGAGTTGGGTTGGGTAAATATGGTCACCGAAACATAAGGAAGAGAAAGGGAGGAAAATGACCGATCAAAGGGGCGAGATCGGCGGCGAAAAACAAGGGCGGTGGCAGCGTTGCAAGTCGTCGATGGGGCTGGGCAGGTGCGAAGCAAGAAGAAGAAGAAAGAAAAGGCTGGACCGGGCAGTTCAGGGCAGAAAAGAAAGAAAGAAAGAAAGAGGAGACCGCTCGGGCGGCAACGGTAAAATAATTAATCACAACGCAGCGTTCCATGGGGAAAAGAGAGAAAACACGGCGCGATGAGTGAGAAGGAAGGGGTCGGTGCCGAAGGAAAGGAAAGAAAGATTTGGGTTGGCGGCGACATGCCCAATTCGGGGGAAGAAGGTAAGAAAAGAAGAAAGAAAAAGGAAGGAAAAGAAAGGAAAAAGGAAAAAAAGGAAAAAGAAAAATAGTGGGTTAGGGCCAATCAAATTAATTAGGATATTTGGGATATTTAAAAATAATAATATTTAAAAATAATAATATTTAAATCCCTTTTTAGGCTAATTTAAGATTTTTAAAAGAAGTTTTCCTAAATTCCATTTTAATTAGCAAAACACCCTAATTTTCTCAAATTAAATTATTTATAAAATTCATATTAATTTGGAACTATTTTTACATTCTTATTTTAAATAAAATAATTTATTTAATTAATTTTAAAAATAAAATCCTTAATTAGCTAAAATACCCAAATTTATCCTAATTAAAATACTTATAAATTTCTTCTTATTTTTTCCTAATTAATTCCTTTTATTTTAATAAAAATAATTTATTTAAATAATTTTCCTAATAAAACCTTATTTAACTATAATTAATAAATTTAGAATTTTTGGGGCATTTTAATATGTAGCATATTGATCATTAGTTTCATGGTAGTTGCTCATTCCTATGAGTAGAGGACCTAATTGAGTTTTTATAGGTCCTTGAGGACCCCTTGGATAACTATGATGCATATAATGTGATAATTGACGAAGAGGGATGGTTTTTATCTTCGGGACTTAGGTCATTGAGTCTAGTTATCTTGTTAATGCTTTTGTCCTGAATACCTCATAGGACTCTTAGTTTGCAATATATTTATTTTATACATTTTATCTTTTTTACTCGGAGTGATCCTCTAAACACATGTTTAAATTTATGAAATCTATCTTGTTCTTTGTTTTACCATATTGAAAGTGTTTAATTATTTTATATTGTATTCAATATAAGGATGACATGACAAGCTAGACTTATGTAAAGTATGGAGGTAACACCCAATTATGTTATTTTATGCTTCCACTTAAATGGAAATATTCAATTATAAATTTTGGGGTGTGATATTATATTCCTTATTCCTTAAATGTTACTTCCTTGCATTTGCTTCTTAAAGTGCCTAATGGTGCCACTTCTAGAGTCTACTACACTATTATGTGTTGTAAAATTTTATATAAGATCATAGCTAAATTGCTAGCCATTAAAATGAAACATGCCTTAGGAGAACTAATTAGTGAGTCTCAATCAACATTTGTGAAAGGTATCATGTTAGCTTTCGAGCTAGTAAATGGTTATTCTAATAAGAATATTTATCCTGGGTATATTTTAAAATTGGATATGGAAAAGGAATATGATTCAGTGAACTGGAGCTTTTTAAAACACAGTTTGACTGCGTTAAACTTACCTTTAATATTTGTTGAACTAGTAATGGTTAGTTCTACTTGGGTAAAATATTTGATGGTTTTGCATGATGTTTTGCATTCTCCTTTAATTGTGAGGAAAGGTTTGAGGCAAAGGGACCCTTTATCCTCGTACCTTTTTGTATTCATTATGGAGTACCTCAATAGGCTCATGAAAGGATTTGGACACACTCCATAATTCAAGCCTCATCTTAAGTGTAAACAGGTCACGAGGGAAAACAAGGGAGCTGCTGGGTAATGGGTTGCTGTCGAAGGGTGAGGCAGGGGTGGATATGGTGGCAGTGGTGGAGGCTGGTGGTGGTTGGTGTTGGTCGGTGGTCGGCGGTAGAGGGTAGTAGTTGTTGTAACCTGATCATTAATCTTCGATTATACTCAACTCTGTTACAAGTTCTTTGGAAGATTAAAGTGTATTAACCTCTGAAACCAGAACAAAGAAAGAACGAGGCAAAAATGAGAAAGTGACACAAATCATTTACGAGTTCGGATTGATCAGTGTGATCATCCTACGTCTCGGGAGAAGTTTAGTTTTCTTTTATTTATCTCGAATACAGAAGAACAAAAGAAAGAGAGAATAAGTTTCGCACATGAAAAGGTTTTACAGAAATGATTCTTCTCCCCCGGGTAAAATACCAGAACATATATATATAAGTTTCTGGTTTTACAATCAAGCCCCTGTAACTTCCCATAATTCTGCTTTTGGCCCCCAGACTTTAATCTTTTAACCTAAGTTGGTTTTGCGCATAACCCCTTGGTTAACCTGAAGCCTCTCTCTCGAAACTTAAGCAGCTTTAAGTTCTTCCTCGTTCCTTCATTCAGAGATCATATTTCATCAATCTCCACCTTGATCTCTGAATCTTTAGCAGTAGACTCTAGAACTAAACTTCTCCAAACCTGACTCTTTTCATTCATCAGTCAGCTTCAGCACTTTTAGTGCTGAAATGAACTTGCCCACAGGAAGTGTTTTTGTAAGTATATCAGCCGGATTGTATTGTGTATGAACTTTCAAAACCTTGACTCTTCCTTGTGCAATGATGTCCCTGACAAAATGAAGTCTGACATCAATGTGCTTTGTCCTTTCATGAAACACCTGATTCTTTGACAAAGCTAAAGCACTTTGTGAGTCACAGAAAACTTCTGCACAATCTGGTTTTAACCCGAGTTCCTCAACAATACCATTCAACCACACTGCCTCTTTTACTGCTTCAGCCAAAGCCATATACTCGGCTTCAGTTGTAGATAATGCAACTACATGCTGAAGACTAGATTTCCAGCTCACCACATTTCCTCCCACAGTGAAAATAAAACCTGTTATGGATCTTCTTCTGTCTAAATCAGCAGCAAAATCAGAATCACAGAACCCTCTCACCTTAAAGCTTGCATCTCTGATATAGACCAGTTTATAGTTCTGTGTTCCCTTGATATATCTTAGTACCCATTTCACTGCATCCCAGTGTTCTCGATTTGGATTACTCATAAACCTGCAAATAACTCCAACTGGATGAGCTAAATCAGGTCTTGTTCCAATCATAGCATACATGATACTCCCCACTGCATTAGAATAAGGGACTGTATCCATAAATGAGTAATCTGTATCCTCTTGCTCCTTTGATGCCCTCAGCTTAAAATGAGCTCCTAATGGAGTTGAAACACCTTTTACTTGATCCATACAGTAAGTCATCAGAACCTTGTGCAAATATTCTTCCTGAGACAGAGTCAATCTTCCCAAGTTTTTGTCCCTTTGAATGGTCATTCCAAGAATTTTCTTTGCAGGCCCCAGATCTTTCATTTCGAATTCTGTATTGAGAGTATCTTTCAGCTTCTTCAACTCTGACATATTTTTAGCAGCAACTAACATATCATCAACATATATCAAGAGGTAGATATATGTCTGATCCTTCAGTTGTCTGAAGTAAACACAGGGATCATACTGACTCCTCATGTAATCTTGGCTGAGCATGAATGTATCAAAACGTTGGTTCCATTGTCTAGGAGCCTGTTTCAAGCCATACAGGGACCTTTTAAGCAGACAAACCAATCCTTCAGCTCCTTTAGCCTCAAAACCTTCTGGTTGTTTCATGAGGATCTGCTCTTCCAGATTTCCATGAAGAAAAGCAGTTTTTACATCCAATTGCTCTAGTTCAAGGTCTTGATGAACTACCAAGGATAGGAGAAGCCTGATAGAGACATGCTTGACAACAGGTGAAAAAATCTCGCTGTAGTCTATTCCCTCAACCTGTGAGTAACCCTTAGCTACAAGCCGAGCCTTGTATCTTGGCTTTTCAACTCCAGCTATGCCAGGTTTAAGTTTATAAACCCACTTGCACCCAATCACTCTCTTGTTTGCTGTTGGTTTGACAAGAGACCAGGTTTCATTCTTTATAAGGGAATCCATTTCCTCTTCCATAGCCTTCTTCCACATAGGCCAATTTTTGCTTCTCCTTGCTTCTTGATATCCTTTTGGTTCCTCTAGTTCAATATCTTCTGCAGAAATAAATGCAAAGGCCACTGTGTCTGATTCATTGAATCTTGATGGGACTTTTATGTTCCTTTTTTCTCTGTCTCTGGCAAGAACCCAGTCTGTAAGATCTTTCTGCTCCTCTGTATTCTTCTCAACATCTGTTTCTATCTGATCTTGCTTGGAAGATTCATCAGATTTCTCATCTGATCCATTCACTTTCTCATCATCAGATTCAGACCCATATTCTTCTATCAGTGTCTGTGATGAGAAAACTCCACCTGGAACTGGAGTCTTTTTCCTTCCATTTCCTGGGTTAACAGGTATAGGAATTTGGATTTGAGTTCTCTGATTTTTATCATCATTTTTAGACTCCATTTCTTCTCTAGGCAAATCCTTGAATACCATGGCCTCATTAAAGATCACATCTCTACTGGTTATTACCTTGTTTTCATTTTTAATCCACACTTTATATCCCTTGGTTCCTTGGGGATAACCAATGAATATACCTTGTTTTGCTCTTGGGTTCAACTTACCTTGATCAACATGAACATAGGCTACACAACCAAACCTTCTGAGATGATCATAGTTTGGTGAGTAGCCTGTCCAAAGCTTTTCTGGAACCTGAAGATTCACTGCAGTAGATGGTGATCTGTTTATTAAATAGACTGAAGTTGCTGCTGCTTCAGCCCACATTCTCTGAGGTAAACCCGACTCAACAAGTAGGCATCTCACCTTCTCCATTATTGTCCGATTCATTCTTTCTGCCACTCCATTCTGTTGTGGAGTATAAACACAGGTTCTGTGTCTCTGTACACCTTGTTCTCTGCAGAAACTATCAAACTTTTGATTACAAAATTCCAATCCATTATCTGTTCTGAGAGTTTTTATCCTTCTGCCTGTTTGATTTTCTACCAAAGATTTCCATTCCACAAACTTTTCAAACACCTCATCTTTAGTTCTCAAAAAACTAATCCAGACTTTCCTCGAGAAGTCATCTATGAAGGTGACAAAGTATTGAAACCTTGACTGAGAAGGTGTGACAGATGGTGCTCCCCACAAATCAGAATGTACATATTCAAGTATATTTCTTGAAGTATGCTTACCTGTTTTAAAGGATAGTCTGTGAGACTTCCCTAAAACACAGTTTTCACAAAAGGTAAGAGCCGAGATATGTTTGCCTTCAAGTGATCCTTCCTTTGACAGAACTTCAAGTCCCCTTTGGCTCATATGTCCCAATCTGCTATGCCAAAGTTGAGTTTCATCTGGAGTGACTGCAGCAACATTACTTTCTCCAGAAACAACCTTTCCTTGTATGATGAATAGGCCATCTTGTAGGACTGCTTTCATAACTGTTCTGCATCCCTTTATGATTTTAAGTGAGCCCTTTTCACCTTTGTAGCCACAGTTTGTACGGTCTAAGGCTCCAAGAGAGATCAAGTTTCTCTTTAGCTCAGGTACATATCTCACTTGTGTCAATATAACAGAAGTTCCATCATCCAACTCCATCTTAACACTTCCAATACCTCTAACTGGGCATATTGCATCATTTCCCATCTTGACTTTTCCTCCTTCTGATTCTTCAAAATTTAGAAACCATTCTTTTCGAGGGGTCATATGGAATGTACATCCTGAGTCTAATATCCACTGATCCTGGATATTTAGGTCTGAAGCTATTAATGAATCTGCATCCACTATTGTCAAAACATCAGATTCATTAGGAGCTGCATTTGCAATTGCAGCTTCTCCCCTTTCTTCCTGACTTTCCTGGTTTCCCTTCTCAGCTTTCTTTCTTGAGAAACAATCTCTCCTTAGATGACCTTTCTTTCCACAATACCAGCATTCTGCCCTAGTTTTGGATTTGGATCTTGATTTCTTTCTGTTCTTATTGTTTTGATTGCTCTCCCTGTTCATTGATCTTCCTCGGACAAACAGTCCTTCCCCTGAGCTTCTGGTTACTCTCTTTTGGGCAGCAAGCTCGAGTTCTTTAGATCTTGCAGCAGATTTCACCTCTTCAGCAGTTATAGTCGACCTTGAATATTTCAGGACATCCTTTAACTGATCATAAGCAGGAGGTAATGAATTTAACAGATAGACAGTTTGATATTCATCTTCCACTTTCACTTGTAAGTTTTGCAGATCTGACAAAAGTTTTTGAAACACATCCAAATTTTCCTCGATATGTTTGCTTTCATCCATTCTAAATCCTGACAGTCTTTGCAGCAGATACATCTTATTAGGGAGAGACTGCTCTACGTACATCTGTTCTAACATTTTCCATACACCATACGCTGTCTTTTCATGCACAACCTTTCTTAATATTTGGTCGGCCAAACAGAGCACAATCATGTTTCTTACTCTCTGACTCTTCTCCATTCTTAACTCAATTGACTCCTCTTTAAAAGATTTCATCAACGTGGTTTCTCCTGAAATCTTTGTCGAGATTGAGGTCATACCTGTCACAGGTGTGGAGATCTCCACTTTGGACTCCGCCTCTTTTTCTTGAGTCCAGCTCTCAGGATTATCTTCCAAGGTTGTATGAAGGCCGAGATTCCACAGGCTTGCCCATACTTTCTCTTTCCAGAGAACGAAGTCTCCTTTTCCATCAAACTTCTCAACTTCTAATTTCCATGTCTGCGTCGTCATTCTTTCTGATTTTCCAAACACAAGAACCTCTCTGTTCACCTGGTTTCAACAGTCCTCGTTGAGTTCTTGAATTTCTCTGAAGTTCACTTCCGGTGATTATTCAAAGTCACGACCGGGCTTTGATACCACTTGTTGTAACCTGATCATTAATCTTCGATTATACTCAACTCTGTTACAAGTTCTTTGGAAGATTAAAGTGTATTAACCTCTGAAACCAGAACAAAGAAAGAACGAGGCAAAAATGAGAAAGTGACACAAATCATTTACGAGTTCGGATTGATCAGTGTGATCATCCTACGTCTCGGGAGAAGTTTAGTTTTCTTTTATTTATCTCGAATACAGAAGAACAAAAGAAAGAGAGAATAAGTTTCGCACATGAAAAGGTTTTACAGAAATGATTCTTCTCCCCCGGGTAAAATACCAGAACATATATATATAAGTTTCTGGTTTTACAATCAAGCCCCTGTAACTTCCCATAATTCTGCTTTTGGCCCCCAGACTTTAATCTTTTAACCTAAGTTGGTTTTGCGCATAACCCCTTGGTTAACCTGAAGCCTCTCTCTCGAAACTTAAGCAGCTTTAAGTTCTTCCTCGTTCCTTCATTCAGAGATCATATTTCATCAGTAGTTATGGGTGGTGGCTGGCTACGGGAAGGGTGGCGATAGTGTGCTGCAAGGATCTAGGTAGGAGGGGGAGTGCAGAGTAGGAAGAGTTGCGTGCGGAGGTGATGGTGGTCGGTGGTTGCAGTTGCTAGGATGGTGGATGGTAGATGGTGTGGTTGAAGGTTAGGGTGGTGCTGGCTGCGGTGCTGTAGGCTAGCTATGCTGTGGGTGGAGGTGATGCAGGGATGGTGTTTGAAGGGTGTCCGAAGGTGTTTGGGAGAAGTTGTGGCTGGTGCTGTGCTACTGGTTGTTGGCTGCAAGTCAGGGTTGCATGCAGGGAGAAGAGGAGGCCGGCAGGAGGGGACTATGAGGGTGAGGGAGGTTGGTTGTAGGTGAAGGAAAATACAGAGGGGGGAGGGCTAGTCGGGCTGGGAGAAATGAACAAGAAAATAGAAGGGGGGAGGATGAGACGGTGGTGGTGCGCTGGAGCGGAGAAAATGTGGGGCTATGGTGGTTAGCTGCGCTGGGGAGTGGTGCAAAGGTTGGTTGGCTGCAGGGGTGGAGGTGATGTGGTGGCTCGAAGGGGCAGGGTGCTAGTGAAGAAAATTCAGAGGGGAGGATGATGAGAAGGGGTAGATGGTTGGTTGAGTTTAGATGCTGGGAGGTGGAAGTAGGAGAACGCAGAGGTCGCCGAGAGAAGGGTAGTGTTTGGATGGGGCTGTTTGGTTTTTGGGAAAAAGCAACTGGTACGTGTATGTATATGTATATAAATATATATAATGCAGTGGGGTTCATAAAAATGGATAAGGGAAGGGGAGGGCTGCGAGGGTGTGTGTGCTAGTATAATAATGCAGAGAGGGTGAGGTGATCGGTGAAGGACTGATGGGTTGTGTGAGGTAAATGGAACAAGGAAAGTAGAGTGAGGTGACGAAAACTAGGAACAGGTAACGTGAGGGCGGAGGGTGGGAGGGGGTATGATAGAAAATATATAGTATTTTTATTTTTATTTTATGTTTAGTTTGGATAGGTCAGAGTAACGAGTAGAAAAATAAATTAAAAAAATAATCTGATATAGAATAGTTAAAAATAATAGAAAAGAATAAAAATAATTTAGGATAAATTTTAGAAATTTTTTTTTTATTACGGATCAAAAGATTATTAGTAAAATAATTATGATAAGATTTACGGATATAAAATGGAATTAAATTTAATAATCTAAGTTTTATCAAATTTTTAACCTGATTAAATTTATACCTAAACTATCATAATAATACGAATAATAATAACATATTTAATACTAAATCCCTTAAAATAATTATTTCTACTAATCACACGTAATTATTAATTTATAATTAAGGTTCTTATAAATGGAGTAATACAGTTACAACAAGAAGCTTCGGAATAGTTGGTTATTAAGTTACATCGGACAGTTGCAGCTTATAAAGTATGTGTTATTCGGCATCTATGCTTATTAGAGTCAACTGTATTTGCTACCCAAATGCGTTTATTCAGGACATGAGCTCCGTAGTTGAACTTTTCTCTGGTCAAGTTCACACTCTATTATGAGGAAATATCATGTTCCATGGGAACATGCGTATAATCCTAATCACAAGGGTGGTATTGGAGTTATGGACTTGGAAGCTTGGAATATTGCAACTTTGGGTTGTATCCCCCAGAATTTGTAACATAAAAAGGATGTTCTTTAGATTCTATGGGTACATACTTATATTATAAAATCCAGAACCTCACGGGAGATTAAGGAGCAAGGGTCAGCTTCTTGGTGCTTAGAAGGCTCTTAAACTTCAATCACATTTTGTAGAGATTCTCACTGATGATAGCATGCGTGGTTTTATATAAGCTACATCATATAACATTGCCGAAGCTTATAATCTCTTTTAGCCAAGAGGTGAGGAGGTAAGTTGGTTGCAAGTTGTACGGAATCCCACCTCTATACCATGAAAATAATTTCATTTATGGATATTGCTCCGGAATCAAATTTTTACGAAGGATAGAATGGGGGAAATGGGATTTTCTCATGATTCTACTGGTGTGATATGCGAAGTGCAATAGGAGACTATGCCACATTTACATTGCGAGTGATCTTACGCACGTACGATTTAGTACAAGCTTCTTGAGGGCATCGGTTTTACTCACTGACTAGTTCAATTTCATCAAGTGATGAATTAGACGTGTCATGGAAAGTGAGGACCTAAGTGTATAGCTGATTTCCTCCATTGTATGTTGGCCATGGTAGCATACCACTTATGGGAAGAGATGAATCAGATAATATTCCATCAAAAAAGTTTGTCCTCTTGTAAATCATTCATTGTACTTGTTCAATATGTTAACGTAGTTCTTAAGTTGATTCAATGTTTTACTAGAGGATGTAATTCATGATTATTTGATAGTAATACACGCACATTATCTTATAAACCAAAAAAAAAAAGCAACCTTGATTTCTTAGAAATTTAGTAGGCAACCTTAATTTTATCACTTTACATACTAAATAACTTTTCGTTACTTTAATGGGTTAAAAGTATCGAAATTTACATGAAGTTTTCATTTTATCTTTACCTTTATCATATCCCTTACCTTTACCCATTATATATATAAAGATATTTTTCAAATAAAAAAAAACATACCTTATTTCTCCTTATCTAGTCCCTCCACATCTTACACCCACTACCCTCTCTCTCCTTACCTCCCCTACACCCAAACACATCATCCATTTCATCTCCTTTTCTCTCATTCCTTTATTGTCATTCTATAATATCCTATTTTTTTCTAACCATAATTACTAAGTAATTATGATCATGATCGGTATATATTTCCAAGACACTCATATTAAATCCAAACATGCTCTGATTCATTTTATTCATTTGCAAAAAGTCACATTTTCCACAATTATTCTAATCAAGTCATTTTCACTTATTTTTAACTTGTCCAGAATTCTTAACTCATTCTAAAATTATTCCTAAACTTAACAATTCATTACTTTTAACTTGTTCTTTTGGAATATTTGAATTAACAAAATTTTGTTTTGTGATTGGACAATTTAAGTCTTTTTTATCTATTTTTATTTGTTTGAACTCCAAACAAATTTTGAGGTCAAATAATTTTTCATATTTAAGCCAATAACATCTTGTTGCATCAGCTCATACCTAATAAATACCTTCATTATTTATTTTTCTCATTTGTAGAAAAACTCATTTTTGCATATTATCCAATTTTGTCGTTTCTACTAATTTTCCAACCATTGAGATTCACACCAACTTTGATATGAATTTTTTTTTATACTTGGAACCTTAAAATTATTCCAATATTTCCCATATTTTTCTTGATTTTTAAAGTTCATTTACTATTTTTTTCCACTATAAATACCTATTTTAGGTGTTCTTTAAAACATAATTTTTTAAACTACTTGCAACCAACCTCTTAAATGTCTCTTTTGATCCTAACTAGACCCTAAATAAATTCCAATCATATTCCAATCCTAGTTGAATTTATTAAACAAAAGAATTTGTTAAGAGTACATTGATCATACCCCCTTTGTCTTTTGACCACTTACATACTTAACCAATTTCAATCAAGTGTTAAACAAGCTAATCCCCTTCTATTTCACATAAGATCTAGCCTGAAAACTTGACCCCTATCATTCCATAAACTCCAAAGTTCACCTCCACAACTTTCATTAGCATGTAAACTAAAATTTCCCAAGTGAAACACTGTCTTTTTATCCATCTATATCAATCATTTCTTAACGTGTTTGTGCCCTCCATCATCAACTTTTTCTGAGTCTTTTCATTTGCAAAAAACTTCCTTGATAACCCTCTTCTACTTGGTTATACTAAGTTCTTTTTTTTTGTTCACCTACATTCCCCCTCCATATTTCTATTATCACTATTGCATTTCTTTTGACCTTCTTATGCCACCATTCCTCTCATTTCTTTGATTTTTATAGCCCTCAACCACCACTATTGTATCATCTTCCCTTCCTATTTTTGTAGGCCTATTGGTATAATTTTTGGTGGTTCAAGTGCTGGAAATAATGATGTGGGTCAAATATATTGATCACAAGTAATACAAGACACCTATGAGTATCGAATTATCTTTTCCATATAGATTAATTAATAACTCACAGAGTCTAATTTACTAAATCAAACCTAGGATAACGAAATAAACTAAAGAAAATAATTACTAAGCTAAAATAAAATTTTCAAATAAAAATCTATAAACTAAAATAAATAAATCTAACAAATATCAAATTAATTAATAAACGCTTCCAAAGAATTCGGATCCACCTATATCTGATAACAATATTTAATTAACAAATTACTTAGCTTTTTAATTACACGTTATGTGTCAATAAACATATATAACTAACACACTCACTCGAGTTACACAGTCCTAACATCAATTGTGAGTTCCGCTTTCTTTAGTCAAATATTTAAATAAAGGGAGATACTTTAGATTTAATTAATTAAATAATTATACTCTTATATTGTTGTGGAAATCATATAATTATTCTCACAATCTATTCAATTTCTATTTATGTTATTCAATCTATATTTATATTATTAAATCTAAAGTGAAGAATTATATATCACTCTCAACTCAACTTTTTAAATGCTAAGTAAACATGATCAATATAATAATTAGATACACTCAAGAATAATAACATAAAACACATATGGTAATTTATAAGTCAAATAATCAATTTATTTAAACAGTATAAGGAATATGGCTTTTTCTATATCCCTTGTAAAAGAAAATTAGAACATAATAATAATAATTAAAATAAACATATTTAAATGAAAAAAAGAATCTAAATTACACACAAAATATTTAACATGAGGAAATCATAATATAAAAATACAAGACTTTGGATATGAAATTAGACTAAAAATTAATGTTGTGCACTCTTGAATGGCTGGTGACATTGATTTTTTTTTCGCTTTTATTATATGGAATTCTTTATTTCTCCTCATCTGTTATTGTGAGGCATTCTTCATCTCTATTACATGTTATGTGTTTGTAGTCCCTTTTTTTTTAGCATTTATAGGTCTATATATATACATGTCAAAGTTATCTTATTTTTTGATGTAGAAGATTAGAGAAATCTTAGTTGACAAGTCAAGTGCATATTTTTTTTATCTTCTATTTTCATATTTAACTGTTGCTTACTAGGTATTTCCTTTTTCTTTTGAGTTGCCGATCTACAATGGATGGGTTAGGATTTAGATCCCTTTTAATTCTTGTTTGTTTATCACGTGTAATCTTACTTCTTTACCTTGTTAATCTATTTTTCTTTTCTTTTCTTTTCTTTACCATGTGCTTCTATTTATGGTTATTGTGCATAATATGAATTATCCATCTATGGGCTTTGTATAAGTGAGAGAATTTTTTTAGAAAGTTTAATTCTCATAAAAACTTTCCAAACAAGCCTTACATGTTCCATATGCAACTGCAAGTTAATATATGGCCTGGATATGATTAGATTTACAAAAATACACTTGATATAAAAGTTGTAAATCTTAACTTTATTTTGACAGAAAAAAAAAATTGAATCAACTTAATCCTAGTTCATATATGAAAGTTATGGTCAAAATACTACATGTTATCAAAACCCCTATGAACATCGACTTTAGCTCAAAATTAATGAAAATTTTAATATTATTATACTATAAGCACAAAATTAAAAATAATATATATAACATCATATATTATCTAAATAAATTACCCAAATTAAGAATAAAATGGTATAAACTAACTAAAAATATGTGTTTATCAACACCTCCATACTTACCTTCTTACTTGTCTCGAAGCAAGATAAAACTCTAAACAAAAAAATAAATTAACTATTTACTTTTGTAGGTCCTATGGTTGCACTTAGCATGTGCAACAAGCCCTTTAAACTCTCAATTCACCCTTAGAGGATGTGTAAGGTCTCATGAAAATTTTACAGGTAATATACCAAGAAAATCACAACCAAAACACACAAGAAAAAAATATACTTCTAATACTCTTATCTAATGTTGTCTCAAAAACTTCTACTTTCATGGCACCAAGATTAGCACTTAACCAAGATTCACTACCAAAATATTTAAAGGGTTAATATCAACATATGCTTCACACATTTAAATGATAGATATGGACCAAGAAATAATAATAATTGAAATTTTAACTATACCATAGTTACATCAAGATCCATCCTCACATAAGTATACTCTTTTTTATTTCTCTCTTAGATTCATGGCTACATATGCATAAAACACTCAAATATGTGAGATCAGATGATAAAAATGACAATTAATTCACTTATATAAACAAGGAAGGATCATATTTTTGTAGATGAAAACCTTATAAAAGACATCAAATACATGTCGAATGAACCGAACCATATGTTTAATCATGACTAATCTCTAATAGATCAAGGTTTCCCATCTTAAGGATCAAATAGGACTTTATAAGGGCTATAATTGATCTAGTTTTAAAGGTTTAATGAATAAATAGGAAAAAGGAATTCAATAAAATATCTTAAAACTTAATAGAATCGTATTGATGTAGAAAGGTTATTCTTACAAATTTAAACTTCTCAAGCCAGTTTCATATGGCATAACACCAGATAGGTCAAATATATTCATGTTAAGAATCTATATCATTTTCACTACTTCTCTTTAAAACATATAAAAGTATCTATTTATTTTTTTCATTTTTCCCACTTGAGCCATGCTTCACCAAGGTAGGTTCATTTTATGCTACATTTTTCCAACATAAGGATCTAGTGGTCACAAGATCCACCCTTTATGTTTTTACATTAATACCTCAATTAATTTTCTTTCTTTCTTTTTCTTAACTCCCCTATAGTTGTTCTTTTATATGTTCTTTAATTTTTTATATATAAGTCCCACAAATATTTCTATTTAATCTTAGAACAAAGGTAGAGATATATTTTAAGTTTAGGGTAAAGAATAAGGTGGGTGATGATAGAGATAAGGATTATTGTAAACGACTCAATGGGGTTAATTTAGGGGTGCACATCTTGTGTATACCAAAATGGCCTTTATCACTTTCTCAATCTGGGCATTTATGACTTAAAAGTTTCAATTAACATATAAAAAAGTTTTATTAATCTCTATATTCCATTAAAAAAAATCTATGGTAGGTAATTTGATTAAAACAAATGAGTACATATGAGGTTTGTAGAGGGAAAAATGAAGCCAAGAAAATATAAATTATTTTATTTGAAAATGCTTGGCAAAAAAGGCATACATGGTTCAAAAGCTCACTATAAATCTCCACTTTACCTTATCTTATTCTTATAATCCTTAGCATGAATTCTAAAGATATGACCATAATTGACTAGTTAAGAGCTTCTAAGACACAAGAAAAAAAAGACTCAACTAAATATATATCATGCAAACACTAAAAGAAATAAAAATAAATAAACACATAGTAGATTGATGAAGCACAAGAATGAAGCAAAACTCCCCCTTACTTTACAAAACAAAAATTGATATAAGAAAAAAAGAGTATCATAATACTAGAAATGAAAAGAATAACATAAGTATAGAGGAGTGAAAGAAAAATAGCAATTCGACACAAAGGAGTGAATGCATAAGGTACCAATGAGGTGATGAAAAAAATGTAAAAATATTGGGAGAGAAGTTTGTGTCTCTAGGCCACCATAACTCCTTATTAGAGTCATGCCTCCTCCCTATGTTACCTAAAATGTGCTCTATTCAAGTTGAATTTTTTTTCTTAAGATGATGCTCCTCCCACGCTTAACTCCTCGTAGTTACAATTATTCAAAATTTATAAGCCATATGCTTTGCAATTCCTTTATAAATATATTAAACTGCCTAATAAATCAAAATATAAACTGAATTAAACATAGACACAGACACACACTTGGATTTCTCTCAAAAAGCACTTATTTATAGGTATTAGCTTGACTCTAGCCCCATTCGCTCAAGATTTGTTAAGTGTATGATGGTTTTAAGGCTCTCAACCTTTCCACCTTCACAAAATTTCAGTCAATGCCCCATTATCCAGATATTGATCATGACCACTCTAGAGGAAAGATTTTCCATCACTATGAACAGTTCTTAACAACGTGGCTGCAACTTACCAAGAAATAGTTGCGAGTGAGAATTAAAAAAAATCCTAATTTCCCTTTTCCAAATGCTTATTTTACTATTCTTTAATCATGTATTTTATTTGTGTTCTATTTATAAATTTGAACATTTTCATATTCAATTAAATGATTCTCATCAAGCTCATTTTATTGAAGGAGTCTCTTTTCACCTATAGCCCGCATATCCATGTTAAAAAACCAAATGACCAAAAAAGATTTATGTTCGAGTTCTATATGGAGATGACATGATTTTCCAAAAAGTAGTTTTTAGGGAGACATTTTTATGTGAGTTTAAAAGTGGTCCTATATACCTAAAGTACATCATATGACTTTAAAGAAAAAAAATTTCTAGAAGCATTAATCTTTTTCTCTAATATTCTTTTAATTTATGAGTTTGAAACTTTTATTTAAATGTTATTCTAGGAATGATACGGATTTACAATATGATGTGTAGCTCCATACTTACCTAAAAAAGCATTGAATGCTCTATTATAGAAATGATAACATCTCTCACTTATAATAGTCCTTAGTGTTCTAAATCTTGTAAAGATATTCTTTTTAAAAACAATTAGTATAACTTTTGCATCATTAGTGTGGGCTGAAATAGTTTCCACCCATTTATACACACAATCGACTACACCAAATATATATTTATTATTCATATACTTAGGAAGAGATCTCATAAAGTCAATATCTCACATCAAACTATTCAAAAACTAAAATAACTATAAGAGGCATTTCTTATTTTTAATAAATATTACCAACCCTTTTGTAATTATCATAGACATAGCAAAACACATAAGCACCATTAAATAACAAAGGCCAATAAAATCCACTTTGTAGAACTTTATTTGAGGTTTTGGTGGTGCAAAATGCCCACCATATTCTCTACTATGATAATGAGATAAAATAGAATGGAAATCGTACTTAGGGATCTATATCCTATACATATAAGGGCTATCCCTAAAATATTATCTCAAGCCATACATGAATTTTTTACTTTGATGATATGATAGGTTATTAGGTAGGATTTCACTTATAAGATAATTTGTAATATCAGCATATTAGGGGCGATTTATAACTACTTAGAGTGCTTCATCAAGGAATGTGCCATACTTACCTTATATGGTGATGGTATATGGGAGAAATGATTTGTTACATTGTTTTCACTTCCCTTATTATCCTTTATTACCAAGTCAAACTATTATCATTATAAGATCCAACAAATGATTATGGGCTTAGTATCTTACTTAGCAAACAGATACATCAAAGTAACACAATTGGTATAAATAATGAATATGTTAAGCAAAAAATAATAAATAAATAAAACTTGTCAAAATTAAGCAAAGACCACAAGTAGCAATTATTTATTAGTCATAAAATAATTCTTTTTACACTTGATTGAAAGTTTTTCTAGCATAGTCAATAGTATGAAATGTTTATCCCTATGATGTCCCACGACAAATCCTATAACCACATCACTTGCATTACACATGATCTCAAAAGGTACATCCCAATCTAGAACGATAAGAATAAGAGGATTCACAAGTTTTTCTTTTAGAGTGTAAAAGCCTTTAAACATGCATTTAAAAACTCAAAATCACATCCTTAGCTAATAAATCACATTGATGCTTTGAAATTATTAAAAAGTCCTGAATGAACCTTCCATAGAAACGAAAACTACAAATACCCTTAACACATGTAGGTGTAGGTAATTTATCAATAAATTCAAAATTTTATTTATCCATATCTATCCTAAAACAATCCCATCTGATACCATTAGGTGACTTTTTTTTCAATTTAAGACAATATTAGTGTCATCATAACATTTTAAAACAAGAATTACCAGTAAAAAAAATCATGTATAAAAATTTATGTCTTCTCAACCATGTCATGAATAATGGCTATCATGCATCTTTGAAAAGTAGAAAGGACATTATAAAAAAACAAAATGCATATGTCTATACACAAAGTGTTATAAGGATAAGTAAATGTACTATTTTGTTGATCCTTAGGGGAAATAGGAATTTTCATATGATCTGAATAACCATCTAGAAAGCAGTAAAATTTATATCCTACTAAATGCTCAAGAATTGTTTCAATAAAGGGAAGCAAAAAAGTGATATTTCATGGTGGATTTATTTAACCTTTTTAAATCAATGCAACACATCATCCATTTATTTTTCTAGTAGGCCCCAATTCATTATTTTCATTCTTAACCATTGCGATCCCATCTATCTTCAGAACCACTAGTATAAGACTAAAATAAGAGCCTATCAAAGATAGGATATATTATTCCTGTATCTAATAGCATAATTACCTCATTCTTGACCACCTCTTGCATTATTAAGTTTATTTTCCTTTCATCTTAGATCACCATCGTGTAGTTATCTTTCATGAGGATTTTTTGTATATATATGGAAGGACTAATCCCTTTGATATTGACAATAGTCTACCCAAATACCTTTTTTCTCCTTAAGCACTATCATCATTCTCTGTTCCCACATCTTAGTTAAAGAAGAAGAAATAATAACAAGAAGAGTAACATTGTGACCAAGAAAAATATAATTTAAGTGTTTGGGAAGTGACTTGAGATCCAAAGTTGGAGGATCCTCAATCGACAATTTTAAATATGGGGCTTGCTCATTCTCTAGTCCTCGTAAAGGGACTAATTTGTTTCTCTAATATGGTGAATGAGTGTTAAGGTATTAAATGATCTCTTTGACTCCTTCTCCATCTTCGTTTTCATGGGGTTTCACCAAGCATCTCTCTAGAGGGTACTTTGTAATACCCAGTAATTTTAATTTAATAATAATAATAATAATAATAATAATAATAATAGTAGTAGTAGTAGTAGTAGTAGTAGTAGTATCTTGTAGTGGAATTTCACTAATAATTAAAAGTTTAGAAAAAAAACATATTTAAACTAAAAAATTATTAAATTAGAAGCTAATATTCTATCTCTATTAACTTTGTTAGTTACCTATTTGTGAGGTATAGTAATTAGATTACTTTCGGTAACATTTTCCTTTTAACGTGGTAAAAAGTTAATGATTCTCTTACCCTTAATAGTTCCCCCTACCATTATATAAGTAACCCGACGAGTTCTGAAAAATGATACGATAAAGAATAGTGACGGCAAGGAAAGAAGCGTAGCTCCCTACCAAATATCCGATTAGGTTACAATAACCTACAGGTAACCCACAATTTTATTCCTTGTTTTCATTATAAAGGTCATAACTCATAATAAAAGCTGACAAAGACATGTATGACGTATGTTTGATGGGGGAGTTTGACATATTAGGCATTAACTTTTTGGTTACATAGAGTTCTTATTTTAATTAGATATTTAATTGCTTGCGCTACGTAAGTTTTTGGTTGGTCGGGGGAGTGAATTGGTGGCCCATTAGAAACTTTGTTTGGCTAGGAGGTATCCATTTTCCCGTGCCACATTTTTCCAATCCCAAAACTAGGGACGTAAACGGGACGGGTTCGGGACGGATATTCCCATACCCGTACCCGATACTCGATAAGTATATTATATCCGAATCCATATCCGTATTCGAATGGATATCCATTAATATATCTATATCCGTATTCATCGGATATCCATTACCCGACGGATAATCCGTTACCTGTTTAAATTATCCAATGGATATTACCCGACGGATAATCTGTTACCCGTTTAAATAATTCGATGGATATTACCCGACGGATAAATCCGATACCCGTTTGAATTTTTACTTAACCTATCATATACTATATATGATATATAAAATCTATAATTTCAATCAAACAACCTATTATTTAAAGATCAAATTTTGAACTTGCTCCAACAAGTTTAAATCTTCAGCCTGCTCCAACAAATCCATATTATCAATATCACCATTCACCAATTTATCAAACAATAAAGCAATCAACAATAATACAAGTCTAGTTTAAAAACACCATAGCCAATAATGTTTGTTTATACAAATACTTCCACAAATAAAACTGAAATCAATGCATGTGAAACATAATAATATAACTTTGATTAGCTAAAAATAGCATAGAGAAGCTGTTCGTTTTGAGCTCCAAAAATTCCATATCACCATTCACCAATTTGTCTTTCCATCTTCAACCTTCATATCTTTTGGTTTATGCATTCATCTAAAAAAACATAAATAAATTAAATAATTAAGTGTAATCAAATATTTTAATCACTAATAATATTTATGACAAGTTTTACCTCATGCTCACCAACATTTGAGTCGGATTCTTCATTTTGCAAGGTAAACCTATGATAAGTTGAGTTCGCAGTACCATCATTATCTAACAAAAATTAAAAAAAATTAGAACATTAGAATTAGACAAATATAATAATAGATATATTATAATTATTTAAACATCAAATATATAAATTTAAATATTACCTTCATTCCTTATACTAGCCCAAAGCCAATCTCTACAACACGTTAATGCTTCTAGAGTTTTTGGGTGTAATCGGTTGCGATGAGGACTTACAAATCTCCCGCTTGTGCTAAAAGCTGACTCAGAAGCAACTGTAGAAATAGGGATGGCAAATACGTCTCTGGTCATTCGTTGTAAAATTGGATACTTAGTATTTGTCTTCCACCATGATAACACGTCAAAGTCATCCATCTGTGGCATCACAGGCTCCTCCAAATAACAATCTAACTCGGTCTTCTGTGGCGCACTAGTTATGTCTTGGCTCGCCAACCATTGATTATAATTAAGCTTAAGGGAGACTCTAGAACCCGAAGTCACACTACTAAGACTTGAACCACAACTTTGACTACTAACACCAGAATCGCGCGATATTGATGAACTTCTCTCCCTACGCTTATAATTCTCTTCATACTCATGAAACAATTCATAGCATATTTTACGAACATTATCTACCTCTTCATCATAGGTGCTCCCATAAATGATAGAATAATAAAACTCTACCAACTTTAATTTATACCTTGGATCCAAAATAGTTGCCACGGCCATCAGTTCATGAATCACACTCCAATATTTATCAAACTTTTCTATCATTTTTGTTGCCATACCATTAATAATTTCATCTTGATCAAGAGACCATTCAATCAAAGACATTCTGACTTCACAAACCTTGGGAAAGTATAAATTGGCAGTAAGATATCTACTCCAAGAAAACATCAAAGTGACATCATAAAATAATGACAATCTCTCACAAATAGATCGAGCCAAATTCCATTCATCACTTGTAGGACAACAATTATAATTAGATTCCAACCGTGCCAAGCGAGCAAACACATCTTCATACATTAGAGCAACATCAAGCACAACAAGAGAACATAATATTTACTTACTCTCACTTATTTATATTTACTTAATAATGATAATATTAATAATGATAACGATTATAAACATAATAAGATAAGATCAAACAAGGTTAGTAAAAAACTAAAAATAAGTTGAAGAGAATACGACCTTAGTTTTTTTTTGTTACAAAAAAAAATTATTTCAAACAATAATTTGGGTCACCTTAGTTTTTTATGGCATCTTTTTGGTTTTTATATGTTAGGTGACTTCTCATTGTAGCTTATTGATATAAAGTTAGAAACAAATGAATTCTGAAACCCTAATTATTCTTAATTTGGATGAGTAGTAATCTTTAGGAGACGCGGATAGTAATTCTTGAATCATGAGGTGGGTGTGTTGCACCAATTTAGTAAGTTCATCGCAGATTTATTTGTTGAACAAGAGTATGTCCTGATTTTGTGGAATGAGATTTTTGTTGCATTTTTTACATTCCATCTTTTGAAGAAGAGACTGAATTTTGTGATGCAGAGTTTCTCTTCATGATGTTGCTGATGTTGTTGTTTATGGGACACCATGATCCATTAAATGATATTTTTGGTAGTGAATTTCTGATGTGATGAATGAGCATTATTATATATATAGGAGAATTAAATAAATAGAATTTACTAGTATATAGCTGTCTTTGGATTGGTAGTGACTATGAAGTTCATGTCATGGAACCATGGACCTTTGAACATATGAGTACCACTGTTGTTTATTAAATAAGTTGTAATGATTTCATGGAACTGATTTATTTTTAGGAGGGAGGGTGTCATGCCCAACAGCTGGTAGGGAGGTGTGAGTATTTGCTTAGCTTCCATGTTCAACGATAGATGTAGATGAATATGAATAAGGTTGTTAGGATTAGTCTTGGGTATTCATATATTATTCCCATTTTTTATATATCAATAATGTTCTGTTTTGATGTCCTTGCCATTACAGAGATAGATTTAGATGAATATGAATAAGGCTGCTAGGATTGGTTCTGGGTATGCATATATTATTCCCCTTTTTTATATAACAACAATGTATGTTTTGAGGGGTGTGTGTGTGTGTGTGTATGACTTACATGATATATTATCATGGCTTGAGTTAAAGTTTCAGATATCCCTTAACACCACCTTTCTCCAACTAAACTTTGGTATGGCTAAAGTCAGGAGTACTAGATATTATGTCTCCTATATCAGAAGGAATAATTATCTTCTGCAAATTCCTTGCCTAACATGTCTATTACTAGCATTTGAAGTAAGAGAAAAGGTATAGGTAACCTGCCTTCTTGCCCTTCCAGTAGTTTTAAACTGTATGAAGAATTGTAAGAAAGCTAGCTAGCACATTTAGTCAAACAAATAATGCTTTAAAATATGAACATATGTACTTGAGTTCCAAATTTGCAAACCAAAAGTATCTTAACGTTGCAAAGTTGCTTAAGAAGTTGAGGAATTGTGCATATCAAGCCAGCCAGTTCATCATCATAAAAATGAAGTCCTCCAAAATTAAGTTCCATTTCTTCCTATGATTCAACATTCTCAATCTCGAAACCAGTACTTGACCCAATAAATTTCCAAAAATTCAAACTCAGATTATTAAGTCATAGAGTATGCAAACACTGATAACTGCTATCAATCACCAGTCTCTTTGAAATCCTAGAATTTTTATAAACTCCAATGCTGAAACCCCCCTCAACCCATTTCTCCAACTATCAACAATGCTGGAGATGAGCAATATGTGGGTAAATCTAAGAAGAAAGGAAAGAAAAGGCAACAGTGACAAACAAAAAGAGAGGTAATTTGTTTCATAACTTTCGAACTTATATCCTGGTCTTGAGAACGTGTTTTCTGTGCTCAGTCATGCTCATGTTTAAGAACACTAGCTAAGATTATGCTAATATTAATTACCCATCTCCTTCATCTTCATTTTTTGTTTGATTATTATACATATCTTTTTCAAGGCTGAACAATGTGCTCATGAATTTAAGGCAAACAAAGCAAGACTGGTATGCTGACATGTGAATGAAGAAATATGATTATTGTGAAGCAAGCTGTTGATGATGAAGTCGAGGGAAATGAGAAGATGAATAGGAGGGAATTAAAAGAACATTCTAGATTGAAAACAAATTGAATAAGATCAAAATTAAAATATAACTGAAAAAAATGAAGCTAATGAGAAGAAGAAGAGAAGCTGCAAATCGAAAGAAAATCACCTAATTTTAGATGACAAGACAAGATTGAGAACTGCAACTCTGCAAGAATCGCGCACGCATCCAAGAACGAAGAAGAGAAGCTGACCAAGACAAGATTTTGAAAAAAAAAACGTTGCGTGACTCGTCGAACTGTCGAAGGAAGCCTGAAGCAGAAAGGCCCGAAACTCAAGTCGAAGTGTCGAAGTGTCGATTCTGTCGAACAAGAACAGCAACGGCGCAAAACAGCCAAACAGGTTACAGGGGCGGGGCGGCGAAACGATTCAAACAAATGGAATTAGGATACTTACTCGAAGTGTCGATTCTGTCGAACAAGAACAGCAACGGCGCAAAAGCAAAACAGGTTACAGGGGCGGGGCGACGAAACGATTCAAACGAAATGGAATTGGGATAGTTGATAGATAGGGTTTGGCAGATAGATATTAGATAAGTTGAATTTAATTGTTTAATTTAACTTAATTACTATTATAACCTTACTGAATATATTGAATATGTTATATATATGAGGGGTAAAAAGGTAATTTTATATCGGGTTTTATCCGACGGGTATTAAAACGGATATGGATACGGGTACGGATATGGAGACCCATTACCCGTATCCGTACCCGAACCCGACAGATTTTTTTTCTCCATATCCGTATCCGTACCCGAACCCGTTTATCCATATCTGTTTATATATCCGTTGGGTTTTATCCGTCGGATATCGGGTAAAACCCGTCCCGTTTACATCCCTACCCAAAACTCAATTCTTCAAATATTGTGTTCGTAGTTCATGATATTTTGTTTAAGTTAGTTCATGCTTACAACCATGAGGAATTTAATATATTCATTTATCCACTCAGGCTTAATTTATTTAGTTATATCTGGATCAGTTTGTATTTCAATCTTATTGAAAGGTATAATGATAATATGGGTAGATGTTTTGGGGTTTAGTTACTCGAATATAAAAATGCATATTCATAAACTAGTGTATATACTTCTAATTATTTTAGGGGGCAGATATATTTATTAATTAATAAAATTTAAGAACTAAATTAAGTTTTATTTTGTAGAAAATGTGTATGGCTCCTAATTAATATTACTATAGATTAATTATAACATAGGATCATTCTATTAATTTACTTAACCAAATTAGTTGTTAGTATTTGTCCATTTTTTTAGAGTGACCATATAGTTATTTAATTATTTTAGGAGTTGGGGTTTATATATAAACATTAGGTGGTAAACTGAAATATTAGTAAATATAATAATATTGATAAGTTGGACCTAAGTCGCTTATAATATGTTTACTTAATATATGTTGCCTAGAGTTAATATTATATCGGCGATAACTATAGGTCTAGCAGCTAGTGAGCGTTTGTGATGAGATCGCAATCCAGGTAACATTACTTTTAGCCAATACATGTGGATGTATATATATGTATGTGCATTTGTGAATATATTAATTACACACTTGTTTGATATAAATGATCTTATCAGGCTATGTGACCTTACGTGAATATCTATGATTTTGTATATTTAGACCCTGCGAATGATATTTTATTTTATTTTTATTATGAACTTAATATAAATGTGGGCTCCTTATTGATTTAATATAAATATTATAATTTTATAGGTGTGTTATAAATATATATATATATATATATATATATATATATATATATATATATATAATATGGTTATAAAGATTTGATTTCATAAAAGTATTTTCTATATCATAAATACATTATAAGGCTAATACTTTGTACAATTAAATTATGTTTTTGTTAATTATGTGTACACATAATTAAATCATAGGATATTTTATCCAAGTTTGAATTAGTTTGACCTATTTTATTTTTAAGTATTGGTTTGGATAATTTTTCTTATTATAGTGTTGTGAAAATAAAGTGGTGTCACAAGTGGGTATATTTCTATTTAATTTGGGAAAGTTACCCATTATAAAAACTGGATAAAGTGGAGATAATGTGGTGGATTGCATGACCTTGTGTGACTACACTTAATTAAAATATCATAACTTAAAGTGGAATGTAAAGTGGGATTTAGGTCCTTCAGGTTTGGCCCCATGAAGTTGGGGATCGGCAATAGCCTTTCCTTTTCTATTGTGGATATTAATTTATTTGTCAGCCGTATCTGGTTAAGGCTCCTTTTCTAATCTATAGGCTTCTCCAAACCTTATTAGAGGGTGTGCACACTTAAGGGCAGGATGATCGAGGTGGTAGGTCTTCGAACTTTTTTTATCCCCTTTGAACTTTATCCTCTTGGATAGCTCAGGTATGATATCTAATCTTTCTGTGGTTGGCGGTAGGTTTTTGGACTTTGATTTTCCAAATGACCCCTGGTTGGTTTACGTACTTTAATAATTGGATGTTGTGATCACCTAAAGTAAAGATTAATATCTACATATTCATTTATTCCCATTTAATTTTCTTACATGATCCATTATATATATATACACATCTATATTATATTCTATTGTACTAACGTGTTACTTAGCTATTTCCCTAGCTAACTTGTTACATGTTTTAAATGAGGCTGTGATGATTCATGATGTACATAGTGAGTAGATAACCTAGTGCAGATTGTGTATGACTATGTTCAAGGTGCGGATAACATGCATGGTGCGGAATAATGAGAGTGGTGGTGATTTTCATAGTCTTATTTACCACTACTGACTACTTTCAATGATTCTGGTTGTATTAATCGTTTTATTTCCATTTTATATTTTATTTGTTTTATTGATTTTATTATATATTGTTATTTTTTTTGTTTAATACTAAATATTGATGTATCTCCTTATTTTATCTAGCCTTAGTAGCTAGTGTAAGCAGAATAGTGGTGTCTACTTACACTAGTTGTGGAAGTAATACCCTCATTGTATATAGCTTTCGCATATATATTTTCTTATATTTCTAGTCAATTGGTTTTGAAAAATGGGAGTGTTACAAAGTGGTATCAGAGCCTGGTTTTCAAAAAGCTAATTTCAAAATGATTTTTAAAGAATGATATTCACTTCTATTGTCACAAGGAATATTTATTTTAAAACCTGGAATGTCACCAAGTGAGGAAGAAGGGTTGGGGTTCATATGTGCGTGATTTTATCATATGCATTATTAGAAATATGTGATGTTAAGTGGTAATATTTTAGAGAAAATGTGCTCTTATAATTATCTTTTATGTGTTTATTATCATACTGACCTCTAAGTTAGAAGTTTCACTCACGTGTATTTGGTATTGTAGTATGATGAGCCTTAAGTTTTAAACTAACATTACTTCTATCTTATAGCACGATGTCTCGTAATGCACATATGACATAGATAGAGCATATCGTGTTTAACATGGCATAGACTCAGCAGTAGGTGTAGGCACAACAAGCCCAAACCCAAGCTCAGGCCCAGGCTCAGGCTCAAGCTGAAGCTCGAGCTCATGGCCATGTTCATGAGGAGGACTTGTTGAGGCAGGTTATGCAACATCATCCACCAACTTTTGAAGGTCAAGAGGACCCAGTTGTATTGGAGAGTTGGTTCAAAAACATTAACAAGATTTTCGCTATGGTTGGTTGCCCTCCATAAAGTATGGTAGACATTGTAGTGTTCCTTCTAAGGGAGGTGGAAGATGATTGGTGGCTAGCTCACCAATTGTATAAGGGCCTAGTAGCTTCTTGGGAGCAGTTTCAAACTATGGCGAGGGCTAAGTTTTACCCTCTATAGGTTAAGCACGTAAAGTATAATGAGTTTTTGTCACTATAGCAGGGGTCGATGATAGTGGAGGAATATTACAATAAGCTCATGGAATTGGCTCGCTTTGCACCAGAAGTGGTAGCCACAGAGGAAATGATGGCTTATAGGTTTGAGCAGGGGCTTAACCTTTGTATCCAAGAGCTATTTGGAGGATCTATTTTCACAGATATGATGATTGTGCATTAGAGAGCTTGTGGTATTGCGAAGGTACAAATGGCTAAGAAAAGCAAGTTGGAGAGAGAATAAAGATTTGGAGGAGGAAAAAGGGGACATATTGGAGGTAAGAGTCAAGGAGGAAGTTCCCAGACTAGAGGAGGATATGTGGGTTCTGCTAGAGGACAATCACGGTGGGGGATAAGTTCAGGAGAGGCATTACTATTGCAAGCGTTGTGGTAAGAATCACCCTGGGAAGGATTGTGGGGGTAGCTTAGTAGCATGCCACACTTGCGGCAAGCTAGGACATAAATATTTTAAGTGTTCATCTGGTGGTGGAGATAGTGTTGCTCATAGGGACCAAGCTCAACAATTTAGTGGAGATCAGAGACAATAATATCAACAACTTCAGCAACAGCAAAATACTCAAATTGTATAGAGGACACCAAGTAGTGCTGGTAGTCATCATTATAAAGGTAGGATTGAGAAACACTGCCCTAAATTCCAGCAGCAAAGGTCTGGTGGTCAGAATGGAGGTTGACTGAATGTTATAAGTTAAGCAGAGGCTAAGCATAAAGGGGATCTAATGACTGGTATATTTACTATCCTCTCTACTCCCGTATAAGCATTATTTGATTTTAAAGCTTTGAATTCATTCATTTCTACATCTTTTGTGGATAAAATTATCTTAGTTCATCTTGATATTATATCTACTGCCATTATGTTACCATCTAGGGATTTGATGCATTGTAGCTCTATTGTAAAGCGCCTCTTGTTGTCTATGGTATCAAGCTTTCTATAGATCTTATTGAGATATATTTGTGGGAGTTTGATATCATCCTTGGGATGGATTGGATGGGGTCGTATAAAGAACAATTAGATTATGCACAATATAAGGTGGTTTTGAGAGGTCCAAAGGGAGTTAGAGTATCCTATTGGGCTTGCAAGCTAAAGCTCAAGACACGCCTTGTCTTAGCCATGAGGTTAAGGTCTTTAGTAAATAAGGGGTACCCATTACATTTGTGTAGCGTTTGTGATTTGAATGCTGATGTGGTAGAGATGGAGGGTCTTTCGGTTGTGAGAGATTACTCGGATGTGTTTCCGGAAGAGATATCCAAGTGTGAATTCTGGTTGGAGAAGGTAGCTTTTCTAGGGCATGTGATATCCAAGGAAGGAGTGTCTGTGGACCCAGCTAAGATCCATACAGCTTATGAGTGGCCAGCCCTTACGAATGTTACAAAAGTACGAAGCTTTCTAGGGATGGCAGGATATTATAAATGATTTGTGCATAATGTCTCGAAGATTGCAAGGCCATTAACAAATTTATTGAGGAAGACCACACGATTCCAATGGGATGACAAGTGTAGGGCACCTTTCCAAGAGCTAAAGAAAAAATTAACTACTACTCCCATGTTAACTCTCCCATTAGGAACCGAAGGATTCGAAGTCTACAATAATGCCTCAAAGAAGGGACTTGGTTGTGTGCTAATGCAAAATAAAAAGGTGGTAGCTTATGCATCGTGCCAGTTAAAGTCCCACGAGGAGAACTATCCCACTCATGACTTAGAGTTGGTAGTAGTCATGTTTGCATTGAAGATTTGGCGACATTACTTATATAGAGTATGCTGTAAGTTTTTGTAACACCCCCAAAATTTACAAGTTTTTTTTTTTAAAAAGCGGAAGCATTTACAATAGAAATAATTTAAACCGTAAATTTTGGGAATGTTACCGCCACACTTAATACTAGACCGGTTCACTTCTACCGTTCTAGCATTAAGTGCTAAGGCTAAGAGGAACAACTGAAAACATTAATACATAATCCAAAATCATAATAATAGGAATCAAATACCACAATTCCTTACACCATCCAAAATACGAGAATTAGTTTTCCAGAAGTAAGATAACAACAATAATAAAATTGTTCTCAAAGTACTGATCAAAAATAAAAGATAGGATAATCAAAATCTCTAAAGGAACGCCGGCCACGTCACTATAGGGACAGGTCCCGCCCCATCATCACACGACCCCTCCTGATGCCCCATAGACATCAATGTCATCATAAATGACATCTCCTACCTGCAAGTAATCAGATGGGCCTTCTACTCGTTGGAATGAGCAGCACCCATGAAACGGGTGATCAGTACGCTACGTACTGAGTAAGGTAACCGAGCACTAAGGCCAACACATGGGATATAAAATCATAAAAGAAAATGCTCAACTTTCATTTACAAGCCCACACATATAGTACACATGGTTAGGAAGAATATTAAATAATTCCAAATAAACTAGTCCATTTAAAGCACATGGATATTCCATGTTAATTATTTAAGTACTCCTTTATTGAGATCAATTCATACCATGTTTTATTCGAGTCCACACGAGTACGGGAACCCCACTATTTAGCCGGTGGATCGGTCGCGAGGGAACATGCCCTGCCACTATTCTAGCCGGTGGATCGGTCGCGAGGGAAACACTCCCTGCCACAATTTTATGCCGGTGGATCGGTCTGGCCCCTTCTCGTATGGTGTTTTCACTGTAAGTAATTAGTGTCTTCCCATGTCTTAACAACATACATGGTTTGGTTTGTTGAGCTCGGGATCCCCCACTATTTTAGTCGGTGGATCGATCGCGAGGGTACATGCCCTGCCACTATTTTAGCCGGTGGATCGGTCGCAAGGGAAAGCATTCCCTGCCACTATTTTAGCCGGTGGATCGGTCTGGGCCCGTCTCAACATCTTTCACTTTACGTTATTAATGTTTTAAATATCTTATCCAAGAGATCATTCCATACATGCAAGGCGGACTTCTATCATGCTTACTCTTCAACTCAGATTAACACCCCAACCCTAGTTAACCATCTCCACCATGATTAAACGTGACACATCCCAAGGCCCATGCAAACCCTAGCTTCACGTAAACCAAACTTCTATGCAAACCCTACCTCTCATGCAAAAACCCTAGTCATCATGCCACCCCATGCAAAAACCCTAGCACCATGCGACACCATACAAAAACCCTAACACCATGCAACTCCATATAAAAACCCACTCTCGTGAAACTCTCTATTATTATTCTACAATCCTATCATGCATGTCTCAGTCTCACATTGTATTAATAACATATCTATACACATCATTCTCATGCCATAATCATTTAACGAAAACACACCTCAACTTCCATACATGCTGCATTCATAACAATTAAACACTAATCACATGAAATACACATCAGATCATATCACAAGGCATGCATGGAATATAGATCACATATAACACAAAATGGCCTTAGCACCCCTTACCAAATATGTCACCGGTCTTGAAGCACGATCCTATATCACTTGAGGGTTTTGGTTGGTCTCACCTACTATAGGAAAAAATATTGGGATTAGGTTTTCCCTTAAGAAAACTATTATTTCTAACTTATCCCAAGACCTTATTTTTAATTAAAAATTATTATATTAAAATTAATAATGAAATTCAAAACAAAAAGGTGATATAAGGGTTTCTACCCTTCACCAAAATAATAGTATAAAGATAAAATAATACTAATAATAATAATAATAATAATGATAATGACTAAATGTTATAATAAAGATAATATTACTAATGGTTAATAAAAGTAGACTTAAAAATTCTGAAACACCAAAGTGCGAATATTAATATAGCAATAGGGTCTCATATTTTTTTTCCAGAATAAATAATAACATAATAATAGTAATTATTCTAATAATTATAATAATAATAATAATAATAATAATAATAATAATAATGATGATGATGATGATAATAATCATAAAATAATTCAATTAATAACTTAAAATTCGAAACTAATAATAAAATTATTTTATTACTACTTCCTACCCTGCAAGTAAAATTTAGTATAACTATTATATTAAATAATAATATTATTGTTAGCAAAGAAATAATTATTATAATCCATTAAATACAAATAACTAAAATAATAACATAATAATTTACAATAAATAGGAAAAAGGGTTAAGATCGTCTAGGGTTTCACCTTGAGTTGGCAGGAAGTGGCGGCACCGGCGGTGGCCGGAAAATGGGTCTAAGAGGGAAAAGATGAAGCACAAGAGAGGAATAGCAAGGGAAAAATTAGAATAAGGTTATGGTTCGGTAGAGGAGGATTATAGGGAGTTTTTGGGTGGTTCAGATGGCAGTGGAAGTGGCGGAAACGGCGGCGGACGGCGGCTTAAAGGTTTCGGGGTAAAAAAATTCAGGCGAGACTAGCAGCCAATTTGGCACGGCTATGGAGGCCCGTGCAAGAAGAATCAAGAGGTGAAAATGGTTTAGTTAATTAGAGGAACTTTCAGGGAAGAAAATGAAATGTTTCGGTGGCACTGATGTGGGCTAAAGGCGGCGGAATCTGCGTCTAAAGTCTCGGTGGTGGCAGCCGTCGTCGAGGGTTTTCGGGGAAGAAAATCTTCCACAACTCCTACCACGAGGCTATTTATAGATTGAAGATGGTAAAATAGGGTTTTGGGGGTTGGCAGGAAGCTAGAGGGTGCGAGAATTTGGGCAGCCGGTGGCGGAAAACGATCGGGTATCGTTTGGTATATTTCGAAATTTCGCGAGGCTGGGGAGAGGAAACGGGCGAGATTTAACGTCGAATAATTATGCAAATTTATTTCTGGAGTTAAGAGGAAGAACATGAGACAAGAAATGGCCGGTATTAATCACCGTAGCCGGAGATGCCATTATCGGGGAAGGGAGTTGCAGCAGCGTCGACGGAGGAGGAAGGAGGAAGAAGAAAGGGAGGCGGTCCGGTCGGCCAGGAAAAGAAAAGAAAAGAAGAAGAACCGGGCGGTTCGGGCGCGGTCAAGGAGGCGTTTAAATGAAATGCTGCGTTCAAACACAACAACGAACGGAACGCCGCGTAGAGAGGGGCGAAAGAAGGGCGACTGCGCGAGGGGTAACTGATTAAATGAAATGGTGAGTTTCGGTGGTAACTGGATCAAAACGCAGCGCAGCGATGACAGAAGAAAAACGCCGCGCGGGCTGGGCTGAAGGAAAGGAAGAAGAAGAAGAAGAAAAGAAGAACTGGGCCGCGCCAGGCCCAGTCGGGGGAAGGAAGGGGAAAAAGAAAAAGAAAGAAAAAGAAAGGGAAAAAGGAAGAAAGAAAAAGAAAAAGGGAAAAAGGAAAGGAGAAAATTTTAGATTAGGGCCAATTAAATTAATCTGAATATTTAGAATATTTAAAAATAATAATAATTAATTAAAATAATATTTAAATCCCTTTTTAGGCTAAATTAGGATTTTTAAAATATTTTCCATAAATTTCATTTTAATTATCAAAACATCCTAATTTTCTTCCATTAAATCATTTATAAAATTAATATTAATTTGGAACTATTTCCTCCTTCCTATTTTAAATAAAATAATTCATTTAGTTAATTTCTAAAATGAAATCCTTAATTAGCTAGAATACCCAATTTCTCTCCTAATAAAGATACTTATAAATTTATTCTTGATTTGCCTTAAATAATTTCTTTTTATTTTAATAAAATAATTTATTTAATTATTCTTTATGATAAAACCTCATTTAAATATAATATTTAGAATTAGAAATTTTCGGGGTATTTCATTACTACCCCCTTAAAAACAGACTTCGCCCCCGAAGTCTCCTACGGTTTTCCTAAGAAAAGAGTTAGGAAATTCCAAGAATCTGAAATAACAATTTATTAGCTAAACTTAAATCAACTACCCCTTTAGGGACAGCCTATCTAAAAGAATCTAACCTTCCACAAAAAGCTCCGGATATGCTTCTCGCATATCTTTTTCGGTCTCCCAAGTAGCTTCTTCGGTTCCATGGCGACTCCATAAGATCTTAACTAGAGGCACTGAACTCGTACGAGTCTTCCTCAGCTTAGTGTCGAGAATTCGCACCGGTCGTTCCTCGTAAGTCATCGAATCATCCAGTTCAACCTCGTCTGGTTGAATTACGTGCGATGGATCGGCAACATACTTCCTTAGTTGAGAAATGTGGAACACATTATGCACTCGTGCCAACTCTGGAGGAAGAGCCAATCTGTAGGCAACTTCGCCCACTCGCTCTAATATCTCGTAGGGACCGATATATCTAGGGCTCAATTTGCCCTTCCTTCCGAACCTCTGCACTTCTTTCGTAGGTGAAACCTTTAATAACACATTGTCTCTAGGTTCAAAATCTTCATCCCTACGCCTCTGGTCAGCATAACTCTTTTGTCTGCTTTGGGCTGCTTTCATCCGATCCTGGATCTGTCTGACCTGACGAGTCATATCCTCGATTAACTCTGGTCCTAACACGATTGTCTCACTGATGTCACTCCAACACAGGGGAGTCCTACACTTCCGTCCATACAACGCTTCGAATGGAGCCATCCTAATACTGGCATGATAACTGTTATTATAGGAGAACTCCACCAAATGCAAGCGTTCCTCCCAACATCCCTAGAAATCCAACACGCAGGCTCTCAACATATCCTCTAAGGTCTGAATGGTCCGTTCCGTCTGCCCATCCGTAGCAGGGTGAAAAGTTGTGCTCATCTTTAGTTTGGTACCTAAGACTTCTTGTAACTTTTGCCAGAAGTGAGATAAGAACCTCGAATCTCGATCTGAAACAATATCCTTAGGGACCCCGTGACGGCTGACCACAAACTTCATATAAGCGCTAGCCAACTGCTCCATACTCCAGGTGGACTTCATAGGAATGAATATAGCGGACTTGGTCAATCTATCAACAACAACCCAGATAGTATCACAGCCACTTCGAGTCCTTGGTAACCCACTCACAAAGTCCATAGAAATGGAGTCCCATTTCCACCCTGGCACCTCCAAAGACTGAATTAATCCCGCTGGTCTTCGATGTTCGATCTTAACCTTCTGACACACAAGACACCGAGATACAAACTCGGCTACCTCCCTTTTCATACGTGGCCACCAGTACACCTTTTTGAGATCCTTGTATAACTTCGATCCTCCTGGGTGAACTGAATAGGGAGTATGATGTCCCTCCTCCATAATACGACGTTTTAGGTCCAGACAGCCCTGAGGCACACACCAACGACCCTTGAATCGTATACTGCCATCCTCATGAACTTTGAACCCTTCTGCCTTGCCTTCCTGCATCTTTTGTCGGATCCTTTCCAACTTGACATCACCAACTTGGCCGGCTCGGATCTCTTCAAATAGAGTCGGAGTGAGCGTCAAGGCGTTCATACGAGCTTCGAGATCACCCTGTTGAATCATCTCAATCTCTAGGTCTGCCAATTACCTTATTGTCTGATCAGCAATCACACAACATACCATGGAATGTGCAGTCTTCCTACTGAGAGCATCAGCAACCACATTAGCCTTACCCTCATGGTATGTCAACTCAATGTCATAATCCTTTACCAGTTCCAACCATCTTCTCTGCCTCAGGTTGAGCTCCTTCTGTGTGAAGATATACTTAAGACTCTTATGGTCTGTAAAGAATTTACACTTCGCCCCGTAGAGATAATGCCTCCAAATCTTCAAAGCAAACACAATAGCAGCTAACTCAAGATCATGCGTGGGATAATTCTGCTCATGTTTCTTCAACTGCCGTGAGGCATATGCTACCACTTTACCCTTCTGCATCAGTACGCATCCTAAACCATGCTTGGATGCATCGCTATAAACTTCGAACTCCTCGGTCTCCTCGGGTAAAGTCAACACTAGAGCAGTGGTCAACCTCTTCTTTAGTTCTCGGAAAGCCTCTTCACAAGCCTCGTCCCACTGGAACTTTGTAGTCTTCTTCAAGAGATTAGTCAAAGGTCTGGCTATCTTAGAGAAGTTCTGCACAAATCTCCGGTAATATCCAGCCAAACCCAGAAAACTACGAATCTCCGATATGTTCGTAGGAGACTTCCACTCTGTGACAGCTACAATCTTAGCAGGGTCCACAGCCACTCCTTTAGCCGATACAATATGACCAAGGAAAGCGACCTCTTGGAGCCAAAACCCGCACTTTGATAGTTTCGCATACAGATTATGCTCTCTTAATGTGCGCAGAATGGTACGTAGATGTTGTTCATGCTCCCCATCTCCCCGGGAATATATCAGAATATCATCAATAAAAACCACTACAAACTGATCGAGGAAAGGTCTAAATATCCTCGTCATCAAGTCCATGAACACTGCTGGAGCATTTGTAAGTCCAAAGGGCATCACCGTAAATTCATAATGCCCATATCGCGTTCGAAAAGCAGTCTTCATGATGTCTGCATCAGCGATCCTCAATTGATGGTACCCGGACCTCAAATCTATCTTGGAAAACACCGTAGCTCCCTTCAGCTGGTCGAATAAATCATCAATTCTCGGGAGTGGATATCGGTTCTTCACCGTCAAATGGTTCAATCCCCGGTAGTCAATGCAGAGTCGAAGATTACCATCCTTCTTCTTTACAAACAATACAGGCGCTCCCCATGGTGATACGCTTGGTCGGATATACCCATGCTCTAATAGTTCCTCCAACTGAGCCTTCAATTCTTTTAATTCCACTGGTGCCATTCTGTAAGGTGCCTTGGAAACAGGCTCAGCCCCCGGCACTAGCTCAATCTTGAATTCAATTTCCCGAACTGGAGGCAGGCCTGGTATTTCTTCGGGGAAAACGTCTGAAAAGTCCTTAACTACTGGAATATTGTCCAATGATGTTAGATCCTTATTCAGCTCCTTCACACTGCATAAGTATAGCGGACACCCTTTCTGGATCAAAGCATGTAATGTGTCTGATGACACTACTTTAGTGGTCGGCTCGGACTGAGTCTTTCGATACGAAACCCTAGTCCCTTTTGGTCCTCGTAGAATTACCCGTTCCTGGGCACAATTGATAATTGCTTTGTACTTTCCCAACATGTCCATACCCAGAATTACGTCGAAGTCTTTTAGATCCATCCCGACCAGATTCACTAGGAAGTCTACCCCTCCTATATATAAGGCCACATCAGAAAACCTCCGACTACACTCCATCCTATCACCCGATGGAAGCATAACAGATAGTTCTATTCTAGCAGATGGTGACAATCCAGCCTTAGCCGCAAATGAAGAGGAAATGAAAGATAACGTGGCACCCGAATCAAATAGCACATAAACTGGCAATGAGTAAATGGTAAACATACCAGTAACAACATCCAACTGTCGGTCTGCCTCAGCCTGACTAATAACGTTCAGGCGCCCTCCTGACTGGCCTCCCTTCTGAGGATGAGGCTTAGGTCCCTGTGGTATTTCCCTTGTCTCTCGAACTGGGGCACCAGATGGAGCAGGTGCTCTATGATAATACTGCTGGGACGAGTTCTGTCTGTGCTGTTGATAAGCCTGTTGCTGCGGCATCAGTGCTCCTCCCTGTTGATATGATCGATTCTGATTCTGCGGAAATCTGGGTGGCCTCAAACACTCTATTGTCCTGTGTCCCCGCTTCCCACAATTCTGGCACGTTATTAACCTGCCATTGCAATCTCTACCTGGATGATTACGGCTGCACCTCCTGCAAACTGTTGCTCTTGGGGTTCCCTGATCTCTGTTGCGATCTCTCGGTGGAGGCCTCCTGGAATCTCCGAACCTAGGCTGAGTTCTACTTTCCGAACTCTGAACTTCGGGCTTCCTCTTTCCAAGGAGGGCAGCCTGCTCATGGACCAACATGTCTGCAATGCAAGCACGCTCGTACAGGGATGCTAAGTCGGTGAAAGGTACTGCACCCATCATACGACGGATGCTAAAGTTCAGTCCCTGCTCAAATTGGAACACTACCGTAGACTCGTTGGCGGCAATCCCAGGAGCAAACCGGAGCAGTTCTGTGAAGCGGGCATAATATTGGCGGATGGTCATCGGTCCCTGCGTTAGCTACATAAACTCTCGGAGTTTATCCCTCCTCAAGCTCTCGGGATAGAATTTGGTGCGGATAGCGGCCTTAAATGCCTCCCAGGTAGCTGGAGGACCTTCTTTGGCATGAAACTCCTCCCACCAAGCATCTGCTACGCCCCGGAGGAAGAAAGCTGCAATGTTGGGTCGTCGGTCAGCTGGACAATTCACGGCCTCAAAGGTGCGATCCAGATCGCGGATCCACCCCTCTAGGATCACCGGGTTCTCCTCCCCAGAGTATGTCGGGGGATGATGTCCCGTCACCCTTCGAAGCCAGTCCTCCCCAGCACCATGGACTCGCAGGGTGAACTCAAGAAAGGCGGTGATGGCCCCCTCGAAACGGATAATCCTCCCATTGTTTACCATCTCGCTGCACCAAAAACAACCACTTAGAAACGAACCCATTGGTTCAAAATTATTAACGAGGCTTTCTACTTCTTAGGGAACCCTAATCTACCCTTATACTCCTCACCGTGGCCGGAATCCAAAATCTTTGCAAATAGAAAGGTTTTCCGTTAAGGTGGAAAATTCTTTTCGAAATTCAATAGCAACTTCCAAAATTAACTTTATTTCCTAAAACGAGCGTGGTCAACAAGATCGACCGCTCTGATACCAACTTGTAACACCCCCAAAATTTACAAGTTTTTTTTTTAAAAAGCGGAAGCATTTACAATAGAAATAATTTAAACCGTAAATTTTGGGAATGTTACCGCCACACTTAATACTAGACCGGTTCACTTCTACCGTTCTAGCATTAAGTGCTAAGGCTAAGAGGAACAACTGAAAACATTAATACATAATCCAAAATCATAATAATAGGAATCAAATACCACAATTCCTTACACCATCCAAAATACGAGAATTAGTTTTCCAGAAGTAAGATAACAACAATAATAAAATTGTTCTCAAAGTACTGATCAAAAATAAAAGATAGGATAATCAAAATCTCTAAAGGAACGCCGGCCACGTCACTATAGGGACAGGTCCCGCCCCATCATCACACGACCCCTCCTGATGCCCCATAGACATCAATGTCATCATAAATGACATCTCCTACCTGCAAGTAATCAGATGGGCCTTCTACTCGTTGGAATGAGCAGCACCCATGAAACGGGTGATCAGTACGCTACGTACTGAGTAAGGTAACCGAGCACTAAGGCCAACACATGGGATATAAAATCATAAAAGAAAATGCTCAACTTTTATTTACAAGCCCACACATATAGTACACATGGTTAGGAAGAATATTAAATAATTCCAAATAAACTAGTCCATTTAAAGCACATGGATATTCCATGTTAATTATTTAAGTACTCCTTTATTGAGATCAATTCATACCATGTTTTATTCGAGTCCACACGAGTACGGGAACCCCACTATTTAGCCGGTGGATCGGTCGCGAGGGAACATGCCCTGCCACTATTCTAGCCGGTGGATCGGTCGCGAGGGAAACACTCCCTGCCACAATTTTATGCCGGTGGATCGGTCTGGCCCCTTCTCGTATGGTGTTTTCACTGTAAGTAATTAGTGTCTTCCCATGTCTTAACAACATACATGGTTTGGTTTGTTGAGCTCGGGATCCCCCACTATTTTAGTCGGTGGATCGGTCGCGAGGGTACATGCCCTGCCACTATTTTAGCCGGTGGATCGGTCGCAAGGGAAAGCATTCCCTGCCACTATTTTAGCCGGTGGATCGGTCTGGGCCCGTCTCAACATCTTTCACTTTACGTTATTAATGTTTTAAATATCTTATCCAAGAGATCATTCCATACATGCAAGGCGGACTTCTATCATGCTTACTCTTCAACTCAGATTAACACCCCAACCCTAGTTAACCATCTCCACCATGATTAAACATGACACATCCCAAGGCCCATGCAAACCCTAGCTTCACGTAAACCAAACTTCTATGCAAACCCTACCTCTCATGCAAAAACCCTAGTCATCATGCCACCCCATGCAAAAACCCTAGCACCATGCGACACCATACAAAAACCCTAACACCATGCAACTCCATATAAAAACCCACTCTCGTGAAACTCTCTATTATTATTCTACAATCCTATCATGCATGTCTCAGTCTCACATTGTATTAATAACATATCTATACACATCATTCTCATGCCATAATCATTTAACGAAAACACACCTCAACTTCCATACATGCTGCATTCATAACAATTAAACACTAATCACATGAAATACACATCAGATCATATCACAAGGCATGCATGGAATATAGATCACATATAACACAAAATGGCCTTAGCACCCCTTACCAAATATGTCACCGGTCTTGAAGCACGATCCTATATCACTTGAGGGTTTTGGTTGGTCTCACCTACTATGGGAAAAAATATTGGGATTAGGTTTTCCCTTAAGAAAACTATTATTTCTAACTTATCCCAAGACCTTATTTTTAATTAAAAATTATTATATTAAAATTAATAATGAAATTCAAAACAAAAAGGTGATATAAGGGTTTCTACCCTTCACCAAAATAATAGTATAAAGATAAAATAATACTAATAATAATAATAATAATGATAATGACTAAATGTTATAATAAAGATAATATTACTAATGGTTAATAAAAGTAGACTTAAAAATTCTGAAACACCAAAGTGCGAATATTAATATAGCAATAGGGTCTCATATTTTTTTTCCAGAATAAATAATAACATAATAATAGTAATTATTCTAATAATTATAATAATAATAATAATAATAATAATAATAATAATAATAATAATAATAATGATGATGATGATAATAATCATAAAATAATTCAATTAATAACTTAAAATTCGAAACTAATAATAAAATTATTTTATTACTACTTCCTACCCTGCAAGTAAAATTTAGTATAACTATTATATTAAATAATAATATTATTGTTAGCAAAGAAATAATTATTATAATCCATTAAATACAAATAACTAAAATAATAACATAATAATTTACAATAAATAGGAAAAAGGGTTAAGATCGTCTAGGGTTTCACCTTGAGTTGGCAGGAAGTGGCGGCACCGGCGGTGGCCGGAAAATGGGTCTAAGAGGGAAAAGATGAAGCACAAGAGAGGAATAGCAAGGGAAAAATTAGAATAAGGTTATGGTTCGGTAGAGGAGGATTATAGGGAGTTTTTGGGTGGTTCAGATGGCAGTGGAAGTGGCGGAAACGGTGGCGGACGGCGGCTTAAAGGTTTCGGGGTAAAAAAATTCAGGCGAGACTAGCAGCCAATTTGGCACGGCTATGGAGGCCCGTGCAAGAAGAATCAAGAGGTGAAAATGGTTTAGTTAATTAGAGGAACTTTCAGGGAAGAAAATGAAATGTTTCGGTGGCACTGATGTGGGCTAAAGGCGGCGGAATCTGCGTCTAAAGTCTCGGTGGTGGTAGCCGTCGTCGAGGGTTTTCGGGGAAGAAAATCTTCCACAACTCCTACCACGAGGCTATTTATAGATTGAAGATGGTAAAATAGGGTTTTGGGGGTTGGCAGGAAGCTAGAGGGTGCGAGAATTTGGGCAGCCGGTGGCGGAAAACGATCGGGTATCGTTTGGTATATTTCGAAATTTCGCGAGGCTGGGGAGAGGAAACGGGCGAGATTTAACGTCGAATAATTATGCAAATTTATTTCTGGAGTTAAGAGGAAGAACATGAGACAAGAAATGGCCGGTATTAATCACCGTAGCCGGAGATGCCATTATCGGGGAAGGGAGTTGCAGCAGCGTCGACGGAGGAGGAAGGAGGAAGAAGAAAGGGAGGCGGTCCGGTCGGCCAGGAAAAGAAAAGAAAAGAAGAAGAACCGGGCGGTTCGGGCGTGGTCGAGGAGGCGTTTAAATGAAACGCTGCGTTCCAACACAACAACGAACGGAACGCCGCGTAGAGAGGGGCGGAAGAAGGGCGACTGCGCGAGGGGTAACTGATTAAATGAAACGGTGAGTTTCGGTGGTAACTGGATCAAAACGCAGCGCAGCGATGGCAGAAGAAAAACGCCGCGCGGGCTGGGCTGAAGGAAAGGAAGAAGAAGAAGAAAAGAAGAACTGGGCCGCGCCAGGCCCAGTCGGGGGAAGGAAGGGGAAAAAGAAAAAGAAAGAAAAAGAAAGGGAAAAAGGAAGAAAGAAAAAGAAAAAGGGAAAAAGGAAAGGAGAAAATTTTAGATTAGGGCCAATTAAATTAATCTGAATATTTAGAATATTTAAAAATAATAATAATTAAATAAAATAATATTTAAATCCCTTTTTAGGCTAAATTAGGATTTTTAAAAGATTTTCCATAAATTTCATTTTAATTATCAAAACACCCTAATTTTCTTCCATTAAATCATTTATAAAATTAATATTAATTTGGAACTATTTCCTCCTTCCCATTTTAAATAAAATAATTCATTTAGTTAATTTCTAAAATGAAATCCTTAATTAGCTAGAATACCCAATTTCTCTCCTAATAAAGATACTTATAAATTTATTCTTGATTTGCCCTAAATAATTTATTTTTATTTTAATAAAATAATTTATTTAATTATTCTTTATGATAAAACCTCATTTAAATATAATATTTAGAATTAGAAATTTTCGGGGTATTTCAGTTTTATACAGACCATAAGAGCCCTAAGTACATATTCATACAGAAGGAACTTGATATGAGGCAAATGAGGTGGTTGGAATTGGTGAAGGATTATGATATAGAGCTTACATACCATGAGGATAAGGCTAATGTAGCGACAGACGCACTTAGTATAAAGTCATCACATTTGTTGAATGCCCTGGCGATAACACATAGAGTGTATGAGGAGCTACGAGATATGGAGATTGAGATAATAATGCATGGGAGTCTAAAGGTAAGATTTAGTGCTCTAGCCATCATTCCCACAATTTTTGATAAGATTAGAACCTGTCAGTTGGGAGATGTGAAGTTAGAGAGAATTCAATAGAAGATGCAAGAAGGTAGAGCTGAAGGTTTCCAAATTCACAAGGATGGAAGCGTTAGATTCAAAAGGAGATGGTGTGTTCCTTAGAGTTGTGGGGATCTAAAGAAGAGGATCATGAAAGAGGGGCACTGTACTCCATATTCGATGCACCAAAGTGGTGATAAGCTATACAAGGATCTAAAGAAGATATTTTAGAGGCCAATGATGAAGACTGAGGTAGCTGAATTTGTGGCTAAATGCTTGACGTATCAAAAGGTTAAAATTGAGCATAAGAGGCCAGTAGGGTTGATACAAACATTGGAGATACCAGATTAGAGATAGGATTCTATATCTATGGAATTCATTGTGGGTCTTCCTAAGACCAAGAATGGTATGGATATGATTTGTGTTATCATAGATATGTTGACTAAATCGGCAGTCTTTATTTCGATGAAGTCGATGTGGTCTATGGATTAGTTAGCTAGAGAATTTGTAAAATATGTGGTGAAGCTGCACAGAGTCCCCAAGATATTATGTCAGATAGGGATTCCTAATTCCTATCCCATTTTTACGAAAAGTTGCAAGAGGCATTCGGCACCAGGTTGAAAATGAGCATAACGTTTCATCCAGCTAATGATGGTCAAACAGAGAGGATCATCCAAACATTAGAGGATATGTTGCGAGCATATGTGTTGGAGTTCCAAGGGAATTGAGAGGACATGCTGGATTTGATCAAATTCTCTTACAACAAAAGCTATTATGCTAGAATTAGAATGGCTATATTTGAGGCACTTTATAGGAGGAAATGTAGAAGCCCATTATGTTGGAGTGATCTTAGTGAGGTTGTGTTGTCAGGACCACAACTGATAGAGGATACGATGTAGCTGGTGAAAGTGATCCAAGAGAAAATGAAAGTTGCTCAAGATAAGAAGAAGAGTTATGCAGATTAAAGATGAAGATTAGATGCGTTTAAGGTGGGTGAGAAGGTCCTTTTACGGGTCTCACCTACCAAAGGTGTGATGAGATTTTGAAGAAAGGGAAATTTGAGCCTGAGGTTTATAGGTTCATATGAGGTATTGGAGAGGATTGGGGAAGTGGCTTATCGTCTTGCCTTACCTATGGAGTTGGCATGCATGCGTGCATAATGTGTTCCATATTTCACAACTTCGCCTATATGTCCATGATCCCTCCCATGTAATTTAACCAAAGGATTTAGATTTAGATGAGGCTTTGTCTTATGAGGAGAGGCCAATGAATATTTTAGATACCAAGACTCGAGAGACTAGGTAGGGTTCAATTCCGATGGAAAAGGTCCTTTGGTTGAACCACAATGTGGAGGAGGCCACTTGGGAGACACAAGAGGTCATGAAGTGTCAATACCCTAAGTTATTCGAATAGGTACACCTTAGGGTTCTAGATTCTATTACCTCATTTATTATTTATCATGGTTTTTCTTTTGTGATTGATATATTCTCATATGTGGTGCTATATAAGTAAGCTGATGCCATGCATATGTGTTGATGTATCTACTTATGCAATTAGGTTCGAACTTCGAGGATGAAGTTCATTCTTAAGTGGGGGAGGATGTAATATCCAGTAATTTTAATTTAACAACAACAATAATAATAATAGGTTGTAGTGGGATTTCACTAATAATTAAAATTAAAAAAACATATAAAATTAAAAAAAATTATTAAATTAGAAGCTAATATTCTATCTTTATTAACTTTTGTTAGTTACCTTTTGTGAGGTATAGTAATTAGATTACTTTCTGTAACATTTTCCTTTTAACGTGGAAAAAAGTTAATGATTCTCTTAGCCCTAATGGTTCCCCCTACCATTATATAAGTAACCTGAGGAGTTATGAAAAATGATACGATATGGAATAGCGATGGCGAGAAAAAAAGCGTAGCTCCCTACCATTTATCCGAGCAGGTTACAATAACCTACAAGTAACCCACAATTTTTATTGCTTGTTTTCATTATAAAGGTCATAATAAAAGCTGACAAAGACTGTATGATGTATGTTTGATGGGGGAATTTGACATATTAGGCATTAACTTTTTTGTTACATAGAGTTCTTATTTTAATTAGATATTTAATTGCTTGCGCTACGTAAGTTTTTGGTTGGTCGGGGGAGTGAATTGGTGGCCCATTAGAAACTTTGATATTGGTGCCCTTAAGTATATATATATATATATATATATATATATATATATATATATATATATATATATATATTTGGTAATTAAGGAAATTTCATTAATAACCAAAATGAGAAATTATAGTACAACCAGGCAGGAAACAAAGAAAAGAGATAGACTTATCTATCAAGCTTCTCTGAACTAATCCTATACTTATTGAACATACTGCAATGATAAACTCTAATATATACATGAGTCATAATTTTTCTCACAATTTCATGGGTCTGCAGTCTTCTATCTTGAAAGATAACTTGATTTCTGTAAGCCCAGAGTTCATAGATCACTGCAGATGCTGTCAATCTCAATAAACCAGCTATCCCTTGTCTTCTCTTGGCATGTTTGATGAGCCATGTTAACAGCTGCATCCAATTAGTGCTCCAGTGACACCATCCTAGCCAGTTCAGAATTTGTCTCCAGCATTCATTTGCAATTTGGCATTGAACCATAACATGGTCCATAGTTTGAGTAGAATTGCCACATGTCTCACAGCTTACATTATTAATAACCTTCCATCCATGAAGTTTTTCTTTTGTAAGTAGGTCATTTCTGCAAGTGAGCCAGCTGATAAACTTGTGTCTTGGGGCTCCCTCCTGTTTGCACACAAGGTAGAACCAATCCACATCCTGTCCTTGAGGTCTTATTTTTTCATATATATCCCTGGTGGAAAATCTCCCAGCTGGAGAACCTGCATCTGTTTTGAGGATAGGACCAATATCTTATCTCAGCTTCATAACTTTCAGTTGCCAAAGGAATTTTGCAATTGCTGCCTTGTTCCAGCTATAAAGATCTTTTATTCCCAAGCCACCTTCCTTCTTTGGCAGACAAATCTACTTCCAAGCCACCAAAGACTTTCTACCTTGATCAGCAGAACCTGTCCAAAGGTAAGTTCTGCAAATAGATTCCATTTTTTGTATAACAAATTGTGGGTTAAGTATATTTTTTGTTTGGCTAGGAGGCATCCGTTTTCCCATGCCGCATTTTTCCACTCCCAAGCCTCAATTCTTCAAATATTGTGTCTGTAGTTCATGATATTTGGTTTAAGTTAGTTCATGCTTACAAGCGTAAGGAATTTAATATATTCGTTTATCCACTTAGGCTTAATTTATTTAGTTATATTCGGATCAATTTGTATTTCAATCTTATTGAAAGGTATAATGATAATATGGGTAGTCGTTTTGGGGTTTAGTTACTCGAATATAAAAATGGATATTCATAAACTAGTGTATATACTTCCAACTACTTTAGGGGGCGGATATATTTATTAGTTAATAAATTTTAAGCACTAAATTAAGTTTCATTTGTAGAAAATGTGTACGGCTTCTAATTAACATTACTATAGAATAATTCTAACATAGAGTCATTCTATTAATTCATTTAACCAAATCGATTGTTAGTATTTGTTTTTTTTTAGAGTGATCATATAGTTATTTAATTATTTTAGAAGTTGGGGTTTATATATAAATATTAGGTGATAAAATGAAATATTGGTAAATTTAAGAATTTTGATAAGTTGGACCTAAGTCACTTATAATATATTTAATTAATATATGTTGCCTAGAGTTGATATTATATCGGTGATAACTATAGGTCTAGCAGCTAGAAAGCATTTGTGATCATATCGCAATCCAGGCAACATTACTTTTAACCTATATATGTGGATGTATATATGTGTATGTGCATTCGTGAATATCTTAATTAACCACTTGTTTGATATAAATGGTCTTATTGGGCTATGTGACCTTTCATGGATATCTATGATTTTGTATATTTAGGCCCCACGGATGATATTTTATTTTATTTTTATTATGAATTTATATAAATATAGGAAAGTTACCCATTATAAAAACTGGATAAAGTGGAGATAATGTGGTGGATTGCATGACCTTGTGTGACTACACTTAATTAAAATATCATAACTTAAAGTGGAATGTAAAGTGGGATTTAGATCCTTCAGGTTTGGCCTCCTCATGTTAGGGATCGGCAATAGCCTTTCCTTTTCTATTGTGGATATTTATTTATTTTCCAGCCATGTCTAGTTAAGGCTCATTGTCTACTTTATAGGCTTCTTTGAACCCTATTAGGGGGTGTGCATACTTAAGGATAGGATGACCGAGGTGGTAGGTCTTTGGACTTTTGTTATCCCCTTTACACTTTATCCTCTGGGATGGCTCGGGTATGATATCTAATGTTTCCATGGTTGGTGGTAGGTCTTCAGACTTTGATTTACTAGGTGACCCCTGGTTGGTTTACCTACTTAAATAATTAGAGGTTATGATCACCTAAAGTGAAGATTAATATTTAGATATCCATTTATTCCCATTTGATTTTCTTACATGATTCGTTGTATATATATACACGTCTATATTATATTCCATTGTACTAACGTGTTACTTAGCTGTTTCCCTAGCTAACTTGTTACGTGTTTTAAACAGGATTGTAATGATCCATGATGTAAATGGTGAGCAGATAACCTTGTGCAGATTAAGTATGAACATGTTCGAGGTATGGATGGCATGCATGTGGGGAATAATGAGAGTAGTGGTGATTTTCATAGTCTTATTTTCAACTAATGACTACTTTCATATATTCTGGTTGTACTAATAACCATTTTATTTTCATTTTACATTCTATTAGTTTTGTTGATTTTGTTATATATCATTATTTTTTTTGTTTAATACTAAAGATTGATGTATCTCCTTATTTTATCTAGCCTTAGTAGCTAATGTAAGTAGAATAGTGGTGTCTACTTACACTGGTTGTGGCAGTAATACCCTCATTGTATTTAGCTTTCGCATATATTTTTTCTTATTTTTCTAGTCAATTGGTTTTAAAAAATTGGGATGTTACAGTCCTAAACTATACTCGCTTGAAAACAATCATTAATTGCTTTATCTAAAACACTAGTGTTATAATAAATGTCATTCTCATAAGGGTATTTCACTCTTTTAAAGACACTAACTATAATTTCTCTCCTTGAAACTAAAGAAAAAACTTATCTTTATGGACATCGATCAAAGTATTTCCTATAGCTAAAAATGGTCTACCAAGAATAAGAGGAATCCTATTATTAATTTTCATATCAAGTATAACAAAGTCAATAGAAAATATAAATTTGTCCACTTTCACCACAACATCATCTACGATGTCCTAGGGTATTTTTTTAAATCTATCATCTAACTATAGAGACATGTTAGTGGGGTTTGGATCTCCTAGACCCAAACACTTTAAAAAAATGCATCAAATTTATGCTAGCACCTAAGTCACATATTACCTTGTGAAATTTCAAGTTACCAATCACACAATGGATGGTAAAAATTCCCAGATCTTCTAGTTTAGGATTAAATTATTTTATATAATAGTAGAAAACTTCTCATTCGAACTAATAGCACCAAAAAGTTTCCAATTTCCTTCTATGAGTAAGAATGTCTTTAAGAAATTTAACATGTCTAGGTATTTGTCTCACAATATTGATGAATAATAGATCAATATGAACCCTTTTAAAAATATCAATAAATTCAGAAAATTATGCATCTTTCTTAATTTGGATTATTCTACTAGAACAATATGAGGGACATAGGGTTTTACCTCTTATAATAGATTATTAGTTACCTTTTCTTGTGAATCATATACATCTTCTTTAGCTTTGTCCTCTTTTTTCTTTGCCTCTTGAGGATATGGTTTAAATAGCATCTTCTAACTCATTAAAGTTATAAAATTACCATGCTCCTTTAGGTTTGTGGTTGTGTCACTTGGCAACGCACTAGAGGGCCTTTTAGAAATTATATTAGCTAATTGTTCAATTTTTGCTTCTAAGTTATTGATTGAGGCCTCTTGATTATGGAAACAAATATCAATAGTGTTTATGAATGTGATTGTCATATAGTCAAATGACACTTTATGTGGCTACTAAGGTGGCAGTGGAACTAGTGGCATATATCTCTATGGTGGAAATATAAGGGGTCTCACTATGATGTCGTTCCTCCCACTAAAGTTTGAATGATTTTTCTAACCCAGATTATATATATTTGAGTATGGATTATTTTGTTTATTGATAGTAAAATGTTTAACTTGATTAAGAGATAAATGTAAAGGATTACCAACTTGACACTCCATGTTATCGTGTGATCCACCACATAAATTACATATAGACACTTTACTTGAACTAGCATTCATGATGCACCATTCAAATTATCTAATTTTTTTTGTAAGTAAATCCATCTTAGTTTGTAATGTTGTGATAATATCAACAAAATGAATTCTCACATTCCTTTTTATTGGAGTACGTTTGGAATTTCATTGATGGAAATTGGAAGCTAATTCCACAATAAAATCTTACACTTGCTTAGGAGTCTTATTGATAGTAATACCACCTACATTTGTATCTAGCATAGAGCAGTTAGTAGTAGATATACTATTATAGAAAGTTTGCATTTGTATCCAGATAGGTAAACCATGATTTAGGTATTTCCTTAATGATTCTTTAAATCATTCCTATGTATCATATAGGTATTATAAATCATATTGCACATAAGTAGTGATGTCATTTCTTAATTCATTAGTTTACTTAGGCATAAAGAATTTATAAAGAAACAACTTCACAAAATCATCCTGGGTTAAAATAGAACTTAGTTCTAGAGAATTGAGCTAGCCTTTAACCTTATCAAGCAATGAGAATGGAAGAATTCTATGTCTAATAGCATAACTAGAAACACTATTTATTTTAAACGTATTATAGATTTTGATGAAAATCGTAATACAAGCATATTAGTCATCATTAGGTGTATCTCTAAATTGGATAGACTCTCTAAATTGGATCAAATTCTATATCATCCGAATGATAGAATACTTGATCTCAAAATTGGATTGAAGTCTATATCTTCTAACACTCAATGCAAATTCAGCTATAATAGGGGTAGTATAGTCTTTTAAGGATCTCCCAACTTGTTATTGCTGATTTTGGTACCCTTCAATTATTTGTTGATTTTTTTTTTGTAGTGGTAATAAACTTCAAAGGTGTCCTTAACTTATGAAATCTTCTCTCAATATATGAGTCCAATACTACCAATTCATCATGATTGCTTTAGGTAATGTAATAGCTACTTGTGCTAATACAAGAATACCAAAAACCAAGAAAATTAAGTAAATTTAAAAAATAAAATAACTAAAGTAAAAATCTCCTAGATCAAAATTTAAAATTTCAAGTCTAGGGCTTTGAAATTAGTTCCTAATAATAACAATAAAAAACTTAATGTCATCCATATATTGTAACACCCCCAAAACTTATAACTTTTATTTTTAGGTGTTTAGCCATTTATTTAAAAACTAATCTTTAAAGCTTAGCCTAATTATTTTATTAATAAACTTCAACATGTAACCAAAATAAATTCTTAAATATTTTTATGATTATTCTACATTTTTCTTTCTATTAAACCTATTCCAAACCCAATTATTTTTATCCGATATATTTTCTACCCAATACCCTAATATATCTAAACTAAACCTATATATCCCTACTCAGCCCTACCATTTTTACCTTCTCTAATTTACCCCTTGCATGTCCTATTCTTTTTGTTTTTCCTCGACCCTTCTCCCTATATTCACCTTAACTCACACAACACCCATCTCCCTCCCTTGTCAAACCATCCCTCTCCCTTATTCCTATCACCCTGCCCTTCTCTACCAACCCATACCCCATAACCATCACCTCACTAGTAGAACTCACCTCCCTAATCCCCATTTGGATGTAAACATATACATACACACACTACATCCTTCCTCTCCAACCTAACCAAACACAACCCTCATAGTTTCCCCTCTCTCAAACTTTTTTTTTTTGGTAGGCAACCCAACCCAACCAACCTTCTTCCCTCCCTCTTTTCTTTATTCGAAACCCATCACCACTCGTCGCCCAGCTTCCTAAGATGTGCAAGATATTGATGATTATCTTCACAATTACAAGATCTTTAGAATTAGATTGAAATTTAATATAGTTGACTTGAGTAAAGAAGGATTTGAAGTTGTACATTGCAATGTTTTAGTTTGAATAGTTGTATTTGATATGCTCCAAGATCAAATACCCTTATATTGAGAAATATCTAATTTCTCTAGAGAATTATGTATAAAGTTCATTCATCACTTGAGAGAAATATAGGAAGTAGAAAGCAAATATGTCGATTCTTGCTCCTTGATACATTAAGTGCTCAATTTATATTCTTCTATCTCTTCAACCAAACGTACAAGGATTATATATATATATACAAATATGGTAATGAGGCCAACCTTAAATCTCCTTAATTAAACCCAAATCAATCATCCTAATTATATAAGAGTTAAACCAACACATGTCCATATGGTATACATAATGAGTTATAATTACATTGATAGGATATTACAAAGTTTATATAAAATATCAAAGCCACATAAAACCTAATTATAATGATATATTAAATAATAAATAATCAAGCTTCATGTCTTTTAACTTTATCCCCCATGTAATTGTGTAACTTTTGCATTGTCATTGGCTTGCATATTGCACATCATTAGTGAAGTCATCTTCTTGCAAACATACATAATACCTATAAGAATCACTTAATAAAATATTATTAGCATGATTGTGAAGGTGTTCAAGGTTTTCCAAAACAATTTGTGCTACCTCAAGATATACTAACTCTTGAACTTCAACTTGAGAATAATGATATGAAGATGCTTCCGCATCATTCTCCATTTGTAAAGAATAATTTGTCCTCAAATTAGTATCACTATAATAAGGAGATACATTACCTACATGAAAAGTCCTAGAAACTCCTCCATGGTATTATGGCAATTCTAATTCATAAGCATTATTTCCAACTTTTATTAAGATTTTAAAAGTTTCATATGCTCTTGTATTAGTTTATTATTTCTTAAGTTTGAAAATATTTATTTTCTTAAATGCAACCATACCAAGTCTATCGGTGAAAATATTTGTATAGTTTTATTTTTGTTGGCTTTGCTTTGGTATTTAGCATTAGATTTTTCAATATTATTCCATATTTTTTCATGAAGTTTTAAAAAAAATCAACTCTTCATTTAGCATCATAATTTTTAATATCACCTATTTTTCATGACAGCATATCAATAGGTAAATAAGAATTAACTCTATAGATAACCTTAAATGGACTCAAGGGAGTTGTTCTAGAAGAAGTCTTATTATATGAAAATTCAACATGTGAGAGTTTTATATCCCAATACTTAGTACTTTTATTAACTAACCCTCTTAGTAAAGTTTCCAAGGTTCTATTAGTTACTTCGATTTGACCATCCATTTATGGCTGATGAGATGTATTACACAACAACTTAGTACCTAGCATATGCCAAAGTTTCTTTCAAAAGTAACTTAAAATTTTTACATCTCTATCCAACACTATAATTTTAGGAATGCCATGTATCAATATAGTTTCTTGAAATATAAATCTGCCACATGAATTACATCATTTATTTTATTACAAGGTATGAAATACACCATTTTGGAAAATTTATCTACTACCCCAATATTAGAATCCTTTCCCCTTTGTGTCCTTGGTAAACCTAAGATAAATTCCATATTAACACTATCCAATGGTTGACTAGGTACTAGTACAGGAGTATAGAAACTTTTATGGAAGAAACTCTTATTCTTTTGATAAGTCACACATCTCTCAATAATAGCATGTACTACTTCTATCATTCGTGAGAAATTTTCTTTTAATATTTCCATGGTTTCATAAACACCAAAATGACCAACTATACCTCCCTCATATACTTCCTTAACAAGTAAATCACATATGCTAGAGCAAGGTGTGCATAAATTATTAAGTTTGAAAAGAAATTCATCCTATAGCACATAATTACTACAACTATTATTTTCTTACATTCATTATAAAATTAAAATAAATAATCATCTTTTACATATAATTCTTTTAATATTTCAAATCCTAATAATTTAGCATCTAATATTACAAGTATCATAGATCTTCTAAATAATGTATTTACTATGACATTTTCTATCCCATTGAAATGTTTGATAGAAAACACAAAGGATTGTAAGATACTAACCTATTTTGCATACCAATGACTAATTTTATTTTTCCAATGCAAATATTTTAGGCTCTCATGATCTGAATGCAAAATAAATGGTTTAGGTGTCAAACAATGACTCCATGTTTTCAAAGTTCTTGTGATGGCTTAGAATTCCTTGTTATATGTTGAATAATTCATGTTAGCACCATTTAATTTTTCACTAAAAAATGTAATGGCTATTTTTTCTTGTGAGATTACACCTCCTATCCCTACCCCACTATAATCACATATAACTTTAAACAATTTATTAAAGTTAGGTAAAGATAATAGCAGTGCATTACATAGCTTGTTCTTTAAAATCTCAAAGCCTTTCGTGTCTTTAGGAACAAGTAATGCAGGCACACAACATGAACTCATGCTTTATCTCACTTATCCTTTTCCTATGAGCTCTTGTATTTGTCTCTATAATTCATTATCTTACTCCAGATTACATCTATAAGCAAGTCTATTAGGTAAAGATCTACTAAGCATTAAATCTATAGCATGTTCTATCCCTATTTTAGGTGATCTTCATACTCATTAATAAGCTCATATACTTTAGGATTTTTTTTCTCCTCTTGTAAGGATTCCTTAATAATCATTGCATAGCAACTACCTTCTTCCTTAATATATTCTATCATAGCATTTTCATGCAAAAATAAACTATTTTATTCTTTACTATGTTCTCATTATCACACTTAGAAGGTTTAAGTAGGTTTATGCTTCTTCTTATCCTTTTCAACAAGACATTCATTAGTAATACTAATATGAATAGAAAATCGATCATATTATAATGGTCTACATAATAAAACGTCACATACATCCATAGGCAAAACATCACATAGTGCATCATCATGATAATTACCAAATCTAAATAAGATTAGGGTTTGTTTAGTTATCTTGACTCATTTATCTTTGTTAAGCCATTGAAGAGTATAAGACTTTGGATGTGGTGTTGTCTCTGACCCCGATTCCTTCACCATCCTCTCATTATCCATATTTTTACAAGATCTACTATCAATGATAACCTAACAAACTGTATCTCCCACTACTCCTTTAGTCTTGAATATCTTCTCTCATTAACTAGGTTATTAATTAGCTTGCACTTGAAGTACTATTTGTAGTATATAACAAGAATTTCCTTCATCCTATGATTCACTTATAATTTTCCTTAGAATTGAACTCAAGATCTTTATCACAAGTCTCATAACTTCAATCTCTTATATAGATAATACTCCTTGGTTGGTATATTCTCTAGTGAAGTGTCCAAATCCCTGGCACTTAAAATATTATTTTGTAGAGACTTCATTGAACTTGGTATGTACCTTAACCTCTTGATTAATCACTTATTTCTTCTCAACATATTTAGATTCTGAGGTGTCCCATACGTAGTAGCTTGAGTACTTGAATAGAACTTTGTAGAAGAATTACCTTGCTTAACACGAGGCTTGGTAGATTTGATTTTCAAATCTAAAAGATAGATTAATTACAACATCAAAAGAATAATAGAGACAATTTTCAACTATCTTGAATCATCATGTGAAGGACACCTAGAAATATAACACATGTTTGTTCCTTCCTCTCATGGATATCACATATAAGTGATAACCTTTTGAATACCCTAATATACTCTTCAACACTTAAAAGCCATTGTCTAAGAGTAGACAATAATGTAATTATTTTTGAATACCCTAACATTGATTTATCTAAAACATCGATGCTAACCCTTTTTGGACTATTTGGTCCATGGTATCCCTTTTATTTGTATTTTTGGATATTGTACTCAGAGATAATCTCCAAACTCTTATTTATATTATAAAGTTTCTCTTATTTCTACTTACCTTATTTTACTTGTAACGGTTAGCCTTGTGATTGATGTGAGGATGGTATGGTAAGCCAGACTTACATCAATTACGGCGATAACACTCGCTATTTTGGTTATAAATTTCTACTGAAAAATGAAATTTTTCAGCAGCAAATTTTGGGGTGTTACAAGTTGGTATCAAAGCTTTAGTTTTGATTACCATGCTTTGTTTTCAAAAGACTCGGTTTTCCAATGATCCATTATCTGATTTAATCAATCTATTTCTTATTTCAGAAAAACCCGATTCTTCGAAACCCGGTTTAACTTGTGAGGAATCGAGAGCGAGTAGCCTAGGTGGCCTTTGATATGTGATTATGTGTATTATATGCTAGTAAGCTAGGAATATTCTCCTAACATGTTTTCTGTTTTACAGCAAATTCACCATGGCACTTAATGGATGCGTTGGTCGTTTAGAGGAGGCTTTTGAAGCATTCATCGAGTGCGTTAGGCGATTGTCGATGCCGCCGCCACCACCTTCGTACTACCCACAGGAGGATATCGGAGAATACTGGCTTCAAAGGGTTACGGGACATCACCCACCACTCTACATTGGTGACGAGGATCCGGTTATCTTAGAAGGATGGATTCGGGACATGGATAGGTCGTATGAGATCATGGATTATCCACCTCTAGGAGGGTGAACATTGTCGCCTACTTTCTTTATGGGGTTGCTAAAACCTGGTGGATAGGTCGTGGTATGCAGGAAGGGTCGGCGATGTCCTGGGAGGACTTTAAGACGGTGATTCGTACTAAGTTCTACCCTGAGATCCTTAAGAAGGACAAATTGAAGGAGTTTATGCAGCTTACTTAGGGAGGCATGATAATGAGACAGTACCATGCTCTGTTCATGGAGCTTTTGATGTTCGCACCAAGGATAGCAGCCAATGAGTCAACGGTAGTGTACCAGTTCGAGCAGGGGCTCCATTTCAGCATCCACAAGATTATGGATGACGTGGCCTTCCAAGACTTGGCCATGTTATACGAGCGAGCATGTGTCGCCGCTACCATGGTGCTGGAACATGTTTTTATTCTAGGCAAGAGGAAGCTAGAGAAACAAGGTTCTAGAGGTAGGATCCAGTTTTGGGGAGGCGGATCTCTAGGGTTCCTACAGTAGGGTGGGTTGTTCTAACCCTAAGGTTAGATAGGTGGTCAGGGCATATCCTTAGAACAACCAAGGTGATTCTTGTATCATTTTTGTGGCCGGGATCATCCAGGGCGAGATTGTCGGGGGGCATCAATCCAGTGTAGGGCATGTGGTCAGATGGGCCACCGGTCTTTTGAGTGCCAGTGACGACAAGGTCAGCTTCAGTAACAGGGACAACTAGTGCCTTAGTAGCAAGCCTATCAACAATGACCTTATTAGCCTTAGCAGCAGAAAAGGGCATATTCCCCAGCCAATGGATAGCCTAGAGAGGCTCATGGGAGGCCACAAATGCCTCTCCCTTTCCCTCATAAAGGAGGACAGACTTAGGGTCCCAGAGGGTATCGTGGAGGATACTAGAGAGGACAGTCAGGCGGGCGCCCAAATGTCATCAGCCAGGCAGAGGTTGATCAACAGTTGGATGTGGTCACGGGTACGGTCTCCATCCCTTCGTTACTAGTTTATGTATTGTTTGATTCGGGGGCATCTCTATCTTTTGTGTCTAATGTGTTTATTGCTAGAGCTTCCTTGTCTCCATCATCTACTGTGTCTATTTCTGTGATGTTACCCTCTAGGGATAAATTGGATTACACTAGACTCTACTCGGACATGGCCTTAAAGATAGGCAGGGTATATTTCCTAGTAGACTTGGTTGAGTTAGACCTCTAGGACTTTGAGATATATTGGGGAGGTATTGGGTAATGATAGACTGCGCACAGGAGCAAGTCATGTTGCGAGGACCTCAAGGTGCTAGGGTCTCCTATAGGAGATACAAGCCTAGGATTATGACGAAGGTCATATCTGCCCATACGTTAAATTATTTGGTGCAAAGAGGTTACCCCATGTATTTGTGCGGAGTTCAGTTGCTAAACAATGATGTGTCCATATTGGTGGATATTTTAGTTGTCTGGGAGTTTGCTGATGTGTTTCCAGAGGAGATCCCAGGCATGCCGCCAATGCGCGAGATAGAATTTACTATTGAGTTGATATCGGGGGCCAAGCCAGTTTCAAAGGTGCCTTATTGGATGGCACTAGTGGAGTTAAAAGAGTTAAAGTCTCAACTAGAGTAGTTAGTGGAGCCTTCGTCTATATATCGATTATTGGGGTTTGAACCAGTTAACGGTAAAGAACCGCTATCTGCTTCCGAGGATCGATGACTTATTTGACCAGCTTCGGGGCACTTTGATCTTTTCGAAGATTAACTTGAGGTTGGGATATCATCAGCTACGCATTGCCGAAGTAGATATCATGAAGACGGCCTTTAGGACACGGTACGAGCACTACGAGTTCATGGTGATGCCCCACGGACCCACTAATGCACCTGCCATCTTTATGGATTTGATGAAGAGGATTTTTGACTATTTCTTGATCAGTTTGTGGTGGTTTTTATAGACAACATCTTAGAGTGTTCTCATAGTGGAGAAGAGCACGAGCAACATCTTTAGATGATATTGTCGCTCCTTAGGGAGCATAAGTTGTATGCCAAGCTTTCTAAGTGTGAGTTTTGGCTTCGAGATGTAGCATTTCTAGAACATGTGGTGTCAGTAGGAGGAGTCGTTGTGGATATGGCGAAGATAGTGGCAGTGACCAAGTGGAAGGCCCCCACTAGCGTCTCCAAGGTTCGTAGTTTTATGGGTTTAGCCGGGTACTACGAATGCTTTGTTCATGACTTCTCAAAGATAGCTCATCCTTTGACCAGCCTTCTGAAGAAGGCAACAAGATTCCAGTGGGATGCTGCATGTGAGGGAACATTCCAGGAGTTAAAAAGCGTTTGACTATAGCACCGATGTTGACTCTGCCATCGGGATCAGACGGGTTTGAGGTCTACAGCAACACATATTGTAAAATTAATTTTTCATTGTAAAAATATGAATTTCTCTATAAAACAAGTGCTAAAACAAATGTTAAAGTTCAAAGTGTATACACTGCAAACTAAACTGCAAAATTATAGTTTTGTTTATTTTAAGATATTTTGAAAATAATTTGGGCTGGTTTAAATAAATTTCAAACCGCAAAACTATAATTTGATTCAACTTGGAGCCAAAACTAAATAAAATAAAATAATAAGATTACGATTTATTTTCGTTTATGTTATTTAGAAAATAAGTTCAATTTGATTTAAATATTTGTCAAAATGTAAAACTATATCTCGATTCAATTTGGAGCTAAAACAAAATCAAACCGAATTGTGTTCATCACTTAGCATTAAATCAATTTAATTTTTTTCTTATTAATTTTCTTAATATTATAATTATTCCTATAAATAATAGGATTGTTATTATTATTATAACTAACATAATTTTTTGATAACATTATTATCATTTATTATTTTATTATCACTATTATTATTATTTGATATAATTATATGAAATAATGATAATATTTTTATAAATAATATAAAAGCCATAAATTGAATAATAATAAAAATAGTATAAGTTTTATTTTATTAAATATAAATAATAGTAATAATATATTTATAAATAATAATAATAATATAAATAATAATAATATTATTTTAAATAATAAAATAATTTTCCTATTATGTAATCTATTTGTATTAATATTGTAATAGTAAGTATTAATAATAAAATTTTATTAGATATAGTTATGATAATTAATAACATTACTTTTATAAATAATAATAATAATAATAATAATAATAATAATAATAATAATAATAATAATAAGGACAATTAAACAACAACATAATTTTTTTCTTTTTTTTTACTATAAATGCTATTTTTTTAATTTTATCAATATTATTTTAAATAATAACAATATTATTATTAGTCTTTAATTATTAATAAATTTACTTTTACAGATAGTATTAAATATAATTATTATATATAAATAATAATAATTATGATGATGATAATAATAATAATAATAATAATAATAATAATTAATTCACATTAAAAAAAATTCATTTTAACAATTTATACAGTTGTTTAGGAATTAATAAATGTAATATTAAAATTCTACTTATATCTTCATTGAGATATAACATATATTAAATAAATAGATAATAAAAAATTATGAAGATAAAATTTAATTTTTTAATTTTTTTTATATGAAAAATTGATTAAAAAAATTTAATAAAGAGAGAATATTATATAGGAAAAAATAGTTGGTGGTCTATTTGGATCAAAGTAATTAAAGTTGGTCAATCTATTTGATATTTAGTCTATTTTTTTGGTATTCCAATATACATGTACATATAAAGAATATTACCTGTATATTTATGTATAATTAGGTATAAATATTAGTATAATTATATATACATAATATTTTATACTTGAAATTAAATATTTTAAGACTATTGTAATTTTTATCCTATTAATTTCATCTAAATAAACTATAAATAAATTTCTCCTATTATATATTGTTTGATAATAAAGCGTGCACAACCGATTTTGTTAAGTTCCGAAAATAAGTTGAAAAATGATTACATCTAGTATTTTCCTATATATATATATATAGTACATTAGTACTGTCCAGAAAAGCTGGCAACATATTTAAAAGGAGAAAGTTTAGTCGTCTGCTCCTATTCAGACTATACTCGGATAGAACCAGGCACACAGAGAGTGGGGGAGCGAGTGATGGGAGGTGTGAAGTCATCAATGGCGGCGAAATTTGCATTTTTCCCCCCAAACCCGCCATCATATAAGCTTATTCATGGCGAATCAAAGGGCCTTTTGATATCGGGCCCATATCCTCACCGGGAAAACGTTGATATTTTGAGGATTCCGACGAAAAGAGGAACGGAGATCGTTGCTATGTATGTTAGGTACCCAATGGCGAGTTCTACTTTGCTTTACTCTCATGGGAATGCTGCTGATATTGGTCAGATGTATGAACTCTTCATCGAATTAAGTATCCATTTGAAGGTTAATCTTATGGGGTACTGCCACTAATTTCTTTATTTATTTTTGTTCCCCCTATCCGTCCTCTTCATCCCCGCATTTTCTCGGTCTTCGTATAATTAGATGAGGCAGTGATGGTCTATTGTTGAATTAAGTTTTTGGGCTTTGGGTGGATGGTTTAATTTTTGTCTTCTTTTGGTTAATCTCTCCCTCCATCTTTATCTTTCTGCGGGTTTGGTTCAAAATCCGGGGACATTATTGGTGAATTTGTTAGGGTTTGATGTACTCAGATATGGGAGGTTTAAATTTGAGTATATTGGGACTTGATTGATGCCCATCTGGGAATCATGAAGAATGTTTGCTCTTTCATGGGTGATTGTGTTTGTATTGATCTCACTTGCTTTAACCAGAAGAGATTTATGTTTTTTATGGGATCTTTAATCTAGTCGGTTGATATTTTGCATTGGCTGCCTTGATGGCATTTAACAAAATGAAGGATTGACTTTTGAGGTCAACTAATCTGCTTTGGATGGACTATTCAGCTGAAAATAACCTAGCAGTTTTTCTATGGTGATGGTTTGTAAACTGTTTTGTAAATGTAATTTTACATTATCTTTGGATGAGCAATGACTCAATGGCGAGGGAACAGTTGGCTTACTAGTAAACCCTCTATATGATCCCAATCTTCCAGATTCCATTCATTTTGTTCAGTGTGAGGCAGTAGGGCTTGTCAATTGATGTTTATTATTTCATGGGAAGGGAAACTTCATCTTTTCTATTAAACTTGCTGCTAAATCATCTCATAGGCCATTGAGGATTGAAGTTGCTGACCTTTGATAGTACATAGAGGAACTTTCTCTTTCTTTTCAAAATAGCAGCTAAGGAGCCCTGCTCAAATCGATTTTCGAAGCTGTATGTCACATGAAACTGAATTTGAAAGCTTTGGTTGCGGTGGTAGTATGGCAGATGAAAATGAGTTTGAAGGCTCTGGTTTCCAAAGTATTTTTCTTCAACTATGTTAGAATTAAGAGGTAGAGCTATATGGTAAGATCCGATTTTATTTATTTATTTTTTATTTATTTTTTTGATTTTTCATGTTCTTCATTCAGATAGATTGATATAGCTTACCATTTGTGAATTATTTTGTACTCTTTTTTTCCAAGTTGCATATGGTTGCCATCTCTCACTGAGCTGCTGACCGAAAAGTTCTGTGGTGTATCCTGTATATATACTAACTATTTTTGTCTTTCTTTAAGTATTTGAATCTTTTTTCAAACTACTAATGGTTCATATTGATTCTGGGTTCTCTTTTATGGTGAACTGACCCTCAATCCAATCTAGTGAATTTTTAGGTCAATAAACAAAATTTTCTTGCCCTGGTGTTCCCTTTATTTTTGTGTGTGCACGCATCTGAAGCTTATTTGGGCGGTGTTTCCTATTAAGATCAGAGGGGAAAAGGTTGTAACTTGTGATGATGTTCTAGCATGGCTTCAACACGGAGATGTCACAATATGCCAATATACAGAAACGTTGCTGATCCTTGGCTGGAAATTCATATGCTCTCTCTACCAAGATCGTTTGTAAAAGAAGTTGCTTGTATTGAAACTTCTTTGACCATTGTGATTACTTTTATAGGATTCTTGTGTACTCAAGTGGTCATGTTAGTGTTTGCGATCATGATGATTGATCTCTTGAAAGCTTTTTGTGAATTATCTGCAGCTTTGATTACTCCGGGTATGGGCAGTCCTCTGGAAAGGTGAGATGAGCTTCAACATTTATTTATTCAGTCATTTCCTTGCTCAAAGACGTGAGCCTTGTATGTTCATATTCTTATGCAGCCAACTGAGAGCAACACATACGCAGACATAGAAGCGGCTTATAAATGTCTGCAGGAAACCTATGGTGTTAAGCAGGAAGAGATTATTCTCTATGGCCAATCTGTTGGTAGTGGTCCTACTTTGCATCTTGCTACTCGTCTGCCTCAACTAAGAGCCGTTGCTCTGCATAGCCCTATACTTTCAGGCTTGAGAGTGATACATCCTGTGAAGCGCACTTATTGGTTTGATATTTACAAGGTAAAAATCCTCCAAGCCTCCTCTGTTTCAGGTTTGATTAAATAGAACTGCTGCTTGTCAAATTAATAAACACGTGAACGAATGACACATTTGTTAACAGTTTTGTGTGCTTGTCCTGCAGAACATTGACAAAATCGCAATGGTCAAGTGCCCTATTTTGGTCATTCATGTAAGCTTCGCGTGTTTCTTTGCTGTTTTCTTTTCTTATGGAAGGCTTTATACATTTTACTCAACTTGTGATCTTATGTATGATTGGACGGCCATACAATTTGCGCTTCTCTGGAGTTTAAATGCATGTTTCTGATAATTCAACTCTATTGTGTAATTTCCTTTATAGTTGGAAAATTCACCGATCTTATCTTACCTCAAGTACGTTGTTCGAGTTTGAGTTTGATATCTGGTGAGCGTGAAAAGGATGCTTTTGTGGGCTTGTTGTTTCGCAGGGAACAGCCGATGATGTTGTTGATTTCTCTCACGGCAAGAAGCTATGGGATCTGAGCCCGGAAAAATACGAACCATTATGGCTCAAAGGAGGAAACCACTGTGACTTAGAACTCTACCCAGAGTATATTAAACATCTCAGGAGGTTTGTATCCTACGTGGAGAAACCACCCAACCAAAGGCATGCTCCGAGGAGAAGTGTAGATAATCCTGAAAATTCACGGAAGAGCGCCGATGCTCCCCGGAAAAGCACAGACCAGAGAGAGAGACCAGAAAAACTGAGGGCGCTGAAACACCAGCACAGTAATGTCAACAAGCACGAAAAACCCAACATCCCATTCGAGCAATTGGAGAAGTCTCGAAGAAGTGTGGAATACTTTGAGAAGCCTAGGCAAAGCATCGATTTGCCGATTGAAAGGGGTCGACGAAGCGTGGATTGGGTGGATAGATTGCGTTAAAAGAACCACTGTAAAATAGGGAGCGATGTTCTTGGTAACTGAGAAGGAGGTGGTATAAGAGCAGGTAAAGAGAACGGGAAACAGAAAAGGGGGTGTGTGTGGGTGGGGGGGGGGGGTAATTGGTTGGTTCGGCCATATGCATGGGTGGCTTTGGTTTTCCTTTTCAGGGAGTCCGTAGGATGATTCTCTTGATGAATCTGTAGGCGGACGGGATTCATATTCGTGACGTTTTTACATGGAACAAAAGAAAGAAAATTATAACATGAAATACGATTAGTACTGTTTCAGAGTTGAAGGAAAGAAAGCGGAGTACGTACGTTATTGCCCCCTCCCCTCTGGGGCCCGCTTTCAGCATGTAATCATTGATTTTCATCTGATAGCGTAATTAGAAATGGAATAACGCCTTTCCGTTGTTTCCGAGTGTGATGTGTACTAATGATTATTTTAAAGGCTGTCTCGTGTACGGTAGGGATGAATGATACAGGAGAATTGCTCGGGTCCCAATCCCATATTTAAAATTATTTATTAAAAATAATTATCTATAATAATTAATTATTTAAAAATAATAATTTAGATTAATTTTCTCCAGTAATTCGAATAAATATTTAAAGTAGGTACTCTTCAGCTTTTCTCTTGTAAGCTTGTTTACGCTTCGATGCGATCATTTCCGTACGGCCATTCGCCTGTTCTATAGGAAACATCTTAAATTAAGCAGCCATCATACTCATGTTAGGAATACGTCTATCCAGCTTCCAAGGCCATACGCCATGGATGTTCATTATGCAATAGTAAGTACTCAAATCCCTTTCGTTTTTAGTTATGAAGTACTCTATGTGATTTAATCTTGTGGCCTGGCTAAATTCAGACATGTTTAGAGATACTAGTTTCACGATATTGGTATCTATTAGAAACAAACTATGTTCGTTCTACACCCTCTCCTGTATTTATTCGTGGTTGTTGAAAAATGATGGCAAGCATATTGTGGAGTTTGGTGACCACCACCTACACCACCCCCACCTCTACCACCACTACTAACTTCACCACAACCTCCGCACCCAAAATGGCTTGAATTAAGTATTCTGATAGTATCAAAAATAGGAAAATAGTTAACTAAAATATTTTGATTTATGATAACATAATTCTTTTATTTGTAAAAAAAAATACCAAAATTAGTTAATTAAATAAATAAAATATACTTTGACGCCTTTGAGGGATTCAACCTGTCTAAAGTCGTCTCAATCAGTTCTAGCCCTGCCTTATCTAGTGGCGGCGGCGGAGTCATATGTGGCAGGGGAGGCTATAGGCTGGTGAAAGTAGTGGCGGAGGAAGACTTTCGTTTCTATAGCATCCTCATATAATAATAATAATAATATGTATTTTATTAACTAAATGCACTTAAAATAGTTTGTGTGGCATTTAGGGTGAGGAAGGTAGATGTCTTGTAATTGAAGCTTGGTAGCATATGTTTTTTAATCAACCGAAAATTTAACAAAGCGTGCAATAGGATAGATTCGTATTGATAATTGTCTCCATAAAAATATATTTAACCAAATTTTGAAAGTATCGCGGAATACCTTAAAAAACCCCCTCGCTCCGCCATGGGCGTAGGTCCTGCCTTAGCCGACCTCTTGACCTAATGTTCATCTTTCTTAATTTTTTCTCGATCAGGCTGGGCTGATCATATTTTTTTTCTTCTTTTTCTATTACTCATGTCTCGATCGCTTCGCAATTCTTAGTTCTTGTTACTCTTTGGCGTTTTCCTTCCGACAGGATTTTTGGATGGAAAAATTGGACCCAACATCGAAGCATTCTCGTGCTAGGGTATGTATGTACACGTCCGGCAAAATTAGCGAGAAAATGGTCCGTGCCCCCGTCCCAATACCGGCATGCATGCTGCTGTTATTGGAATGGGAATTGACGTGAGAATCGGTCCGCATATCCTTCTCTGATCGCCACCTCATATATATATATATACACTACTTGAAATGCTATCGCGCATTGATCTGATAAAAAATAAAAATGTTAATTTATGACCTCTTTTTTTTTTTTATACAATTTGTTAATGAACGTGAAACTAAAATATGCGTAACCTAACATTAATCCAATTTTATTGTGAAATAATAGCTTTTGCTATGATGTGCCTGTGTAGTATATATGAGTGACGCAAGTAGGAACCAAAACCAAGCGTTCCACTTGATGCATTGCTGGACGGTTAGAATGATTTTTATAATGCTATGGTTTATTGGTGATCACACTACGACGAAAAAAATTAACATTAATGAACTTAATATTAACGACAAACCATCATTTCGATTGAAGCTTAACACCGACAACAACTCATCGGTATTACTACAGCAGGGACGAATCAAATTTTTTTTTAATTGAAGAATTACAACAACTAAATAAACGAGCAATAAAATACACCCTAATGCAATAACACCTTGCAGAAAAACTTGGACATTATGGACCACCTCATCTATTCTATAAGAAAAATTGTCTATTCTATTCTTGATCCAGAATCCAATTCTTTGCTTTATAAGTAACGCCATCCAACTTCTGCAAATTCGAATATTATCAAAGATGACCTTATTTCTAAATTCCCAAATAGTCCCTATTACGACAAAGAAAACTGTTGACCAAATTTCACCCTGTAAACCTTTCTCTTTCCCTCCTAACCAAATAGCAGCAGTTTCTTCAGAGGGACATGTCGCCGATACATTTTGGTGCAAATACTTTCCGCTAGGTTATTTATGGATAAATAATGCAAGCAAAAAAAAAATTCTTTTTCCTTATTACTACGTACATGGTGTTGGTATTAGTGGGCTAAGTTTTAGGAAGGGAAAATTCTGCGAATGAAATTCCAAGGGAAAACTAAAATAAATAATGACACTAATACTGATGGAGAATCCCTATAATAAGATATTTTTTCCTTCTAATTTTTTTTTTGCAAATTTTTAGTGGAAAGGAACCAAGATATGTCGTTAGTAATAAGAGTTTTTAGTATTTTCCCCTCCTTTGATGCTAAACCAAAATACAATGTTTCGATTGAAAAAAAGAAAAAGAAAACATTAACATTGGATTTTTTTTAGCTTAATATCGACAGTCAAGTCCTCTATAATAACATACTTTATAAATCACCCAAGCAAACCTTGACCGTTTTATCCGCTTCTGCATTGTCTTAAAACGAAAACAGATAGGTAAAAATATTTTAGGTTTTATAAGTTAGTATAAGAGTTTTTTGGTTTTGAAACAACTAATTGCGTTGTGAAAATGAATTTATTCTACTTGTCTAAGTACTTGTGCCTATATAGTCTATGAGTGAGCATTGGTTTGGGTTGGAGTGTTAGCCTTTAATTATTATACGTAATTAACTATCAGCCTAATATGATTATGTGCTTCTATGTGTGAAATCTTCTTTAATCTATTTCATGTTTAATGTTTCGTTCTTCTAAGGGGATAATACCATGTTTGTTGATGGTGTGTTAGTGGACACTTATGTTGATGAGTCATATGGTGTGATTGTTTGAAAAGTAGGATGAGTTAGAGGTTATTAATTGATTGGTTGAATTATTACATGTTTTGGGGCTAAGGAAGAAGTAGTATTAGGAGTTCATATCAAGGATTTGGTTGTTATGTCCTTTGTGAAACTCTAAAGGAGTCACCATTTTAGAAATATTAATTAATAATATTATACACTACAAAGAGGGCACAAACAAGAACATGTGGATATATTGAATGAAATAATTGAATCTAGTGGTGATCTTATTAGTTTTGATATGTGTTGAGGTTGAGAGATGGCGTGTTCATTGTTAGGTATGTTCTATGCCATCCCTAACCCTACTTTGTTAATGATTGTATAATTGTAGTCATACTCTAGTTTACCTCCACGTTAAGGTTGGGAGTTATTCTATTTGGGTTGTGTGAGATGAGGTTGTTGGTTGAGATTGCTATGGATTCTTTCTACCGTGTAGGACCTTAGTAAGTTGTTCTCATTAGCTAGCTACCCATTATCTAACCTTTAGATGTCACCAGGTGAGGACATTATATAGATGTTTAAGGTGGATCTTGATGTTTTTGGTCTACATCTAACTCCTTGAAGGTGATATTATATAGATGTTTGAAATCATAGTCACTTCCCTTTTTTTATGTGTGTTTTTAGTCCCAAAATGTTTAGTTCCAATTATTGTGATGTGCTTTTGTGACCCCATTGTCCTATGTTGGTGTTTGTAACTTCGAGATCTTTTGTAGATTTTCCAATTTTTTTATATAAAATAATGTTTTGTAAATTAATCTATGCAATTTATTTAATTAATTTTCTCCTTGGTTCTTTAGTGTCTTGCTTAATTACTTTTATACCTTCTTTGATTCTACTCTATGCCTTATGTATTGTGTCACTAGTTCTCCTAGTTATCTTCTTTTTAAGGAGTTAGTTACCCCCATTGGATTATATTATCTAATCCTTTTAGGCATTCCAGTGATTTGAGGCCTCTTAAGGTGTTTTTGGTTGGTTAGAATGTGAGGTAATAGATGTGATCCATATTGGTTGGGGAAGTTACATACTTGTAGAGTTTAGAAGAAGGATATTGTGATGATATTTGAGGCATTGTTTCCATCTTTATGTGGGGCATGTCACTTTTACTAGGTATCCTTTTCTCAATCTATAACACCTTGATTTTTACAACATTTTTTTAATGTGTAAGCTAGCTCAAATGTACGGGTGTTACTACCACATTTCATACAAGTCCGACTCCCTTATCTTTCTTATATGAAATGCAAGAATAAAATATTCAAACACAAAACAATAGAAATTTATAACATAAGGGGGATATACATACATACATACATACATACATACATACATGCATGCATATACATATACACACACACACACACACACACACATAAATCCAACTGATATCCAAAAAGGAGTAAAACTCAGATAAACGAGATATAGAGAGAGTGGTATAAAAATAAGGGAGAAAAATATCCATATCTAGATAATAAAATAACACCGACAAGGTGTATCGGATACCCCTATTCTAACCCCAACCCCTTATGCAAACTCTGCGAAATCAATGATGTTCTCACTAACATCGACCTCCACTGAAACATTTGGAAAAAAAAGCACCAAAAATAGAATCAATACAATGAGTATACTAAGTAAACTAAATATATTAAAAGCAGATAGCATGCATTCACGTAAGACATACAAAATACACTAAAGCAAAAGAATACAAGAAAACACGCTAATACACAAAACATGAAATACTTAATGAAAATCTACTATTCATCATTATTCATTACTATTCATCACAAACCCTAACATCACACAAACATTTAAAAGATGAATTTAAATAGTAAAATTATTTAATCCACACACATGCGAGGTCCGCTTATTATTCTAATCCATTTTAAGTTATCACACAATCCATTAAGTCATATTTTATCTAAGAGGAAAAATACTAAAGTCGAAACACTAATGACTAAGATATCAATACAAAGCACTATGACTAAGGAGGCATCCCAAAACCACTAGGGAACACTCTATCCTTAAGTATCGATACTCCCCACTATTCATATAATGGATATTCAGTAGAAATATGTTAAGAAGCTTAAATTTAAAAATTAAGAAATTTTACTATTACTAGAATTTACTATTCATCTCAATTCACTATTCCCATAAATTTAATATTCAAAGAGTCACATCAATGGTTAAAGTTAACCATTGACTCTAAAACATCTAATTAAGTCCTTTAGGTGTAAAATGATTAAAATGCCCTTAATATAATAATTATGAATAAAATAGTAAAATAACCCCTAAAATTATGAAAGTAAATATTAAGTAGATTTAATCAATAATTAGCATGTTAGAACAAAAAATTTAAATAAAAATATATTTTCAAGTAAAAAGACTAAAATACCCCTAAACCTTAAAAACACAAAAAATGGCATAACTTTTATTATATAAGGATATAACTCCTCAAACTTTGCACAATAGTCATTAAACACATTATGAACATATTAGATCAACAAGAACAACCAATATCATAGTCTATATGTTAAATAGCCAAAATACCCTTTATTCATGCTTAAAACCTAAATTTATCATGACTTTAATTATACTAAACCAAATCAAGACTTTAAATATATGAAATTGTATATAAACCCATTGGAATCATAAAAAAATAATAACAACCACCAAAACACATAATTGTGCTTAAAGGATGAATTGCCCAAAATATGGCAAAAATGTCATTAACAACAACCACAACATATTTAAGTATTCTAAGAAATAAAAACCTATCTACTTTTAGAATAAGTTAGTTTACTATGTCCTTATCTCCAATATTGAGCAAAAATCAACCCAAAATCAACCCTTTCCAAACACTTGAAAACCTTGTACCAAAATAAAAATAAAAATAAAAAAACCATCAAAAGACTTCAAAAATACAAAATAAAGTAAATAAAAGCAAGATTCAAGGATAAATTGGATTAACCTTCCTTGTAATGTTTTATTCAATTAATTAAGAGCTTAGGAATATTTTCCTTCAATTTATTTAATTTTTAACACTTAATTTTTTAGGAAAGACAATAAAGAGCTAAAAATCAAGAATAAAGAGGTAAACAAATCAAAACAAATACCAAACAATGGAGGAATGGCTTGACTTTGAAGTAGTATTTTCTTGGGAGCTAAAGGAACAAAATTATGAAGAAGAAAAGAGGCCAGAAGAATTTTTGGTTAAAGCTTAGATATTTAACAACTTAATGAAACTTTATGCTTATAATAATAGAAAATAATCAAAAAGAAAGAAAGAAATCTGACCAAGCCTGGAAAGAAATCCTCATGGTTAGAAAAATAAATTTAAAACTTTATTTTAGATATTTTAGGAAGATAGTTCTTAGTTTTAGATATTTAGGGTAGGTTTCGTTTAGAGAAAGTTGAGTTTTGGGGGTTAATTATGCCAACAATTGGCAAAGTTTTTATAAAAATTATAAAAATATTTAGATTTAATTCATATTTATCTTAATATGCCAAAAATAAGTATTTGTAAATTTTTACTGGCTAAAATGCTCATTTCAAAGTTTAAAATGCCCGTAAGAGTTAAGAAATAATAGTGAATAGTATTTTTTTCTTCAGAAATTTCCATTTAAATTTTTAAAAAGGCTTAAGACACTCAAAAAATACAAGGAATTCAAATATGATCAAATTAGAAATGTATGGAAGAAGTTAGATGACCAAAAGTATACAAAATTCCTATGGGACTCAAAATCGTAAGAAGGGTTAAACGATCAAAACGAAACATTTTAAAAACATAACAAGAGTCAAATGAATGAAACAAAAATTGATTAAAAATAATTTGTCATAATTATAATAATATAAAATTTTAAAAATTAAGGTATTACATCACTATCCCCTAAAAAATGACTTCGCCCCCAAACTCAAGCAAAACAAGGAAAACATGCACACAAAAATGTTTTAAGGCATATAATGGAGTACTACCCCCTTAAAAAGAACCCTTATTACTAATGTATCACACCTAATAAAAAGGCTCAAGACACTGGCATAAAATCTCATCCTCTATCTTCCATGTAGCCTCTTTTGCTCTATAGCGCGTTCAGAGTATCTTCACCAGTGGAGTCTCCCTCGATCGGGTTTGTCGGGTCTTTCGATTGATGATCTAAAGAATTCTCTCAACGTAGGTTAAAGACTCATATAGCTAAATCTTGTTAGGATGTAGCACATGTGATGGGTTGCAACATACTTCCTCAACTGTGACACATAGAAGATGTTGTGAACTTGGCATAACTCGACTAGCAATACAAGGTAATAGGTAACCTCTCTTATCCTCTCAACAATCCCATACAGGTCCAATGAATCTCAGGCCAAGATTTCCCCTCCGAATGAAATGAATCACCCCTTCATTGGTGAAAAATTCAACAAAAATTGGTCACCCACCTCACAACCCTCATGTCGTCACCTTAAATCACCATAACTCCTCTGTCTATCCTGAGTTACCCTCAATCTATCCTGTATCAACCAAAATTTTTTATTCATCTCCTCTATCATCTCTAGTCCCAAAACAATATTCTCGCTAATGTCACTCCAACACAAATGATTGTGACATCTCCAAAGTTTTTGTGATGACTATTATTGTATGAGAACTCGATTAAGTCTATTTTTTCCTCCCAACTACCCTAGAATTTAAGTACATAAGATCGGAGCATATCATCCAAAGATTGTATCATTTACTTTGTCTAACCATCTGTAGTTGGGTGAAAGGCTATACTCATCTTCAGACTCATACCCTAAAAATGTGTAAGGAACCTAGAGTCACTATAAGAAACTATGTCAGATGGAGTACCATGAAGTCTCACCACATGCCTCCTGTAAGTTTGAGCTAACTGATCAATACTCCGTGTCAATTTCATTAGAATAAAAATAGTTGACTAGGTCAGTCAATCAACCACTACCCAAATCGTGTCAAAGCCACTCCTTGTCCTAGGTAACCTACTGATGAAGTCCATGGAAATGGATCCACTGAGGTATCTCTAACAGCTACAAAAGTCCTACCAGCCTCCTATTCTTAGCCTTGAGATTATGATAGGTCAAGCACCTTGAAAAAAACTCTGCTATATCTCTCCTCATACCCGGCCACCAATACATCATCCTAAGGTCCTTATAAAACTTATCTCCTCTAAGATGGACAAAATAAGGTGTACAATGGCCCTCTTCAAATATCTTGGTTTTTAGATTACTATAGTTGGGTGGTACATACCATCGACCTATGAATCTAACACTACCATCATTGTGGATCTGAAACCTCTCAACTATACCCTCACTAATCCTACACCAGATACCCTCAAGTCAGGTATCTTCAGCCTATCCAGCTCGAATCTCATTGAAAATTGAAGGCAAGATGGTGAGTGCACTCATTGTAGCTCAAGGCTACCTCTAAAGATCAACTCAATATCTATGTCTTGAAGCTCCTCATAAAGTCTTCTTGCTATGATCATTAGACTCAAGGAATGATAAGTCTTCCTACTCAAAGCATCAGCAACAATGTTTGCCTTCCCTTTATTGATAGGTCAACTCAAGATCATAGTCCTTCACTAACTCTAGTCATTGCTTCTTACCCATATTCAGCTCTTGTTGTGTGAAGATGTACTTCAAACTATGATGGTTGGTGTAGAACCTACACTAGGTGCTATAAAGATAGTGTCTCTTGATCTTCAAAGTAAAAACCACTGCAGCTAACTCTAAATGGTGAGTGGGGTATTTTTGCTCATACAACCTAATTGTTGAGAAACATAAGCAACCACTCTAACATGCTGTATCAGAACGTAACCCAAGTCGTGCTTCAAAGCATCACTATATACCTTTGAACCATCAATCCCTTCTATTAATGTCAACATTGGCGTTGTAGTAAGATTATGCTTCAACTCCTAAAATGTCGGCTCATATTCGTCGTCCCACTAAAACCATGTAGTCTTCTTCAATAGGTTTGCTAACGGATGAGAAACCCATGAGAAGTCTCAAACAAATCTACTATAGTACCTACCAAACCAAGAAAATTGCAAATCTCCAGTACATTAGTAGGTTTCCTCCAATCTTCCACTACTTTGATCTTCATTAAATCCACAACAACACCACTAGCTAATATAATGTGTCCAACAAATGCAACCTTAGCTAGCCAAAACTCATACTTAGAGAGCTTAGCATATAAGTAATGCTCTCCAAGAAGTGCTAAAATATCCTCAGCTAGCCGAAATTTTAGATAACCTTAATTTCAAGTAATTAATATCGTAACCTAATTCTAACATCGAAAAAAAATTTATCCTTTCAATTTTACCCTAGCTCTCTAGTCTTAAATTTTAGTTAAGTATTTTTAATTATAACCTTGATCCGTAATCTGAACTAAATTCCTAAAATTTATTCCAGATTATTTTATCTTTTTTCATTCTATTAAACCTATCTTTTTCTGATTTATTCCCTTTTTGGGATAATTATTTAATGTATCATAATACCTTAACCTAAATTATTTTAATCAAAACCCATATTTCCTTTTCTTTTTATTTTTTTTCTTTCCTCTTATTCTTTTACCTTATCCTTGCGTGCATGTTTTTTTTTCCTCAGACACTTAAGTGCACGCCTTATTTTTTTCCTCTGCTATCTGCATCCATCAGTCCTGGTTTTTTTTTTCCTATCTTTTTCTTTTCCTTTTTCCCTCACCTGGTTACACTCTCCCTTACTTGCAATTATTTTTTTCTTCTCTCTTTCCCGTAGCAATAAATGCCCCTGCCATTTACCTTCCCTTTGTTTTCTCTATGTGTACTCTTCCCTGCCAATTCCAACCTTTGTAGCCGCCAACTACACCACCACCACCTTGACCTCTGCCCGCCGCTGCCATCGCCAACCGCAACCCTCCCCTACACTACCTATCCCTACCGTTTTCTCCTCCCCGACCCCCTTTCCTTCATTCCTCCTCCTTCACTGCCTCTGTTTTCTACAGCTTCGACCCCCAGCCCCAAGCCAACCAGCCTGTGTTGCTGCCCCTCCACCACTCCACCATTTTAGCCCTCCACCTTCTCCCTCCTTTTTCCTTATCTTTATCGGCTTCGTTTAGTTCAATAGCTTCCACTATAAACTCCAACACCCCAGCTCCTCCACCTTTGCCCCTGCGTTGATACCCTATTCCACCGTAGCCCACACACAACCTTGCGCCTCGCCCTAACCAGCCAGTAGCTCCCTAGCCCAGCCTTATCTTCCTTTACTCCATCATCGCCTAGCCTTCCCCGCATCACCAACACCTTCGACCGCCCCTCTCTCTACAGTTCCCAGCCAGCCATCCCCTCCTGTCGTGGGCTCAATCCTCACGCTGCATGCACGCAGCGTGAGAGGGTGTGAGTGTGTGTTTTAATATATATATAAGGGTGTTTTGGTGCATTCAAAAATAATTATATTATCATTACTACTACTACTACTACTACTACTACTACTACTACTACTACTACTACTACTACTACTACTACTACCACCACCACCACTACTACTATTATTATTAGTAATATTATTATTATGTCACCTATTAAATATTAAGTCAGTACTTATAGTTTTGCTAATTTTCTTAGGTGAATTACCGAGGGTATCGAAAGAGCTGGAATAAGCTAAGCGTGCTTAGAGACCAGAGCATTTTTTGTAAGGATACTAGTCGATGTTTAGGGACTTGTGTTAAATTTTTGAATGGCTATGTGTACTATCATGTTATCATTATTATATTGTTAAATGCATGATGTTAACATTTTGTTATGATAATTTTGGATTATATGCTAGAAAAGAGTATGAACGATAAAAGTAGTGCGGATATGATATTGTTACGCTATACCAAAATTTTTGTGGGAGATTATAATTTGTGGAAGAATAATATGGGCCTAATAAGCATGAAAAGTGGGAAATAATGATACAGAAAATATAAGATTTTTGTAAAAATAAGGGTTATCGGCTATCCTTAGGGGTATTTTGGTCAATATGGGTTAATGTGGAAATTTGGTATTTTAAATGTGTTAGAAGGATTATAGTATGGTAATAAATATCATGTGAAGTGTTTGGGCATGATTGTGAATGCCATAAGTTCTTTGGATGGGAGAATAGTCTAATTTGGGAATTAGTAACCCTAAAGTGATAATGTCTTTGTCATATGTGTAAAACGTTATAGTTAGGCCAATAATTTTGTATATGTTGCTAATATTGGTATTTTGAGGTTGTATATTAAATTTGGTAATTATATAAGTCTTTTGGGAAAAGTTATGACTGACATGTGAAGTTAGGGTTTCGGGAACCTTATAAATAGTAACTTTTGATATCAGGCTATTATTGCATAAGCGAGATGTGGGAGTTAGACTTTGGGTTTAGGATATATTAATAACAATATTATTTAAGGAGGATATACTAAATATGGTGGGTAAATGATTTAATATAGGATGAGTTATGCCTAAAATGTGAACTTAGGATTTCTGAGGGTAAATAAGCTTATAGTTTGTGAGGAAAGGCATTGTTATCTGTATGTTAATGTCTTGCTTACCTTAAGGATGTGTTGTACTCATAAACAAATCATGAATAAGATACTAATCATTTAAAGTGAAAGATAACGTGAGTTGGGCCGAGGTGTTTATGGGTCCGTTCCACCAGACGATAATAGTGGCTCAGGAGCGTTTTGCCCTAAGAGGTGTTGGGTCCATTCCACCGGACGATAATAGTGGCTCGGGTGTCCTGTCCCTGAGAGGTGCTTCAGTCTGTTCCACCGGATTAAGAATAGTGGGGCCCTATACTCAACATGAATAAGAATATGATATGAGATAAGTAATGAATAAGACACTAATAATTTAAAGTTGAAGATTATGTGAGTCAGGACCAGGTGTAGGGTCCGTTCCACTGGACGATAATAGTGTCTTAGGTGTGTTGTCCCTGAGAGGTGATTCAAACCGTTCCACCGGTTAAGAATAGTGGCTTAGGAGCATTTTATCCTGAGAGGTGTAGGATACGTTCCACCAGACGATAATAGTGGCTCGGGTGTGTTGTCCCCGAGAGGTGCTTCAGACCGTTCCACCAGTTTAAGAATAGTGGGGTCCTTGAACTCAAGGTAAATAATAGATTGGATCATGTTATTTTCTCATAATAAGAATCTAGACTAATAATCGCTTTGTATTTAATCTCATACCTTGCATGTATACTACTTTCTACTGTGAATGCATGTAGTTATGTGTTCCCCGTTTTGACTGTATTGTTACCTTACTCAGTACGTAGCATACTGATCATCTTTTTTACAGGTGCTACGCAGGTCTTTGAGGAACCAGTTGATGATTTTGCTGCCTTTGATACATTGTATGTAGAAGAGTGACCTCTATCTGTATTGGGTGTTGGGCAAAGAGTCATGTTATCCGGATGTTATGTTACCCAGATACCCTTTTTGGACTCTTCGGTCCATAGTATTCCTTTTGTTTGTATTTTTGGATATTGTACTAGGAGATAACCTCTAAAATCTTATTTACATTATAAAGTTTCTCTTATTTCTACTTACCTTATTTTACTCGTAACGGTTAGCCTTGTGATTGATGTAAGGATGATATAGTAAGCCAGACTTACATCAATTACGGTGGTAACACCCAGTATTTTGGTTTTAAACTTCCGATGAAAATGAAATTTATCTGTAGAAAATTTCAGGGTGTTACAAGTTAGTATCAAATCTTTGGTTTTGATTACCGTGCTTTGTTTTCAAAAGACTCAGTTTTCAAACGATCCCTTATCTAATTTTATCGATCAATTATATATTTCAGAAAAACCAGATTCTTCGAAAACTCGATTTAACCTATGAAGAATCAAGAACAGGTAGCCTAGGAGGCCTTTGATATGTGATTATGTGTATCATATGCTAGTAAGCTAGGAATATTCTCTTAACATGTTTTCTGTTTTGCAGCATATTCACCATGGCACTTCATGATTGCGTTGGTCGTTTAGAGGAGGCTTTTGAAGCCTTCATCGAGTTCATTAGGCAACTGCCACCGCCTCAACCTCAACCTCCACCACCACCTTCGTACCACACAGAGGAGGGTATCGGAGAAGACAAGCTTCAAAGGGTTATGAGACATCACCCACCGCTCTACGCCGGTGACGAGGACCCGGTTATCTCGGAGGGATGGATTCGGGACATGGACAGGTCATACGAGGCCATGGATTGTCCACCTTCTAGGAGGGTAAACATTGCAGCCTACTTTCTTTGTGGGGCTGCTGACACTTGGTGGATAGGTCATCGTGTGCAAGGAGGACCACCAATGTCCTGGGAGGACTTCAAGACGGCGATTCATACTAAGTTCTACCCTAAAAGCCTTAAGAAGGACAAATCGAAGGAGTTTATGCAGCTTACTCAGGGGGGCATGACAGTGAGACAGTACCATGCTCGGTTCATAGAGCTTCTGATGTTCGCACCGGGGATAGCAGCTAGTGAGTCGACGGTAGTTTACCAATTCGAGTAGGAGCTCCATTTCGGCATCCGCGGGATGATGGATGCTGTGGCCTTCCAAGACCTGGCCACGTTATACGAGCGGGAGTGTGTCACCGCTACCATGGTGCAAAAACAAGCTTCTATTCTAGGCAAGAGGAATCTGGGGACATAGGGTTCTAGAGGTAGGATCCAGTTTTGGGGAGGCGGACCTCTAGGGTTCCTGCTGCAGGGTGGGTAGTTCCAACCCTAGGGTCAGATAGGTGGTCAGGGGCAATCCTCGAGATAGCCGAGGCTATTCTTGTGTCATTTTTTTTGCCGGGATCATCCAGGGCAAGACTGCCGAGGGTATCGGTCCAATGTAGGGTATGTGGTCAGATGGGTCACTAGTCTTTTGAGTGCCAACGACGACATAGTCAATTTTAGCAAGAGGGAAAACTAGTACCTCAGTAGCAGGCCTACCAGTAGTGACCTTTTCAGTCCCAGCAGCAGCAGAGGGAATCTTTCCCAGCCAGTGGACAGCCTAAGGAGGCTCAGGGGAGACCACAAGGGCCTTACCCTTTCCCTCATAAGGGAGGACAGACTCGGGGTTCCGGAGGGTATCATGGAGGATACCAGGGAGGACAGTCAAGCGGGCGCTTGAATGTCATCAGCCAGGTAGAGGCTGATTGACAATTGGATGTGGTCATGGGTACGTTCTCCATCCTTTTGTTATCAGCTTATGTATTGTTTGATTCGGGGGCATCTCTGTCTATTGTGTCTACTGTGTTTATTATAAGAGATGCCTTATCTCCATCATCTAATGTATCTATTTTTGTGATGTTAACTTCTGGGGATAGATTGAATTGCACTAGGCTCTACTCGAACGTGACCTTAGAGATAGGCGGGGCAGGCTTCTTAGTGGACTTGGTTGAGTTGGACCTCTAGGACTTCGATGTTATCCTGGGGATGGATATGTTGGGGAGGTACCGGGCAGTGATAGACTACGCACAAGATCTAGTCATGTTACGGGAACCCTAGGGTGTTAGGGTCTCCTATAGGAGATGCAAGCCTAGGCTTACGACGAAGGTCGTATCTGCCAAACATTATATTCTTTGGTGCAGAGAGGTTACCCTATGTATTTGTGCAGAGTTCAGGAGTTGAACAAGGATGTGTCCATATTGGAGGATATATTAGTTGCTCGGGGGTTTTTTGATGTGTTTCCGGAGGAGTTCCCAGGCATGCTGCCACTGCGCGAGATAGACTTTACTACTAAGTTGGTACCGGGGGCTAAGCTAGTTTTGAAGGCGCCTTATCGGATGGCACCAATGGAGTTAAAAGAGTTAAAGGCTCAGCTAGAGGATTTAGTGAAGCACGGTTACATTCGCCCGAGCGTGTCTCCATGGGGAGCACCTATTTTGTTTGTGAAGAAGAAGGATGGGAACCTTTGTTTGTGTATCGATTATCAAGGTCTGAACCAGTTAACGGTGAAGAACCGCTATCCGCTTTTGAGGATTGAAAACTTATTTAACCAACTTCGAGGCACTTCGATCTTTTCAAAGATTGACTTAAGGTCAGGATATCATCATCTATGCATTGCTGAGGCAGATATCATGAAGACGGCCTTTAGGACACGATACAGGCACTACGAGTTCACGGTGATTCCCTTCGGACTCACTAATGTGCCTACCGTCTTTATGGATTTGATGACGAGGATTTTTCGACCATTTCTTGATCAGTTTGTGGTGGTTTTTATAGATGACATATTGGTGTACTCTCAAAGTGGAGAAGAGCACGAGCAGCTTCTTCGGACGATATTGTCCCTCCTTAGGAAGCATAAGTTGTATGACAAGCTTTCTAAGTGTGAGTTTTGGCTTCGAGAGGTAGCATTTCTAGGACCTGTGATGTCAGCAGGAGGAGTCATTGTGGATTCGACGAAGATAGTGGTAGTGACCAAATGGAAGGCCTCCACTAGCGTCTCCAAGGTTTATAGTTTTCTAGGTTTGTCCGGGTACTACAGACGCTTTATTCAAGACTTCTCGAAGGTAGCTCGTCCTTTAATGAACCTTCTGAAGAAGGCGACCAGATTCTAGTGGGATGATGCATGTGAGGGAACATTCCAAGAGTTGAAGCAGCGTTTGACTACAGCACCAGTGTTGACTTTGCCATCGAGATCAGACGGGTTTGAGGTCTACAGCAATGCATCGAAGCATGGACTAGGTTGTGTATTGATGCAGCATGGTAAGGTAGTAGCTTACGCTTCTCGATAACTAAAACAGCATGAGCAGAACTATCCGACACATGATCTAGAGTTGGCTGCAGTTGTTTTTGCATTAAAAATTTGGAGGCATCATTTGTATGGGACTAAGTGCAAATTCTACACCGATCATAAGAGCCACTACTCCCAATCTTGAGGTCTTCCACTTTAATTATTAGCATCTTAATTAAGGTGATCACAAAAAGCATGACAACTACATACGTATTCACTTTCAATTGCTTCTAATATCATTACGTAATCCTTATTTATACAATTATCCATGATAACCTAAAGGAATCACTAAGGCCATCATTGTCTCATCCAATTCCAATTCAAGACTCGTTTTCATTTGTTCACAGTCCATATGGGTTATCATATCATAATCACATTACAGTTTTAGAGTCTGGTTAGTTCACATCGAAGTATCATGGCACACATAACCCTAACATGCCCTTAATTCACACCTAAGACACAATATTGTGCATGATTAATGATTAAGACACCTCCTTCATGAATAAAAGAATAAAACCATTCCACAACCTTAATTATCTATCCAATCCCAGGTCAGGTCATATTCTTGTGATACTTACTGATTGTCAAATACCCTTATCTTACTATTCAATGTTACTTGAGTCTTATTATGAAACTCCGTTAACCCATTGACATGTTAGATACGAGGTTACTGATTTACCCCTATCATCTCTACAAAATTACTGAAATACCCTTTACTTGTATAATTATTACGCTATCCCTCTTTACTTACCAAATTACGATATTACCCTCCATATTGCATAATTACCAAATTGCCCCTTACTTGTGTTAGATTATAAAATTATCCTTTATACTTATTAAATCGCCAACTTTACCCCCTTATACGTTTTAAGTTACCAATTTATCCTTCCAATGGGTTAAATTACCGTATTACCCTTTATACTTATCTAAATTACCAAATTGCCCTTCTTTATTATTATAATTACCATTTTACCCTTTTAATTGGTTAACTTACCAAATTGTCCTTTTCCATTATTATAATTACCATTTTCCCCCTCTTCATTATTATATTTACCATTTTGCCCTTTTGATTGGTTAACTTACCAAATTGTCCTTCTCTACTATTATAATTACCATTTTGCCCTTCTTCATCATTATATTTACCATTTTACTCTTCTACTTTATTAAATTACCATTTTACTCTTCTTTTACAACAATTTACCATTTTACCCTTCTACTTTATTAAATTACTATTTTACCCTTCCTTTATGTCAATTTACCATTTTACCCTTCCTTTATACCTATTTACCATTTTACCCTTTCTTTGTGCCAAATTACCATTTTACCCCTTTACTTACAAAATTATCATTTTACCCTTTCCATTATATTTAATTCACCAAAATACTTTCTTACACCCAAAAATTACCAAGTTATCCCCTTTCCATGTAAAATAATTAAAACACCCTCCTTCTTTGTCTGTTTACCATTTTACCCCCTTTACTCTTATAATTTACCATTTTTCCCTTATTAAGCCACTTTTAATAAAATACCTTCACTACATAAAGTAATAATATTAATGCTCCATACCCATCATCCAACTCTATCAACTATTATTATTTATCATAATACTCATTAGCACCCACACTTATTTAAGTCACACTCTACATAAGAAATATTAATAAAATGCCCCTAGGGCCCATAACAACAATACTTATGCAACAATGGCCATAGTAACATAACATATCATAGACAACAACTTTAACATTTTTATTAACAATCAAACTCCTTCCTTAAGCATTATTTCTACACATGGCCCATAAATTAGCATGCTTTTATTTTTATCAATCAATACAAGCAACGAAATATATTATACTTAACAACAAATATCATGCATATAACATAGTAAAAATTCTAATGTGTTAGCATACGTATATTCATACGTTTAAGTAAGGTTTAATGATTACCTTATTTCCTGCAAAAATCGAGCCTTACCGGTACCCTAGTTAAAGATTCAAGCTTTGATTAGAAAAATCAATACCTAAAATAATACTCAAAATTATCATATTAGAAGTAGGAAAAAACAAAAAGGATAAAACTTATAAAAACTTAATTAATAACACACTTTATTTAACCATTAATATACCTCAAAAATTACATAAAACAACTTCCAAAACAATGTGAAACTCATGCTGCATGAGCAATGTGAGAGCCACAAGCAAGTTAGAAGGGGGGAAGGGTCGAAGGAAGGGAGGTAGAAGGGAGGGGGTGATGGTTTAGGTTGGGGTTTTGGGGGCTAGGAGGAGGGTAGGTGGGGGAGAGTTAGGGTAGGGGCTGGGTGTAGGGGTAGAGTGGGGGTGTAGGCGGTGGTCGAGGATGGGTTATCGATAGCCAATGGCAGGGGAGGAGAAGAAGGAAGGGAAAGGGAGGGGGAAAAGGAGAGGTTAGAGGGCTAGGTTTCAGCTAAAGGAGGATGTGGGCAATAGAGGAGGTTGCAGGGAGTAGGTTGGTGGCTTAGGAGGTGGTAGACACTACGGAAAGGCGGCAGAGGGTTGTGATGCAAGGAGGAGGCCGAGAAGAGGGAAGAAAAAGGGAAAGGAAGAGGGGTAGTTGTAGGGGCTCGAGGGGGTGGCTTGGTGGTGTAGGGTGGTAGTAGGGGGTGGCAGGAGGTGGTGTAGGTGGTTGGTAGGGCAATGGCAGTGGCGGTCGAGGGTGGCAGAGAAAAAACAAGGTAAAAGAAGAAGAGGAGAAGAAAGGGAGAAGAAGAGGTCAAGAGAGGTTAAGAAGGGGGCTTGAATGGGGTAGAATGAATCAAGAGGGAAGAAGAAAAATGAGAGGGAGAAGAGGGGAGGTAGGGGCGTCCGGTCGGGGGTAGGTTACATGTGGTAGGGAGGTGTCGAGGTGGTAGGAAAAGGAGAAGAAGAGGGGGGAAATAGGGCATGTGGGGAGGGTTTGTAGGGGCTAGTTTTGTCCAAAAAGGGGAAGAAAAGGATGGGGTAGAGAGGGAGATTGAGCAAGCTATAGAGGGAGGTAGGTAGTGGTAGTTGCAGGCGGTGTAGGGTGGCAGCATGGCGTACGGCTCGGTCGAAGGTCAAAGAAGGAGATAATAATAATAATAATAATAATAATAATAATAATAATAATAATAATAATAATAATAATAATAATAATAATAATAATAATAATAATAATAATAATAATAATAATAATAATAATAATAAAGAAGAAGAAGAAGAATAAGAATAGGGCAGGTTGGCCAGGCAAGGGAGAAAGGAGAGACCGAGCCGACCCTGTGCACGCGAGGGGGAGGGGGAAGAAAAGAAAGGAAGATGGGTTGGCCCAAACCGAGGGGAAGGAAAGAAAAGAAGGGGGAAGGTCAGACCAGTTGGCACGGGAAAGGAAGGAGAAGTGAGGGGAGTTGGCCATTGACCCACCGCGCGAGGGAGAAGGGGTCGGTGAGTAGGCCGGGCGGCTCGGAAAAGAGAAAAGAAGAAGAAAAGGAAAAAGAATGGAAAAGAAGGAAATGGAGAAAGAAAAAGTGAAAAAAAGGAAAATGGAAAATGGGGAGAAAATAAAATAAAATAAGTTTTGAAATAATAGAATTTAATATTTTTGATAGATAAATTAATTTAATATATTGGTTTAAAAGGAAATTTTAGTAAAATATTAGTTTGAAAAATTATTTAAATAAAATGAGTATGATAAAATAAAAAAATATTTATTTTAATCTATTAAATATTCATATCCCTTTATACATGCTAAAAAATTCACAAAATAATTAAATTAAATTAATTTAAAAGTTAATTTATCCTAAATAAAGGTTATTTATTAAATTATCAATTTAAAAAAATTTTGGGGTATTACAAGGGAATGGTTGAGAAAAGGAAAATAATGAGGGAGGGAGCGTTGTAGATGGTGATTTGGGGAGGGGAGTAAGGAAAGTGAGATGGAGATGACAAAGGGGTTTGTAATGTAGGTAGACAAAGGATGAACCAGGGGTAAGGATGAGAATGGGTAGGGGTGGAGTGTTAGTTCTGGATTTAATTAGGTTAGTATTAGTTTGGTTAGTTTGAGGAATAACAATTGGTTAAGGGTGAGGGATAAAGAAAAGCAAAAATGAATAAGATAAAATATTTAAGAAATGATTAGGGTTATGGTTTAAGGGTAAAAACGATAATTAAGCTAAGGTTTGGGGTGAATTTTTTGAAAAAGGCTAAACACTCAAAAAGAAAGGTCTATGAAATTTCAAGGTGTTATATTTTGAGGCTTGCATATTTGTGTCTTAAGTTACAAATGTTGGATATGTGCCTTTTGAGACTTTTTAAGTGCTTATATGTTGCCTTTTAAGGTTTGCATGTTTGTATCTCGAGTTAAAGCATTGGATTTATTTGCTTTGTTATTGTCTTATGGTACTAAATAGAAGTGAATTAATATTTAGATGGTGTATTAAAGTTTACCTTTTTTCCCTCTACTTTTACTTACATACTTCAATGTTGGTATCAATGGGTATTGTATATACATAAAAGCTAATACACACCTCAAGAAAGTATATTGCTTTTAGATTTTGATGTAAATACTAGATTGTATTAGTTGCACATCTATAATCTTTCATCTTTTTTGAAGTTTTGGATATATTGAGCTATATTAGTTCTGGTTTAATGTTCATTTTTGGGTAAGTACCAGGTTGGATCTTTTCATATTTATAATTTTTTTATTTATATCATATTTTAGATAGATAATGGATCGAGGTGGATCATTTTAGATTTGTAGTGTTTTCACATTATATCGAGTTTTAGGTAAGTAGGGAGTCAAGTTTGTTTTGGACTTATAATTTTTCAAATTATATCAGATATGTGTCGAATCAGATCGTATTAGTTTTGGGACCTTAATTATTTGGGTAATATCATATTAGATTTCTGGTGGATTGGGTTGGTATTTGTTAAATTTTTCATGTTGTGTTAACTTTTGCCAATTTTAATGCCAACAAAGCTTTAAATTCATCCCATACTCAATTTCCATGTTCTTTAATTAGATGAGTATGTTATGGAACTCTTTGGGTGTGTGTTGCAATGGGTTCTCCATCTTCAAACCTCAATTTGCACAACTTTCTCATGAGTTACACCTTGTTTCTAACCATCTTATTCGTGCAAAGTGGATCTATTTTTATCACACTTTATAAGCCATGGTTTCTTCCTTGATGTGAATGATATTATCATCCACCCATTGACAAATATAACCGCAAGCTCTTTTATCTAGCTTCTTCCACTCCCCCTTTTTTTTTCCTGTTATGCTCTTAAGTAAGACTCCTCCATTTTGAATGAGCTTGGCCAAATATTTTATATAGAGAATAACTTCCATCTTTCACTTTCAAGTCCTATAATTCATGGTGTTCAACATCATCATAATTGACCCACTAGTTGTCATTACTACCACAACAAGCAATTTTAATAAAATGTAAAAGTAAATGCAAGCATAATAATAAAGATTTATAGGAGAAACAAAATGTAGATTATTTTAATCATGATGATTGGGAGAAAATTTTGAGCTTTTAAAAGTGCACATCCTTCCAAATAGTCAGCATGAGAGACTTTTATGCCCTATTTTATCATACTTAGGTTGACACAAATTGTCTCATTATCTGATAGTTCTAGTATAAATTTCTACCTATCATCATTCATATTAGATGAAGTGTACAAGTTACCACCTAATAATTGACTATATGAGTATACCTTATTAGTTTGTCATGCCTCATGAGTACCAAATTTCTTAAATTCAGAGATTTCCTAACTACCCTTGTACTTTCCATCTTCACTATACCTATTTTCACATCCTTTCTCTTTGCCTTGGTTAATATTCCAATCCGATCTAGATGATAAGATTCCCTCGGCTTTAACATGGATGAGCTCTTCTCAAGTATGGTTTGCTAACTCATCTCAGTGGGTGGTCTTCTCTTGGCTTCTAAAATTTTCTTAGTTTATCCATCTTGTTGACCAACACACTATTCCTAGTTAATCCACCTTATTGACTAGGGATGTAAACGGATCAGATTTTATCTGAAATCCGATGGATTTTATTCGACAGATACTTAAACATATATGGATAAATGGATATGAAAACGGATATGGATGCAAGAAAATACTCGTGGGGTTTGGGTACATATACGAGTAAGGTATATCCATATCCATACCTATACCTATACCTGCATCCATATCCATACCTATTTACTCAATATATAAGTACTATTTTGTAAATGTAATATAATATTGAGGTTAAAAATTTTATTTCGATTAATCCTACATGGGTTTATCTATCAGATAATAGATTTATCCATTTAATAATAACCATTAACGAATAAATGGGTTATCCTTCTGGTGACTAATATCTAATAGATTTGAATATGAATGTGTTAGTGGATACTCATTTGGGTATGAATATAGATTTGAGAATAAATTTGTTATCTGGTACGGATACAAACATGGACATACCCACCAAATTTACATCCCTAATGTTGATTGCCACACTTTTCCTAGTCAATGCACTTAAGTTGATTAACTTATGCACATTGGTTGAATAACCAATGGACTATGGTTAATGCATTTTGGTTGACTGATCAATGTACATCATCTTGTGTATTGGCTTTGATCCTCAAGAAATTTCCTATAACAAACCCATTTTTCTCCTGTAAAATTTATTTCTGAAAATAATGTAGAAGTAAATATAAGAAACAAAAATTGTTACTATCATGCTTAATAAAAGACAAATGTTTATCATCTATCTCATCATTAAGGCTGTAAATGAGTTGAGTCAGTTCGGTATTCGGCACGCCTTGGCTCATTAAAAGCTCAATTTGACTCATTCGTTTAGTTAAATGAGTTGAGCCTGAGCCTCACTTTTGTGCTCATTTATTAAATGAGTCAAGCTTGAGCTCAAAAAATTGAGGCTCGGTTCATTTTTTAGCTTTTGCTCGTGAGCTTGACTAGGTTTGGCTTGTTAAAAGCTTGACTTGGCTTGTTCGTTTAGTTAAACGAGCCAATCCCGAGCCTTATTTTAGGCTTGTTTAACTAAACAAGCCGAGCTTAAGCCTAGGGGTATTCGGCTCGTCACAACTAATTTACAACCCTATTCATGATAGGTGTAAGGTTAAAAACCTATCCAAAAAACCCTAAAACATCAACTGCCAAAACACTAAACCAAACCACCATTGATGAAGTTAATAGAAAACCTATAAAGCTATCTTTGATTAGAGTTAATAGAAAGCTTGTGATGTTAATCTAAAATTTCAAAAATCTTTACCAATCATCAAAATATTAATGGTTATTTACAACATTAACTTAAATTTACAACACAATTTATTAAAAACATAAAATATCTAAAATTATTTATAGAGGTTCTCGAGGGACAAAAAGTCTAGTAACTTTAACACTCAACCTATGCCAATAACTAGAACTCAAGAAAGGATACTTCCACATATACATCTAAATAAGCATAGTATAAGTATGGCAGCTAACTAAGTAAACAACCCAACTCATAGCAATAACATATACACATTAAATGTTTGATTTTGACATAGGAAAAATGGCATCTTGGTTAACATGTAAGAATGTAAACAATGTCAATGGCATGCCATTATGTACATAACATATCATATTATGTAGGATAGAAGAACTTGCTATGCAAGAGAACAAATCAAACACAAGAGTTATCATTACACACTCATATAGAGTTACATGAAATGGCATGTGTAACATCCCCTAAACTCAATCATGAAAATTTTCGTTTAAAGAAACAATGCGAAAGCTAAAATAGGAAATGAAAAATGTAACCGCCATATCTAATATAAGATAAATGTTCATCATTTATCTCATACTAGATGCAAGCCTAAAACCTATCCAACGAAAAATTAGACATCATCTATACCGAGAGGATAAAATCCCACAATGATATATCCACTGGTAGATGGGACTCGAACAGTTTCTCTAAAGAAAATCATCACTAATAAAATAAATGAAAAATAAGTGAAATAATCCTAAATTTGAGAACATAGCAAAGTAACCTGAAACTGAAATCTAATTAAAATACCATAAAAAAATTTGATACAATGCTTGAAAATTTCTAATATATATATATATATAATAAATAATGATAAACCCCCAAGAGATAAAACTTTGGGTGACTTACTCTCTCAAAGACCAAGTCACCAACCCAACAATAGTAAACAATCTCAAGCCTATACAAGAGGAATGCTCCCTACCATTAGTGGATCATTGTAAGACCCATTTAATCAAGGTAGTATCAATATAGGTCCAATATTGAGTAAATCAAAACTACCTAACTTATGGAAGACACATAATGCACATAAAGACATGGTAAAATTTAAGTTAAAATACTCATGCTCAAGTATACATGTGATACACACACCATTCCACTCATACAGTTTCATGAAATATGAAACGTATTATTAATTGCCCGCTCAATAAGTATTATGGAAAGTCATACATAAAATGAAGAGAGCAAGACACACATGCAATAGCTTAAGCAAGGCATGTCTATAAGGAATATCTTAGTCATAATTATCAATGGCACACATGGGTACATATGGTAGTAGCATATGACTCATGAGGCATGCATTAACATACGATAAAACATGTGGTCATAAATTTATGCTTATAAATGCATGAATATACATGAAAACACATAGAGCATGAGCATATAATGAATCATGAATACATGCTGAATAATACAACTATCCAAGAGGATAATATCCTATACATAAGGCCTACATGTGATTTAAATAATAGATCATGTGATAAAAGGTATGGACATGTATCATATGGTAGCATAATTATAAAGTAGACAACTAAGAGACATGTATAAGATAATGAACTATAAAGTCCATGAATGGAAGGGAATAATCAATTATTGTATTCCATTATTGTGATCACAAAAATTTTATTATATTAGCTTGAGGACAGAGACTCAAAGATGTCATAACAAATAATCTAGTACTCGAACGATACTACCCTTAACTTGCCTGCCTAGAAATATAATTAAACCACCGAATAACAGAACACTAAAATATATCATGACCCCTATAGAGTAGAAGAGAGTCGCTCCAGACCTCATAAGCACCCAAAATCACATAATATAATACACTAAAATGGTACTAAGTGAATACTAAACCTAATTTAGATAGATACCTCGAGTGATATAAGTGTTGACTCAAGATCTTTCACTTTAAGTGTCTAATGTTTTATTATGGATTTAACCAATCATAAATTAGGTCCACATAAAAGCACTTAAATTGCTTTCATCATATTATGAAATTCTATTATTATATCCATTCCAAGTGGCATTAAATCCGAATAATCCTAAGTGGCATTAAAGCCTAATAATTTTAAGTGGCATTAAAGTCGAAAAGTCCCAAGTGGCATTAAAATTAAATAATCCAAGTGAAGTTAAAGCCAAAGAGATGATACTAAAGGCAAACAATTTCATGGAATTCAAATCGAACATAAGGCATCATATGACTTTAATCAATAATAACTAATTATATAATTATCCAAAACTAATTATAATTAAAACACTTCAGAATGTGCTAACATATATTTGTATTGAAAATAACATCATAAATACATAAAGGTATCATAGAATGCATGATATGTAAATTATATAAAGCATACCTATCACCTTCAAAATCAAGATGACACACATTACATGATTCCACCATAAGCGAGGGTGAGTAGAGACTGATCTACATCTGAAGCTAGCTAAGCAAATTAAGAAAAAGAGAAAGAGAGATCGATAGCTTAACAATCCACAATAATGCTTTCTTAGATTGTCGATAGAAATCATAGGAATAGGTTATAAACTACATTATCAATCAATAATTCAAGAATTACAATTTAATCAACAAAGGGAGACACTTATAGTCTTTCTTGGAAAATATATTCAAAACCTAATACCCAAAAGCATAGCTCTATTAAAATTTAAAATTAAATATTAACCAAATTAAGTTCAATACATATCACTTATGGCATTTCAAATTGATTTCAAAAATCGGTGAAAGGACAATAAAGGATAAGTTAATTTCATAAAAAATGACTTACTAATTAAGTTTTACAACAAAAAATATAAACCAACCAATTTTCAAAAACTAATCCAATCTGATGAGATAAAAACTTAATTCAAATGGTTTTAAATCAAAGTCGATAATTGATTAGGTACAAGAAGCATAACATAACAATTTTATAAGACTATCTCTGACAGTTAGAGTTTCTAAGCCTGAATTACAAACCAACCAATTAGTTTCGATTACCTCAAGTTGATAGTATAAAAAATATAATTAAACTAATTTAAGATAAATATAGATAATCCATTTCAACACAACAATCATACGAGTAGCTAATTTATGATAATAATTTTCCAAAAGTTAAGGTTTCAAAGCCCAAGATACAACTTTATACAAGCCAAATTGAAGGTGTTATAGCACAATTAAGTTCATTTTAACTATTTCTATGAATTCAATTTTAGAAAACACAACTATACAAATGATTAATTTCATAATTTTATTTGAATGTTAGGGTTTTGGGCCCAAAAATACATTTTAATTAGATTATATTAATTTATTTATATTAAATGTTTAGAAATGAAATTAGACTTATTTTATAACATATTATATAATCAATTGATCAAAAATAATTAAGGAAGCACCTAATTTAACATAATTAGGATTTTTCAGTCTGAAATGCAAATTCGGTCGAATCTTGCTAAATCATATAAATTGACAGAGCTAAGATAATATCAAACACATTCTAATGTAAATTTTATAATCAATTGAATAAAATAACTCAATTTAAATCCATACGAGTTTTGGCCTAAAAATCCAATTTTGATCGACTTTACACAATTTTCTTAAATTGACACTTTCAACATAAAATTAAATACATTTCAAAGCATATTATAAATTAAATGAATAAAACAACTCAATTATGCAATTCAATTTAAATATAAAAGGATTTTGACCTAGAAATCTAATTCTAAGTAATTCAACACAAATTCTCAAATTGATAGTTCCAACTTGAAAGTAGATAAATTTTATAGCATACTGCGTAATCAATTTATCACAAATAAATGAATTGAACAAATCCAAAAAATTTGGACATAATCGGGTCAAAATTCTAATTTTCACAAATCAACCACATATACTACAATTAACCATTCCAAATCACTCATACAACACACACACACATGTGTGTGTGTGTGTATACATACATACATACATGCATACATAATTCAACAACTAATTTAGCTTATCATAAGCTAATTCATACAAAATAAAAGTTAGGGTCTAAGAAAATTTATACCAAACAAAGAGTTGTGAATTAAAGTAGGCGAGGACTAAAGGAGCTACTCCGGAGGTTGAAGACCACTAGTCGGCGACTAGCTCGGCTCACAGCGGCTGGACAATGGCAATAGAACCTAATGGCATTGCCTGCCACTACTCCTGTCTCTTCTTGGTGTTGCTATCACATTGGAGCTTGACGATGGCGATGAGGAGGAGTGGTGGTGGTGTGACACGGTAGTTGTGGTGAGGCAGTGTGGTGGTTGATGAAGGAGAAAAGAGGAGTAGGGGAGGAGGTAGGTTGGGGCTGGAGCTGCACACAAGAAAGAAGAAAAAGGGAAGAGAGATAAGAGAAAAGAAAAGAAGGAGAGAGAATAAAAGAAAGGGAAATAGGGGGGATTCTACCGATTAGGTTTGGTGAGTGTGTGTGTGTGTGTGTTTTTTTTTTCAAATACACATATACTTCAGAGGGTATAAAATACTTGAAAAATATTTACAGATAATTTTATTTGAAACTCATTTAATAAAAAAACCTTTCGTAAAGATCCAAAGGTATAAAATTAATATAAAAGCTATTTAAAGGATTATGGGAATGCCTTTAGAAGAAAATATTAACAAGTGCGAAGATTCGTATTATTTAAGAAAATAAAATATACGACATAAAAAGTATTTAAAACTATCTAGAAACATATTTAAATCAAACTTTAAGAGATTGAGATTAATTTAAACAGTTTTTAAAAAAGATATTCCAAAACCAAAAGGGAAAATAGAAGAAAATTAATTTAAAAAAGAAAATTATAAATAAGTTACAAACATCTTTTTAATTTAATTTTTTTTAAGATCTTAATGACCTCAAAAAAGTTGATAAATTCAAAGACAGAAATATTTACTATAGATAAAAATCATTAAAATAATTTTGCTATTTTAAAGGGTATTTTATAATTTTAATAATTTATTTCATTAATAAATATAACTCCAACACAAAGTCATAATCACATGATAAAGTTATAATAGAAAACAAATCTAAAATATTAAAAATCAAAATACAAGAAAGAAAGGAAATATATATTTAAAAAAAAATCAAAATCATATGAATATAATAAAATAATGGTCGAGAACGAACTTATCTAGAATGATCCACTATGGAAAAAATTAACTAAAATTCTAATATGAATTCGAAATTGTCGATAAAACTATAAAATGAATTAAAATTAAAATAACTAAATATTTTCATCAAATTACTCTAATAAATTATTAAGCTTAATGAAATTGAATTTCAAAAATATGGGGTATTATAATATGAAAGAAGGATTCTTGAACCATGGGTGAAACTCATAAATACAAGCATGGTATGATATAAAAATAGGAGAACATGCAATAGTAGAATAATATGGCACATTCACTTGTACAAAACTATTAATTTATTTCCATATAATCCTTTCACTTTAGTTCATCGAATCATTTATTAATCAATTTCACCAAATGATATTACATCACACTTTCCAATTCACATTCTCATCCATTTCCTTAAATATGATATCATAGTTCACTTGTTTCATTTATTTCACTTATCCATTTCTAATATATAGTATTATTCATATTCAAGGCACGACAACTAAGGAACCCACAACCAATATGCCACATATAGCTCTATAGTTACATAAATTGAAACTAAAATAATTAAATATTTTCATCAAATTATGCTCATAAAATTATTAAGCTTAAAAAAATTAAATTTAAAAAGTACAGGGTATTATAATATGAAAGAAGGATTCTTGAGCCACAGGTAAAACTCATAAACACAAGCATGTTATGATATAAAAATATGAAAACATGCAATAGTATAATAACATGGCACATTCACTTGCACAAAACTATTGTTTTATTTCCATGTAATCCTTTCACTTTAGTTCACCAAATCATTTATTAATCAATTTCACCAAATGAAGTTACATCACGCATTCCAATTCATATTCTTACCCATTTCCTTATATATGATATCATAGTTCAATTGTTTCACTTATTATGTTTATTTCACTCATCCATTTCCAATATATAGTATTACTCATATACAAGGCACAACAACTAAGGAACCCACAATGAACATTCCACATATAGCTCTATGGTTATGGAAAAAACTATGACCTATAGCATAGTAGCTATGGCAAACACTATGACTTATAGCTCTATGGCTTTGCCCAACACAACCAATCAAGCTACTTTAATCTTTAAGTATTAATACCACTATAGGGCCCATATGTCTCCTATATAATAGAGAGAGGGGTATTGCTAACACTTAATGACAATATCATATACGAAATCATAGGGAAGACGTCTACTGTATAACCCTGCCTCAGATTCCAACCTGAGGCTACTCAAGATGGACTATATATAACCACTAGTTATGGGAACTATGGTAACCTATAGCACAAAACACATGGGTAGACTAAAACTACTAGCTATAGCTACAATGGTGACCTATAGAATAATTCCCATAATTCATTCCTTTCACTTATCACTTAAATTATTTATCACTTATGCCCATGACCACATATTCTATCAAACACAACCTATTACAAATGTTATTTGTAAAATTATACACATTTAAAAATAATGAAATCAGCCACTTTGCATTCACATTAACAAACATGACACCAAATGAATATATTATGGTAAACGTAAGCATACATTCTATTGTTTACATATCACAACTTCTTTATGTCATATATAACTTATGAAAAACAATTATGAAGAATCATGATTCACATCTATGAAGAACTACACGATATGCTGACACAAGATTAATGCATCATAAGAACATCAAAATTACCTTATGTTTGATACACAAAAACATAGTCATACTTTCTCATTTGACATACAACTTAATATAATATCACATGTATTTGAAACACTTAGAATACACATTATCCATGCCTTCATGCTCAACATGAAATGCTTATATAACCCTTATCATACTCATAACACATAAAATGCATGCTTTCTTAACATGATCTTAGAATGTCCATGATATGGAACAACACACACCAACATATAAGAGTCTATTAACTATGAATTTAGGAGTTTGACCTAGCTTCCAAGCTATTCTAGCACAACAAGAAGGAAACCCTAGCTTCAGAGAATATACTAGAACATCTTCCTAGATCACCTTTAAAAATCATATGAATAAGTTAAGGAAATCTAATACAAATATAAAATAAAAGGAAAAAACTATTTTTTAATAAAAAATAACTTAAAAAATTAGGGTTTATGACCTAAAATGTCAAACCAATTAATTTTAGATAATTGATCCAAAATAATAAGTTAAAAGCACAATATAATTGATATTAAATCAAAACTAATAATCGACAAGTAAAAGAATCAAATACCACTGAATTTCAAAAAATATTCCCAAAAATTAGGGTTTAAAAGCCCATTTTAAAAATTTAGATAATTCAAACTAATTAATCTAATGTGAAGGTGTTATAATACAATTAAGTTCATCTCAAACAATTTTATAAAATCAATTTCATAAGAAAAAACCATACAAATGACTAATTTTATAATTTTATTTTGAAATTTAGGATTTTAGTTCCAAAAAATGTAATTCAGTCAAATTTAATTAATTTATTTAAATGGAAGGTTTAAAATGTAATGAGATCTATTTTATAACATATTGTATAATCAATTAATTGAAAACAATAAAGGAATCAAATACATGGGATTTGGAATCTAGGAAGAATTATCTAAGTTAGAAGGTGGCGTTGATGAATATTTTATCTAAATTATATAACATAAACAAAAATATATAAAGGCCCGTGTTTGATAATGCTTTAAAAACATATTATTTATGATGGTGTTTGAAATTTGAAAGTACAATTTGAAATATTTATTGTTACAACCGACTATTATTATTTATTTGGAAAGCAAATTAATTAGAATTAATATGAATTTTGAAAAATATGAAAAAAATGTTTCAATTTAAGATTAAAATTCTTTTTCAAACCAAGCCAAAATATTTAAAAATTTGGCATGAGATGTGTACAAGTTAAATTCATGTTTGGTGCTAAACTCAGATTTTATGCGTGATGTAAAAGAAAGAGTAATTTATGGAATAAAGGAATACTACACCATTATACTTGCTTTTTAAAAAATTCTTTCATATATTTTTACCTTTTATTTTTGACAATCATATATGTCTATTTAATGAGTGGTATGCTTTTTACAATCATAAAACAAATGTCATAAGTATCCGAAGAAATTTTATGAAAACACAAGATTTTATTATATAATATTCTTAAAAACATCATAAAATGTCTTTCTTGCTGTGGCAGAAAAGCCATAAGCTGTCCGATTAGACGACGGAGAAATTGAGTCCAATATTTTTATTTTTCCCATAAGATATAAGGCCAGACTAGCTCTAGCCAACCCAAGGAGAAATTGTTCATCCTAGATCCAGAGCAAACAAGCCCATCGGGCCGACTCCTAGGAAAGAGGTTTTTCATATTCTATTATTGTTTCAGAAATTTGTTCCTTCTCGTTTATTTCATTAAGCTCCCAGCCTCCCAGCCGCGTCTGCATCTTCGCTTCCGCTGTAATTGGCCGGTCAATCTTCTACTCTGACTTTGTCTTCGCCATTCCGATCATCCGTTAGTTCTTACTAATGTTATGATCTTACCTTTTTTTTTTTTTCGTTTTCAGGTTCTTCTCGGCTGTCGCTCCATTTTTCAGATTGACCAGTACCACAGCTTACCACAGGTGTCTCTCCCTCCCCTAATTCTTCTATACATTTTTAGTTTGGATCAGATCTGAAATTTTGAAATGCTTTGAGTTTGGACATTCTCTCTGCAATTCATTTAGTTTGATTTCTAGGTCATTCGTGCTAATTGGTGAATTAAGATGGACGCACGTAACTCCTTTTCTTCTATTTTTTTTTCCTGCTCAATGCTGGTAATTCATGTTGCTTTGGGAGATATTGTAAGTGTAGGGAATTATGCTGAATTGCACACTAATGAGTAGGTGTGTACTGTTGTATTTATATTGGTAATAAGAGGCAGAATAGGAGTATGTTAGGAGGATTATGGCCTATAATATCTCTTATAGTTACAAATCTTTAAAGACTGATTGAGGAAGACCCTTCGTAAATATGTCTGCATATTGGTGAGAGGAAGGGACATGCAGCACACGGACTTCACCTAAAGCGACTCGTTCCTGTACAAAGTGTATGCCAATCTTAATATGTTTTGTGCGCTGATGCTTGAAGGGATTCGAAACGAGGCAGATAGCGCTGATATTGTCACAATAGGCAATAGTAGCAGTACACAGTGGAAAGTGAAGTTTAGTTTAGTGAGCAGGGAGCGCAACCAACATGTCTCAGCGACAGCATTTGCTCGGACATGCTATTCAACTTCTGCACTAGAGCGAGATATAGTAGATTGGCATTTCGATGACTATGAGATGAGATTGTCACCTAGGAAGACATGTTAACCAGAGGTTGATTTAAGGGAGTCTGGGCATCCTGCCCAATTAGCATCAGAGTAAGATACAAGTTGATGAGTTGGGGAGCAGTAAAGGTGAAGACCATGGTGTAGAGTGCCCTGGATATACTGCAGAATGCGCTTGAGAGCTGCCAGATGGGGGTAAACGTGGGTCATACATATGTAGATAGACTTGCTGCACAGCATAACTAATGTCAAGCTAAGTGAAGGTAAAGTATTGGAGTGCACCAGCCAAACTTCTATTAGATGAAGGATCGGACACTGGGGCACCAGTAGCACCTGAGAGCTTGGTATGTGTATCAACAGCCAACAGGGGTAGCGCATAGATTTTAGGAGGACAGCCTGACACGATCGATAATTTCAGCAGCATACTTAGCCCGTGAAGGGAAGAGGCCATTAGATGTGTTGGTGACTGTAATGCCTAAGAAGTAATGATGTTGTCCCATGTTTGTCATGACAAATTCGCAGCTCAGAGCAGTGATGAGGGCTTGAAAAAGTGCACTTGAGGAGGCTATTAATCAACATAGAGGAGAAGGTATGCAATGTCATGATCCTTGTGATAAACAAACTGAGATGAATCTGATTTGCCACCAGTAATGCCCATGGAGATAAGAAATCGAGCAAACCATTAATACCAAGCGCGGGAGCTTGTTTGAGGCCATAGAGGGCCTTGTTAAGGCGACACACATGATCTGGGTATGTAGGATCTTGAAATCCCGACAGCTGCAGGCAATATACAGTTTCATGGAGAAAGGCGTTTTTGATATTGAGTTGATGAATTTGCCAATTCTGGGACAAAGACAATGTGAGAACAATACGCATAGTGGCTGGTTTGACAACTAGGCTGAAGGTTTCGTTAAAATCAAAGCCAGGTTGTTGATTAATTCCACAAACTACCCATCGTGCCTTGTACTGGGACAATATACCATTGGAATTTAGTTTGCATCAAAAGAGCCATTTACCTAAAATAATGGGCATCCTTAAGGGCTTGGCGGTATGATTTGGGAATGGGGGAGATGGCTTGGGTATTGAGGTTGAGAGGCATTTTGGGTTTAAAGACTCCGTCCTTGCTACAGGTAACCATATAGTGGGTGTTGAAAGTGGCAGTTGGAGGGTTAGATGTTGCGAGCAAGGGTTGGGGAAGAGTAGGAGGGGTGGTGATGTCGATGGTGGAGGGTTGGTGTGGGGAGGAGATGAAGGTGGGGAGATACGTCATATGTGATGTAGTGGACTACATTGCATCTTGAAGAAAGGCTATGTTGTGAGGTGTTAGCAAATGGGAAAGAATGTTCATCAAAGGTGAAATGTCGGGAGAGAATGATTTTATGCGTAGTAATGTCAAGACATCTATATCCTTTGTGATTATTTGGATAACTAAGGAACACACACGGAGTGGAGCGTGGAGCTAATTTATGTGGTGTGGTGGATGATAGGTTTGGAAAACAGAGGCAGCCAAAGACTCACAGATGAAAATATGATGGAGGTTGGTGATGAAGGGCTTCATGAGGGAACATAAAGGAGAGAGTTGACGTAGGTAAAATATTATGTAGGTGTGTGGTTGTGTTTAGAGTTTCGACGCAATATACGAGGGGCATGTGCGCTTGAAATAGGAGTGTGTGAATGATGTTGTTAAGAGTGCAAAGCATACGCTTGGCTTTATCATTTTTTTGAGAGGTTTAGGGATAGGAGAAGCGGATGTGGATGCCAAGGAGTTCTAAAAATTTTAGTAGTGAGATGTTATTAAACTCTTTACCATTACCACATTACATGTTCCGAATTGTACATTTAAAATGAGTAGTTACATAAGCATGAAAATTTTGTAAATGGTTGGAAGTTTCATGTTTAAATCGCAGAGGAAAGACCCAAACATAGTGAGTATAATCATCCAACAGGACAAGATAATATTTAAAACTAGAAATGCTAATGATAGGAGATGTCCAAATATCACAATGCAATAATTCAAAGGGCGAATGAGTCTTGGATTGAAAGGGATAAAATGGGGAGTGGGAATGCTTGCCGAGTTGACAAGCCGTACAAATAGTATCTAAAGTGTGTTTATTGCGATTGATAGTAGTGGAATTGAGTAATTTTGTGAAGACATGGGAGTTGAGGTGACCGAGACAATAATGCCAATGCTGTGATGACTGGGTAGTTGATGTGCCGAGAGCGAGTGAAGGCTTGGATGTGTGTATGAGCGAAACGGATATAGATGGCCGGAACTATTGCACCTCAGAATCTCATTGTGATTGCAAATATCCTTCATAGAGAAACCATAAAGATCAAATTCAATGGAACAATTATTGTCTGTGATGAATTGATGAATAGAAATGAGATTTTTGATAAGCTTAGGCGTGGCAATAACATTACGTAATCTGGGCGGGGTATTGAAAGAGGTGTTACCAATGTGGGAGATGGGTAAAAGGGAACCATTGCTAACAATAATATGATTCGATGTAGTACTGCTAGGACGAGAAATAGATGAGAGATTACTTGTGTGCAATGTCATATGTTTGGAGGCGTCGGAGTCCATGTACCAAGTGTTGTCAGTAGGAGGGCGAATGCTCATCTGATCAAGTGCATGAGCAAGACCTGTGGAATCCTAGGAAGGTGATGGTGGTGGAGTCCATTGGGTGCAAGGCGATGAAGGAGAATGTTGTGGAGAAAGACTTGCAAATATGGCATGGCATAGGGTTGGGCTAGAAGCAGATGGACCGGTGGGTAAGTGTTGTGGTCTTGGGCCGAGAAGTCCAGGTCCAAGAGGGGCAAAGGACCACTTTTGAGGCCACGGGGCAAGGGGTATGGGTAGTAAGGATACCAGTTTGGAGTGTGTTCGTACTGGTTGCAATTACTAGAGCGACCTTCACCCTGGTTGTAGCGACCGCCATGCCAGTTATTGCAGCCATTACAATCGCCACGTTCGGAGGAGGAAGGTAGGTGATGCTGTTAGTGGGAAGAGGGTTGGTTGGGTGTTGTGAGGAGGAGGCAAAGATGGCTAAGGTAGTAGAGGAGTCAGGGAGTGAAGTGCGACGGCCGACGGGATTCTTCAAAAAGAAGGATAGACCAAGTGGCAATGAAGGAAGGAAAGGGAGATTGAAGAGGGATGATTAAAGCAATTATGGAGAAGTTTTCATTGAGGCCATGAAGGACTTGAAAGATGAGAGTCTCGTTTGAAATTAGCTGGTCGACATTTGCCAAATTATCAGCAAAGGTTTTCAGTTTTGACAATAACTAGTAATGGAGAGATGGCCATATGAAAGGCCACGAAATTCAGGTTCTAATTGAATGACACGACTCTTCTTATTGTCTCGAAATAAGGTTTCAATTGCAACCTAGATGGTGCATGCTGTTGTATTAGGTTTCACGACAATGTTAAAGATGTCAAGTGAGATTGAGCCATAGAGCCAGGAAAGAACAATGTAGTCGAGATGTTGCCAATCATCATCTGTGGGAGTGGGAGAAGATGAACTACCATCAATGTGGTTTTTTAGGGCAAATTTGCCCACTATAACTAGAAAAAGCTCACTCCACTTACTGTAATTTGAGTCTTTGAAATCCAGAGTGATGGGTAAATGGGTTTTGATATTGGAGTTGCTGAAGACGTGAAAAGCATGATGGGAAGAGGACATGGTGGAGGTGTCGTAAGATGGAGAAGAAGCAGTGGCCATAGGTTGAGGACTGATGAAAGCAGGGAAGGTGATTGGTGTCTAATACCATGTAAGTGTAGAGAATTATGCTGACTTGCACACCAATGAGGAGGTGTGTACTGTTGTATTTATATTGATAATAGGAGGCAGAATAGGAGTTTGTTAGGAGGATTATGGCCCATAATATCTCTGTTAGTTACTACTTATTAGGTATAGTTTATCAGCTCTGTACTTGTTAAGGTATTCCTCAGATCGTGGTTGATTTAGTTATGATGAATCTGGAGGCATTGGTCTCGTGAAAACAACCAAAATCTTAGTTTCTTTGATTGAAGATATAATTAGGCTTGGCGTGGATTAGTACAGTTAGAATCATATGTTATGGACGATTACGAGTGTTTTTAGTTGTTGTGCACTTTCTGCTTGTAGTTTAGATAACTGATGCCATATCTACAGGAATATATGTATATATATTTCAAGGAAGTTGTAAGGTTCGATTTAGGATAGCATTATAACTACTGGTATTGTTTTGGGGACATCCTTTTTCTTATCCGCATGACGAAAAGAATGTTTATTTCGTTGGCTGAGGAGCTTAGTTGAGGGTGTGATAGCTGTGTTATGCACCTGCTGATCTAGAATTCGGGTTATGTATTGTTAAGGTTTATGGCTTTGAGTGGGAATTGGAAGTATGCAATGATCACCTGCTGCTTACCCTAGCTTCAACTGGCTGTGTTTGCACATTATTTCTTCATTCGATTTTTTGCTTTTATTTTGTCATGATAAGCCATCTTTTGTGGGACCATGTGGTTCGGGTTGTCTGGTGATGTTTTATGGTCTGTTCTGGAGTTTGAAGCTCTCACGTAGGAGTTTTAAGCGTGTATTTTCAGCGTTTGGGAAATCCCATAGGCTGCCAGTGCCAATATTTTCATTAGCTGTTCCACTGTAGAGCCAAGTTTTGTTTTTATTGCTTTTTTGTTATAGTCGAACCTACTGAAGCTGTTGCATTTTCTTTTATGCCTACTGTTATGATAAGTTCATTTGGTTGGCGGTCTACTTAGAAACTATTTGGCATGACCTTCCGTAGCTCAAGTTTCGCTGCATAAAAGAAACTATTTGGCTTGATCTTCTTAGGACATCAACGAATGAAATATAAAGTATCACTCTCAACTTTATGCATATCCCTCCGTTTTGCTGCTCAGTTAAACTAAGAATGCATGAACATTCCACTTTTCAACTTGTCATACAGTCAGGAATTTTTGCATCATCTTTATCAACGTTCTCTAGCAGTTTGTTGGCTCGAGTATAGGCGGTTCGTCTTGGCTTTCTTAGCCCTAGCTTCACATGTATCACATTATGTGGTGTATTGTATGTTTTTCTGTTGTTCTGTTGAGAAATTTCATTCATCCTGTTCTTGCATCAGTTTGTATTCTCTGAGGGTTTATTATTATTATTATAATTATTGTCAACCCTATTTATGATAATTCAACATAATGAGTAAACGATAATTGGCTCTATAGCAGTTATACCCGAGGAGAAGCAAAACATGAAGCGGTGTGGGCTTCAAATCTCTGTATATTAATATTTGATGTTTTTGCTAGCTCAGCACTGTAGCTGATTAGCATATCGGCTATTGAAGCTTTTCAAGTTACCAATGTGCCATATAGTCATTGTGGCTGTGTTTTGTTCTTGAAGTTGTGAAAATATTAATTGTGCATTTTCTTTTTACACCAAATAATCTCTTGAAAATTCTTTCAACCGCATCAAAAATGTATTTTCAACTTACCAGCGTGCCATGTAGTGATTGTGACTGTTTTTGATGTAAGGTTGAAAGAATTGAAGAATTAATTGAGAATTTAGAAAGGAGACTGGGAAGAGAATTGGAGAAATTGAGAGAAAATTTACTAATGACAGCTAAGATCCTTTATATAGCCTAAGGATCTTAAAAGATAAACAATATCTAAATAATGATGAGGTATATCATATTTGACTAATAAATAAGATATATTATATCTAACTAACTAATAAGATAAATCGTATCTAATTAATAAGATAGGAAAAGATAAAAGAAAAAAAAAAGAAAAAAAGACAAAAGATAGAAAGAATTAAAAGATAAAAATACAAAAATAGGAAGAATTTATTTTTTTATTCCCACAGAAATACTTCGTCCGATACATTTTTTTTTCTATCTATATCATTCTCCTCTATCGAAAAGGAACTCAACTCTAGCGAGTAAGTTTGAAGATAATTCTCAAGCAATGTTGGAACCATGTCTTCAAGATTGCTTGCATGGACCCAAGTAACATCACAATCAGAATGATTTTTTCTAGATGACCCAAAAAATGATGAAAACCTTCTCGGAAAGAAGTAACATACTTAACGTCAACGGTGGAAGCAACTTCTTCCTTGGGCAAATGAATAGATGGCAATGTTAACTCCTTCAAATTTGCAGGCACACTAGATGGTAAAACAAGAGGCTCAAAATTGCCTTTGTACGATGACAAATCACTCACATTAAAAACATGACCAATACCCAAAGTACTTGGAAAATGTTCAAGACACACATGTACACACATGTACCTTGACAAATTCTTCTTCATTAAAACTCTTATCTCTATAGCACACATCAACAAGTTTATAACATAATATTACATCTAATCTCATCATGCCATGAATAGATATGATCAGCAAAAGACTCAGTTTCAGAAGGACTCTTTCCTGTGGGTCTATTAGATGCATGATTTTTAGCAAATTTAGTTGTGGGTAATACTAAATTCCAAGTACGAGACCGATCTCTGACAAGACAATGAAGAAGGTCTCATAAACCTTAATTTACTACTTCCATCTGACCATCAATTTGTGGATGATGGCCAGTAGAAAACTTCAACTGGGTTTTATTGAGAACCCAAAGTGTCCTTTGAAATAAACAGACAAATCTAGAAACTCTATTAAATACTATGGAAGAAGGAAGACCATGTAATCTAACTACCTCATGAAAAATCAATCTAGCGACATGAGCACCATTAGAATTCTTACTACACGATATGAAATGGGCCATCTTGGAGAACCTATCAACCTCTACGAGAATCGAATCATGTCCTTAGATGTTTTAGGGATAAGAAATCTATACTTTATAGTGATTTTATTTATGACTCTACTATCTATACATATTCTCCAAGATTTGTCTTTCTTAGGAGTTAATAAGGCAGGTACTACACAAGGACTCATGCTATGGTCCACAAATTCCTTACTAAGAATCTTCTCAACTTATCTATTTATTTCAGCATGCTTTCTAAGATTCATCCTATAATGAGAAATGTTTGGTAATTGGGACCTAGGAATAAGATCAATGCCATGTTGAATGCCTCTCATTAGTGGTAGCTCCTTAGGTAACTCTTTAGGATTACATGAGAAAATTCACCCAATAACCTTTGAACCTTTGTAGGAATTGGTAAAGTGGAATTTGGAGAGACCTACTGAGCAACTATGGCTAGCATGAAGTTGTTTTGTCTACTTTCTTGATTGAAAGCACTAGAGGTGATGATTTGATTTCTATTCTTAACATTCTCCTTAAAGGTATAACCAGATTTAGAAGGTGAAGTATTAGATGGCTTTGTAGGAGTTATAATGATACGTGTTTTTTTAAAGAAGAAATAATGAGTATTGGTCCTGTAATCAATATTAACTGAATGATCATAAAACCATGGTCTGCCTAGGAGAATGTGAGCTACATCCATGGGAAGAGTGGTCTTATTAACCCAAGCTATCGTAAAAGGATTAGGATAGGGCTCAACCTTAAGGTTTAGCCTTTTATGGCACCCTAAGATACGATGTTAAGAGTACTACCACCATTTATAACCAACTTAGTAAAATTTCCATTACACCTAAAGTAAGTACAAAAGATTAAAATTCGCTTCCACTCTTCAGGATGGGTACTTTGTGAGAGAATACATATAACCACATTATAATGCTCACCCAGTAGAGGTTCATCATTCTTAGGGGATCGTTCTCTTCTAATTCTTCATCATCACTTGAATAATTACATGGTTCCACTATAAGATACTTAATAGGGGGCTCATTAGACTCGTGCTCTAAAACCATAGTATAATGAGGACAACGAGATGTAATATGCCCTCTCCCATGACATTATTGATATTGGATGGAATTAGAAGTCGATTGAACAGTGTTGGATTGACTACTTGGAGTAAAACTGGAAGTATTAAATTGGGAAGCACTATTAGAGGCAACCTTAGAGGATATAGGGGTAAGAGACTTATTTTAATGGAAATCATTCGAATAAGAGGATGGATATTGAGTGGAGGAGCATTTAAGATGCTTGTCAAATTCAAGATCTAACTTGGAAGTTTCTTCTACATAAGTGGGGTCATGAAGCTTAACATCTTCCCTAATAGACTCCCTAAGGTCACTAATATACTGAAATAGGGTAATGTCAGTGGGTTTAGAGTAGTTACATTAAATAGAACAATTCTCAAATTTATGGGTATACTAAAAGACACTTGAAGGCAACTGTTTAAGATTATATATTTGCTCTAGGAGTTGATTTCTATGAAAGATAATGAGATAATTTTCCTTTAGCTTTATGTCATGATGGCCCATGATAAAAAGGTGCCTCTCCTAAAAGATTCATTTGGGTCGGATCCATTTTCCAATACTGCTTAGCAGCTCTAGGGAGCTTCATCTTAGTGAAATGAACTCTCTCTATATCTCTCGTGCAATATAATTCAAAGTAATCCTCAATTTCTGCTAATCAATTAGTGAAAAGGTATGGGTTAAAAGTTTCATTATAATTGTTTACATCAACTTTGATGTTTCTAGTAATATCATCCTTGTATCTAGGGTAAAAATGCCAATTATGGTGATTTAGTAGTCTATGATTCCTATGGTGAGGTAATTCACTTTTATCCCCTATGGTGTACTCATCCAACTCATTGAAATTAGGTGGATTTGGGCAACCATGAGACCTAAAAGTCCTATAATGTGGAGGAAAGAAAGCTTGCTTATGGGAGCCAAAGATGCTACGTTTTGTGTTAACTAAATTGGATGGAAGAACTATGTGTTGTCTAACTGATTGAGGTTCAGATTCATCTATAAGATGCTTTTCCATCATTATTTCCACATTTTTATCTAATTCAAGCACCAATTGATCTAATTGATCAAAATGGAAAGGGTCAAACTACTCTACTAGCTCGAGACTTTTATAAGACATTATTATTATAAATATATGTATGCATACTTTTATGGGGAGCTACAACGAATCACTGTAAATGTACGGTAGCATTTGTGTGGTGACCGACAATTCCTTTTCTATTACGTAGTCTTTCAATTAAAAAAAAGTGGTCAAACTTTTCAACACTTTAGGCTATTGCGACAGAGACTTTGGTAGGATAACACTCACTTGAAGAAAAATAACTTTTACTATTTGTCTTAGAAAAAAAAAAGATAGGAAAAGATTAAAAAAAAGTTAAGAAGATTTTATTTTTATTCCTATTAAAATACTTCTTCCAAGAATTTGTTTTTTTTATCTACATCAGTTTTATTCATGAAGTTGGGAAAATACTAATTGTGCATTTCATAATGCAGGATGTCAGAAGCTCCATTTGTTCCTAGAGAAAGGCTTTTTGAGAGGCAAAAGTATTTTCAGAACGCCCAAAAGTACACCCACCTAAAAGGACCCTATGATAAGATTACTTCAGTTGCCATTCCTTTAGCTTTAGCTGCCTCTTCGATGTTTCTCCTTGTGAGTTTTCTTTTTATGTTTGTCATTATCCCAATTATTTCAAGTTGAACTTCTGCTTTTGTGCATCGATTCCTTTAGTTGACTTGCTTGTTTGTCGCATCTCCCATCTTTTGCAGGCTAGGGGGATCTATAATATGTCTCATGGGATTGGAAAGAAAGAATGATGTCTGCATCTTTCTCATTGATAGTTGGAGGCATAAGTTCAAGGAATAAGCTTCTTGTCTAGGGTTTATTTGTTTTCCATGTTATTTTAACAATTACATTATTCGCTTTTATTGAAACTATTTTCTATTTTCTTATAACCAAATGAGTAATTTATTCATAAACATTTAAATTCTAATCGATTAAGGTCACCAAATGCATGTGAGGCATTTTTTGGAGAATAATAAATTCTTAAATTGCAAATTTATTTCTTTTTTATTTCTAGCAAAATATTTCTAGAGTGTCTAATAGGCAAATTGTCAAAATTTAGCTTATTTTGCAAATTAATTTGGATTTTATTTCTTTAGAGCCTATGTTAGGTTGTTGTTTGTTAATTTCATGTATATTACCTATATTAGGGCAACTATCCTTCATCAAAATGAACAATTTTAGTGAAGTTATTCTTCCATTGGAATTTTTATGTCATATTTTATCAACTATTTGACATTTAAATAGCTCATTAGATACTTAGAAACTGACCTCTTTCATAAGTCACACACTCAAAAGGGGTTACTAATGTTAGTTTTTAGTTTACGATTATACTAGCAAAGTATTACCTTAATTTTAGGCTTCCAATTATTGACTAATCTACATGCAATTGAACAAATCAATTTTAGCTCTAGAAATTAAGCCACTTTTTCTTACTTCATTACTAGTTATATGCTTGAAGAGAACAATCAATTGTATTTGCATGGCTTGAGGGGAAAAAATAAAATGGAGTTACAAGAGAGAACGTCATTAGACACCACGCTTGAAGTGAAAAATAAATTACAGTTGCTTGGTTTGAGGGAAAAATAAATTCTAATTACAAGAAAGAATGTTGATAGACATCCTAACAAATTCTTGCATGAGATTGGCTAATGGTTAATCATCTCACATAGAATGTTAGTTCCATAAAGTACTCCATATTTATGTGAGTAAGACTCACCATAAGCTGAATTGGTGCGAGAATTTCTCCTCCCCATTCTCTTTTCTTGCAATTTGAGGGTCACAATTCATTTTTATTTCTATATATAGAAAAAGGGAATTTCGAGGAACATGTTTTGACCCCTCTTTATATCAACATCAAGGTTACATCTCATCCACCTTTTTTGTTAAATAAATGAACCTAGGAGAAAATGATTCGTTATTGGTCCCACACAAAAAAAAAATTGTTATCATTGGTTTTACAAAATAGGGTTAAAAAAGAAAATGCTTGCAATACATGAAGAGAATCAAAGGCATAATGTTCAATAAAGAATCGCCATCGGACAACAAGTGGTGGCCATTAGGATGAAAAGCAAAGAAAATTGAGCTCACTAAGCAATGACTCAAAATCTACTCTTGGAAAATTAGTTAGGAGCAAATTAGCCTTTGCTAGATGTAAACTCAATTAAAACTCCATTAGCTACACCAATCAAGGTAGAAATTATTTGATAGATTAGGGTAGTTAAAATTAATATCTTTCATTATTAGGCTTTGAAAACCTTGCTATGATATTAGTCATACCATGATAAAATTAGGGATTTAAAGGTAGTTTGTGCTTCTCTTCTTTCTATTAGTTACTAGTGTGCTTCTTAACTATAGTCTCTATGGTCTTTTTATATCTTCATTCTCAGCTTGTATCATGTAGATCTTATACCAATCATCCTCCTCATCAGGCATCTATCATATCAATAGGGTAGTAACTATTGTTTCCCTCCAAATATTTATTATGTTGCTTAATAGCCTCTATTATTGCATTAGCAGCTAAATATTGGTATTGATGTATCTTTTTTTTTTGGTCAAGAATGATATATATATATTGTAAGGGGTCCGTGAGGGTGACACCGTAAATGTGTTATAATAATGAGAGATGGAGAATGGTAGTTCTAACCTAGTACCTCTAGTACTCAAGAGTTGACCTTAATTACTAGATGAAACCACATCAAGCATTGTTTGTTTTAAGTTTTTTGTGAGTTTGGCTTGAATACTTTCACACATATCATTGTGTTTGAGGTTTTATAATAACATAATTCATTAGTGTGTGTGTGTGTGTGTGTATTATTTTAAATTAATCGATTATGATTTTGTTGGTATTGTGATGTAGTATGTAAACTTTGATAATGGCTATTTTTTTTATGTTATGAATTGGTTGTCATTAAAAAATCTACTTTCTTGCTCGATATGGTATGTGGGTGAAGAGAAGTAATTAAAATTGTCAAGGATTGTGTTATTTATATCTCTATTTATTATACATATGGATATCCATTCAATTTTGAGCCACCAAAGTCCAAAGATATAGTTTGCCACACAACTATTGCACTTGCTTATACTTGTTTTTCATAGCTCTCAAGATGGGATATCATATCAGTTATTAGTACTTTTTTTGGTTATTATTAGCCTCAACCTTAGTTGTTGATATAGTAATAGTGAGTTATTATGTTGAATGAGAAGTTAAAAGGGGACCTTGGGCCCCATATGTTGATATAATAGGAAGTGTAGTTCTTTAGTCCATATGATCACAGATCCTTATTTGTATACCTTCATGAGGTGTTCACCAATACCTCATTACTTTAGTGATACCCATTGTGAAGGGAATTAATATATATATTTATATTATGGATATATTTCTATGTACTTTTCCAAATGTGTGTGTGTGTAACTGAGTTCTAATTTCTTTAATTTCTCTAAAACCATACTCAATACATATAGAGTTTTCATAATATTAAATGTACTTATGCTTAGAACATACAATAATAGAGGGAAGAATCTTTTATTAATTTTTTAATGATGAACCACAAAAATATTAATAGAAAACAATACTGAAATATATATCCATTGTATGAAAAGAGAAATCAAATGTGGCTAAACTAAATCCTAGAAAAAATAGGGACTCCATCATCCGTCTCTCATGTTGATTTGTTATCTCTTTTGTCTAATCCTATTTTTTCTCCTAATCTTTAGATAAAATCCTTGTTGAGTTGGTTATCTTGAGGGAGAGAGCTTCACATGATAATTAGATGGATTAGACGAATTAAGTGTGTTGCTGCACTTATAGGCTCGTCTAACACCCCCATAAGTTGGAGTGGGGAAAACCATGCTTAGCTTGGAGAGGAGTTGATCATATTGATAACCTATAAGAGATTTTATAAGGACATCTGCAAGTTGACTATGTGTTGGGATATGAGAGATATCAATAAACTCGGCAAGCAGTTAATTATGCACAAAATAGCAATCCAACTCAATGTGCTTTGTGTACTCATGAAAAATAGGGTTTCTAGCAATATGGATAAGCGCTTGGTTATCACACTTGATTGGCATGGGTGTGATGTTGTCAATGGACAACTCAAGTATCAGGCATGTAAGCCAAGCAAGTTCATATGTCACCCTAAGAAGAGATCGGTACTCAGCTTCTGTAGACAATAATGAAATAGTAGTTTGCTTCTTGGATTTTCAAGAAATTGATGATCCACCTAAAGTGATAAAATATCCACCGACTAATTGTCTAGTGAAGGGACAAGATGCCCAATCATAGTCATAAAATGATTGTAAGTAGCTGTCTAAAGAAATGTTGAGAAGGATGCCTTGACGAGGGTTTCCTTTGAGATATGCTAATATGTGCAATGCAACTTCATAATGGCGAAGTTGTGGGAAGCTATTAAATTGACTTATGTGTTGGATGGTAAAAGAAATGTCTAGCCAAGTATTATTTAGATAATTAAGCTTCCCAACAAAATTCCTAAATTGGGTTAGATCTACCAAGGGAGCTTTCATATCCAATAATGGTTTATGTCGAGTATCGAGGGGACTGTCAACGACTTTGACATTGGTAAAAGGATATTCATGTAAGAGTTCAATAGTAAAATTCTACTGGCTAATAACTAGATCATGTGCATGGCAAATAAATTCCATGCTAATAAAATAACACAAGTGTCCCAAATCCTTGATCTTAGATTACAAATTCAAAAATTGTTTGAGCTAATAGATTTCATTCATGTCCATACCTATAAAAAGATCTATAATAATAAGATGACCATTAGTATTCTTGAGGAAAAGTAAGTAATTATTTTTAGAATGTGAGTAGTCGTGAGGCATTAATGTTGAAAAGAGTTTCTCATACCATTGCCTAGAAACTTGCTTCAAATCGTAAAGAGAATTCTCAAGCTTACACACAATAGAAGATGGAGCATTTAGATTGGGGTCAAATTCATATATATGTCTTCATGCAAGTCACGATGAAGAAAAGCATTGTTCATATCAAATTGGTGAACATGCTAGCCCTTCTTTACTGCAACTACAATGATGTTCCTAATTGTTTTCATGTGAACCACAAAAGAGAAGGTCTCTTTGAAATCTTCTCTTGCTTTTTATGTGAAAACCCATTCTATAAGTTGTGCTTTACATTGCTCATTTGTCCCATCTTCCTTGTATTTAACTTTGTATACCCATTTACAACTAATGGTTTTCTTCCCCTTTGGCAGTTTCAAAAACTCTCAAGTATTATGTGCATTTAAACCTTCAAACTCGTCCTCCATGGCTTATACCCAAAGTAGGTTATTTAAAGGAAACATCATATGAAGTGGGATCTAGTATGTTTTGTGAGGTGATATAGATTGAAAGTAAAAAGATGGTGCGTTGTGGGTATAGAAATTTGTGAGAGATTGTGGAAAAATATTTGTTTGAGAGTTAGGAAATGCATCAATACATAAACAACTAAAAACATAGTCTTGAAATTGAAGAGGAATATGGACAATTTTACAGGATCTTTGTAGGAAGACTAGTTGTGGAAGTGGTGGTGACTAAGGTGTTGAAGGTGGGAAGTTGGATGTAGAAGGTGAGCTAGGGAATGTATTTGATGTATGTGGTTCAGGATATGGGACGTGTTAGTCAGTTATAGTAGAAAGATTAAGAACATGAAAAGGGATGTGATCATGGGTAAGTTTTCTATTGTCATAAGGAAATGCGTGATCATAGAACACCATGTTTCTAGTGTTAAAGATGAGGTTATCTTTGAGACTTAGCACCCTATAACCCTTTCTTCTATGTGGGTAGCCTAGAAATACACAAAGGGCTTAACTTGGACATGAATTTATCTTTATATTTGTTTATGGGTGGTGGCATAACGTAAACATGCAAAAGGCCTCATGTGATCATAGGTAGCAGTAGTTCCAAAAAGAAGTTGATGGGGGCTTTGGTTTTTGAGAACTTTGGTTGGTACATGATTCATCATATAAGTGAATGCTAATAGACACTCTCCCCAATATTCTTGTGTCATATTGGATTGAAATAAGAATTCCTAAGCCATCTCTAAAATATGTTTATGTTTTCTTTCTACAACGTCGTTTTGTTGAGGTGCATAGTTTAAGCTAGTTTGATTGATGATTCCATGGAGGGAGATGAAAAGTTTTCTTTTGATACTGGAACCTAGGTCCCATGCATTATTCGATAAAATACATTTCATAGTTTTATGGAACTAAATTTTAACAAGATTAATACAAGATTTAAAAATTATAAGAATGTTGGATTTGTTGCGAAGCAAATAGGTCCATGTAGCTCGGGTGAAGTCATCAACTATAGTGAGAAAATACCTAAACCCATCATGTGTGGTCACTGTATGAGATCCTCATACATCCATGTGAATTAGATAAAAAGAAAGTTAGATTTTGAGGTTTTGAAAGAGAAGGGCGAATAGTGTTTTCTAGATTTGAAACAAACATCACACAACAAATCAGAAACTTCATTAATAGAATCCAAAAAATGGAACATGTTTTTATTTTGTACAAAGGAAGACGGCATAAACATAATGTCAAACCTTAACACTATAAAGATCATTATTTAAATTTAAAGTGCTTTGAGAGTTAGTTTCATCTTGTTGGCCAACAAAATAGGAACTCTCAATGGAGAAGATATGTTAGATAGATGAGGGAATCACAAAAGTGGTTAAGGTGTTGATTCTCTCTGGGAAAAAAATGTAGATATCTTTAGTGAGCTTACCAAGAGGAAGAGGTCTCCTCATTGAAGGGTCATGCAGGAAACATCCATGGTTAGTGAAATAGATGGGTGTTTTGAGTTATTTTGTAATCCTTTTTACAAAAACCAAGTTGTCCTTAAAATTTGGGATATAAAGAACATTATCAGTGATTAAATGACCATTTATTTTAATAGGTCCAATACAGTTAACATGGATGTTATGTTTGTTTGGCAAGGTGACATATATCAGTTTATAAGTGTTGCTAAGGCTGAGGAACAGGCTTCTGTCACCACTCATATGATCCATTACACTGGTGTCAAGAATCCACATTTATACACAAGTCACAGATGCATGAGAAGATGATTTAAATGCAATAATTTTTTGGAAGATGGATTTATTACCTGCAAAGGAAGCTAACCTAATGGAGGTAGAGAATTGACTGCCAAGTTGAGCTGGTTGAATGTTACCTTCTCTGTCTAGTATCCTTTGTTGATTTAAGAAGGATATGATTTCCCTGAGCTATTCTAAAGTCCATATCTTCCCATTCTAACTATTCTTAGTTGTTGTCACTTCAACTTGGCCTGCCACTACAAACTTCTCTGACTTTATAAACTTGAAATTAGTTTCGAAGCCTACCAACCTGTAACACTTACCTTTAGTGTCCCCCAATTTCTTGCAGTAATTCCATATTTCCTTCTTCCATTCACCTTCAAATGACTGTTGAGTCTCCCTTTTAATGTTGAATGATAGTGTTTTTCTTGAGGTTGATGTACTTATTTCACATTACCTCTCTTTATTTATTACCATAAAGTAAGTTGCACTGATATTCGGTAGGGTATTGATGAGTAAAGTACTCCTCCTAACAATTGAGAAAGACTCATTAAGTCCCATTAGAAATTAAATAAGTTTTTGATCCTCACCATGCTTAAGAAAGGTTTTAGTAGTTCCATATATGTAGGTTGGTAACGTGGCCAATAGTGATAGTTCATCCCACAATTTCTTCATCTTGTTGAAGTAAAAAAATGATACTAAAAACATCTTGTGTGGTAGAAGACGTCTTCCTTTGAAGTTGATATAGTTGGACTCCATTGGAATATCCCAAATGTTCTTCTAATTAAGCTAAAACTTCATGTGTTTTCATAGTGTAAATCACGCTCTCGACAATCTCCTCACTCAAAGAATTGAGAATCCAACTAATGACCATTGGGTTGCATCATACCCATTAACTATGAGAAAGAGAATTAGCTTCGCGATCCTTTTCCATACCGTTGATGATGTAAATTTTATTTTTGGCACCCAAGTTTATCATCATGGATCTCTTCCATGCATGGTAGCTTGTGCTATCAAAACACTTACAAAAAAACAGAGAGAGTTTCTGGACTGTTGGAGGCATAGAGATACAAGAGTTTAGATGAATCACTAAACAACTCAGATCCGATTGAGGCTTGAAGTTGATCTATGAGAGATGTCAATGGAGCAACTCGTGAATGGTAGGAAAAGATAAGCAAGAGAGAAAAAATAGAACAAGGTTCGAAAGTTTAAATTTTAGTTGCATAAAAAGGACGGCAATTGCTATGATACCATGTAGATTTTTCATAATAATAAATGTACTTATGCACATAATATAAACAAGAATAGAGGGAAGAATGATTTATTATTTATTTAATGATGAACCACATGACACTCAGTACAAAACGAGACTAAAATACATATACATTTCATGGGAAGAGAAGTCAAATGTGGTTAAACTAAATCTTAGAAAAAGTAGGGACTCCATCATCCATCTCTCTTATCGATTTAGCATCTCCTTAATCTTCTCCTATTTTGTCTCCTAAGCTTGAGATAAAAATCATTGTTGAGGTTTTTATCTTGAAGGAGTGAGCTACAAATGACGATTGGGTGGACTAGATGGACTAAGTGTACTAGTGCACTTGTAGGCTCATCTAACAATGTAACACAGAGTATAACATATTAAAGAAGCTTCATCATTTGAATTTTTATCACTAAAATTTTCCACTTAAATCAAATGATACTAATCACCTTGACATCATTGTAGCATCATATTTTGGCACACAAAGTGACAAATGAGAGAAAAAAAGTTGAAGAACAATATGGAATCTCTGCTTTAATAGCCTATGAATTTGCTATTTCAATGAAATAATTTTTTTGTAAAATTTTGTGATCCCAAACACTCAAATTATCATCATCCTCTGGGTATGCTTTCAAATTTATCTCTCGACTCTCTTTCTTCCTATATCCTATTATCATCAATCTCATGAATTTAAATTCGTTTCTCATTCAAAGCCCAAAATAAGAGCTAGGGATCGGGAATGTTTGTTAATATTTAAACTCCTAAATTATGTAATAGGAATTTGGTTTTCTTCAACTTAATTATTTATGTCGTGGTTCCTTAATAAGAGAACTATTTTTTATATAGAACATCTGCCAAGGGAAATTACTAGGGGTCGTCAGCTAAGGTCATCGACTAAAGACATAAGCTAAGGGAAATTTTCATGTGTCATAAGTCGGAGACCATCAATGGAGGGTGTCAACCAAGGAAAATTTCCAGGGGTTGTTGGCCAAGGGCTTGAGTCAGGTTTATGAGCCAAGGGCATCATCTAAAGGTGATTGTCAAGTCAGCCAAGGGTCATCGGCTAAGGCCTTGAGTTAGGGATGTTAGCTAAGGGCGATAGGCCAAGGGCAAATCCATATGCTAATCAAGAGGGTTGGTATAAGACTAATTGATGTGATCAATTGATTGGGAAGGTCTTCTGGCCAAAACCAATGGAGAATATATGAGTAAGATGAGATGTCAGAGAGTGGTTAGAAAATTCCTTAATATTTAAGATTTGATACTCATCAGCATGCCATTCTATAAGTTGGCAAGGGTATACTCATAGAGTCAATCATTAAGGTATAACTTGTACGATTTCTAACTATGCCTAGGTAAAAAGATGTACAATTCAGACAACCAATAAAATTTGAGTGTTTTAGCTAAGGATGATAGAGGGTATGAAAAGCTCTCTCCTAACCCTTTATAAAGAAAAAATGCAAGATATTAATTTTTTCCCATTATTCATACTCAATAAAATTCTCATACTCTTCCTCCTACAAATATTCTAAGGGGATTATATTCCACTCAAATGGAGGGCTTTTTTTCTTGATAGGTTACTCAAATGATTTCTTCATCAAGTAAGCATAACATTTGATAAATTTTGAATCCATTGTATATGGGATAAATTTTCAAGTTGAGGGAAGATTCAACATCAATGACGAAAGTGATGAGGGAGGGAGTGGTAGTAGGAGAGATGGAATAGGAAGTTTGAGGATAGGGGCATGAAAAGGAAAAGGAGCAAGGTTGAGAGTAGTGTATAAGTTTCGAAATGGGTGGAAGAAACATGGTATGTAACAATGAATTTTTATGGTGATTGTGAATTAACTCAATCTATTTTTTTTGCTTAGGATGGGATTATGAAAAAGATGCATTAGGCCAAGCATTGTCTTGTCTCAGCATAGATTCCATGGAACATTCCAGGTGTGAGTATTTTATAGATCAATGCTCTATATTGAGCCATTCTTCTGTAATCATTATATGGTCCTTAAGCCATGAGAACATTGGTTTTTAGCTACTTATCAAAATATGAAAATGTATAAAATAGTTATATACATTAATTTTTTAAATGATAATGATTATGTTTCTTCTCTTTTAATTTAACTCTATTTTATGATTAATATAACATCATTATTTTACAAAAAAAGTTTCTTACTTACATGATAAACAACTTCCTTATATCCCATAATCTAACATTAAGGTTTAAATGCACCACCTTAGATTATAAAATTTCTCTGTACAAGTATAATTTTATTTTTTGTGAGTTTGCTAGAGTCTGTTAGGGGAGATTGAAAAAATTGGATGGATTGATATTCCTTTGAGGCATGTAGGACATTATCTTAAAGGTAATATTACTACAACAATTTACCCTAGGATACAATAAAGCATTTATATGAAACTCTCTCAATAATTATATTAATAGGCTTCAACCAAATATCTCAAAATTAATTTTTCATCCCATGATTGTAAGGTATTTATGCTAGCCGATGAGTTACAATAAAGAAGTATGTCCCTTTTTAAAGTTTATGACTCTTCATTCAAGTCAACACAACTCTTTAATTAAATTAATTAATTTTCCACATTGTGGGCTATTTAAATAGTTATAATGAAGAGGTATGTCCCTTTTCAAAGTTCACAACTATTAATTTGAGCCAACATAAGTCTTCAATTGAATTAATTAATTCCCAAGATTATAGGTTATTTAAATAGTTACAATAAAGAGGTATTTCCTTTTCAAAGTTCACGACTCTTCATTCAAGTTATTACAACTTTAGAATCACATATATTATATTATGGTATACTTCAATAATCTCCACTGGACTATAATATATATAGATATATATTTTCCTATTTAATAACATGATAGTATGATTAATAAAAGGTATCTTTCGATTTAAACCAATCAGTAGCTTTAGTATTCTAAAATTTTAATGATGTTAGTGATGTCTAAAGATTAAAACAAAAATTCTTCTATTAAAATAAAAAATACTATACACATAATATCATCTAATATCTTGAGATGTCTTTGACTATTTTAGCACTATTATGACCATATGCTAACCTATTTTATGGATATTTATAAGAGTTAAATTCTACAAATCTCTTATTGAAGCAACATCACTTCTATATTTAAATAGGTGGAGTTCATTTATTTGCACATACATAAATTTAAAGCAAATTTTCTCCATTAAGAGTTAGAACTCAAAAACAACACTTAAGAACATTGAATTAATGTTTCATGAAGCACTTATTATTAACCATTAAACCTTTAGCTAATTTCACTAAGCAATGTTGGGTTCCTATTACTGATGCTTTCATATAATTTTAATCCCATTCCACTTGATGTCTTTGTTACTATATATCTTAATAATCCTTTTGTAAAGGTATCTGTTAAATTATTGTCCATTTTAACATAAATAGTAGTAATAATACCATGTGAGATCAATTCTCTCACATACTCATGTCTCACAATTATACGTCTATATTTTCCATTATGAACATGATTATATACTCTAGACATAGTCGCTTCACTATCACAATATACTGAAATAGATGGCATAGGTTGTAGCCACAAATTTATTTTTGTTAAAACATTTTGTAGCCATTTTGCTTCCTTTCCTACAGCTGCAACTGCTAAAAACTCTGACTCTATAGTCAAATGTGCAATACATGTCTATTTCTTTGAAGACCAATTACTAACACTTCTTTCTAATGTAAAAATCCATTATGTTTTGGATTTATTATCATTAGCATTTGTTATCCAACTAGAATCGAAATAACCTACTAGTTTAATACGAAAAGAGGAATAATTTAATGCTGACTTGGATGTTCTTTTAAGATATCCCAATATCCTACTTATTCATTTCCAATGTTCATTACTAGAATTACTTGTATACCTCAAAATTTTGCATACATAAAATGTAACATCTAGTTTGAAACAATACATGACATACATAAGACTTTTAATTGCATTAGCATATTCTAACTGCGCAACCCCTCAACCATCATTTGTTGAAAGCTTTATACTAAAATCATATAGAGTATTTGATTTTTTCACTCTAAGATAAGAATACTTCTGAAGTAGTTTATCTATGTAGTGAGATTGACTTAAAGTGAAACCTTTATCATATATATACATTAATACCCAAAATAGTATTAACTTCATTACGATCCTTCATCTTAAACTTAGATGTTAGATATTTCTTGGTTTCATTCACACCAAGGATGTTGGTACTAGACCTGGCAAAGTTGACCCAACCCGACCGACCCAACCCGAATAACCTGACTTGAAACCCGATAGTAACCCGAAAAATAAAATCCGTTCATAACCCGAAAGCCCGAAACAACCCGATTCAATTTGGACCCGACCCGAATTTAGCTAACCCGATTATGACTCGAACCTAAATTGACCCGAACCGAAGTGACCAAAATCAATAATAACCCGAACCGAGCACACCTAAAACCCGACCTGACCTAAACTCCAACCCGAACCCAAACCGACCCGAACTTGAACTTTAACCCGAACTAACCCGAACTCTAACCCGAACCCGAACCGACCCGAACTTTAACTTTAACCCGAACTAACCCGACCTCTAACTCGAACCCGAACCGACCCAAACTAGACTTGAACCGATAATTGATTATTCTTATTCATATATGATATTTTTAACTCCATATTCTTATTACTTTTTGAAACCATGTAAATAAATGCAAACATTTATAAGCATAAATTTATATTTTTGCTTCACTTTGTTTGATAACTTCCTACAACTTAAACTCTACACTTTGGACCATAATAATAATACACTCATTGTATTAATGATTCATGAGGACCTGACAATCAAATTCAGCATTTCATCATACACTCATTGTATGATACACAATACACAATAATATCAAATATACTGATAATTACTAACAAATAAATACAATAAAAGTCCAAACAAGTGTAAATAAGAAAACTAGAGCATTGATAACATACCTATAATGAATAATTGATCTTCTCTTTAATGGATGAAGGTGAATACCTCTCTTTGATTGAAGCCCTGACCTTGAGGTAAGTAACCAAAAAATACTAACTAGAAAGGAAGAAATTTACAATCCAAAAGGCAAAAGATGTCCTATAGAATAGTTATAAACTTATAATGCTAAGAGAAAGACATCACCTAACCATCACCATATGTTGTTACAAAAACATCACACCAACAAGTCACACACCTTAATCTAAGGCTTATATAGCAATGAGAAAAAAAAATCACCCCATTTGGAGTTTATTTTCTCATAGTATTTAAATGTAATAATAAGATATATAATGTTATTATTAATTATAATTATCATTTAATTTAAAGATAAAAGTTATTTGTATTTCTAACCCTAATTAAAGTTTGAGACTAAATTATATATGTAATTTATTCACAACATGTTTAACATTTACATCTTTATAATTTATAATAATAATTCCCTTTTATAATATTTTTTAGTTGGTATGTAAGTAAATCTATAAAGATTCGACCCGATACTACCCGAAAATTAAGATGGACATCTTTATTTTGTGAATTTACGGATGTACAAAGATGGAAAATTTTATTTGTACGTGTACTTGAATGTAGGAAAATACGTGTGAGATGGACATCTTCATTTTGTGAATTTACGGATGTAAGTGATTTGTAATTTTGTATGGCCATGTATTGTATTTTTTTTTAAGTAGAGAATTTATTAATAATCAAATGTTTTGCCTGACGAACATTATTACGGACCGTTTTACTTATCTTTTTTTAAAAAAAAATTATTTGGAACTATCGTTAATCAGTTGTTCCAACGAAATCAAGGTACATCATACGATCGTGTATCATTTCATTTGAATACAACTTTCAAATCTTTGAGCGAAGCACGTAATATACAATCCTAATTTTCACTGAAACACCAAAACAGGCGGGTCACATTGGACATATATTATATATATATGGTAAACATGGAAATCTAACTAGTTAATTTTAATCCCAGGATAGATTTTAGGTCTCTAACAACTCCACTAAGCTGCACAGTAATTTCACATGCAGTTTCGGGAGGAAGAAAAAAAGGCACAATTTTTGTATTCCACATTCATATGTAAGTTTAATCAATAAAACGTAGAAACTGATCGAAATGAAATACCAAAAATTCGAGAACTTTGGCAATTTGTTCGACAAGAGCCTCAGAGACGCCAAAAAAATCATTGCCAGGATCCTTCTGAACTTCAACCCCAAGCTTCGACAGCCTCTAAATCCCTTCGAACTTGTTTTTGATGTTAACTTTCTGCTTCTGCGTTTCCTTCAATTTCTTCTTCTCTGACGGATATCGGAGCTTCCCGGTTCTTTGTGACCTTTTAGCGCATTGAATTACAATGAATTTTGTTGGAGGGAGTGAGGGAGTCGTACTTTCTAAACTTGGTACTGGCAACAAGTTACTCACAGTCTCACGAATGGAAGCACTGGAGCAGAGCCGCAGAGGTGTGTAATGGGCGTTTCACGTTTGCCTGTTTCACTGTTTGGCTCGGGGATGAGTCTCGGTCCTCTTGGAGACTGAGTTTGTTGAGACATGACATGAGATGAGAGGGTGAGGTGAGGGAGCGTGTGTCGGTGTCGTGCAGGCGTAGGTGGCGTAGGCGGAGTAGCTGAAGCTAAGGCATGCGTGTGGCGTCATGACTCATGGCGTGTATAAGAAAAAAAATTCAGAGGCAGAGGCGCAGAGCAGCATGTTACTGACTTATACTTATTGCCTTATTGCTTAAAAAAATATAGAGTAGGTTAAAATAGGTTTATTTTATATTTTTATTTTAGATTTAATTTAAGTAAATTAGGATATTAGATTGTAGAATAATAATTTAGAAAAAATAATTTGATTTAAGATAGGTTAAAAATAATTGAAAAAAGTAAAAATAATTTAGGATAAATTTAAAAAAATTCTTTTATGTTACGGATCAACGGTTATTATTAAAATAATTAAGATAAAATTTAGAGGTATAAACTAAGATTAAAATTAATAGTCTAATTCTATCAAGTTTTAACCTAATTAAATTTATATCTAAACCATCGTAATAATAAACCTTCTAAAATAATCATTACTACTATTATTAATTAAAAAATAAATAAATAATGTCAATTAATTTTAAGATATTATTAATTACTAAACATCCTATCCAAACTCACTATATTATTATTATTACTGGCATTATTATAATCATTATTATTATCGTTGTTGTTATTATTATTATTATTATCATAAGATGATGATGACGAGGACGACGACGATGATGATGATTATTATTATTATTATTATTATTATTATTATTACTATTATTATTATTATTATTATTATTATTATCATAAGATGATGATGACGTTGATGATGATGATGATTATTATTATTATTATTATTATTATTATTATTATTTTGATTATTGTCATTATTATTGTTGCTGTTATCCAACCCTAGTTTAAATTACACTTAATTATACATGTGCATATTGATTTAATACCAAACTAAAAATTAATTTATTGAAAAAGTATATAGCTATTTTGATGCTTAACTAAGAAAGTAAAATAAATTTTACTTACACACACACACACACAATTCTTCTATTTTTAATTAATCTAAGTATTAAGATACAACAATAACATATAAAATATGTGAAACAACTTTAGGTTTCTAATTAAACTATTAATTTTAGTTTATAATGAAACTACTCATTTTGATCTATAAGACTACTATAAGGTTCTAATGAAACTACTAACTTTAACTTATGAGACTAGGTTAAGATTATAATAAAACTACATGCTTTAGCTTATGAAACTATCAGTTTGGCTAATGAAATAACTCGTTTCAGCTTATAAAAGTATTCTATGTTTCTAATGGAACTATTATAAGTTTCTAATGACATTGCTCATCTAATATTATGAAACTAGTCATCATAGCATATTCATAATACTCTAAATTTCTAATGAAACTACTTGTCTTGGCTTATTAAACTACTTAAAGTTATTAAGGAAAATACTCATTTTAGTTGATGAACCTAGTGTAATAGTTTTATGAAGCTACCATAATTGTTCTATGAAACTATTAGTTCTAAATTCTCATTAGAAGTAGTAGTTTTTACTACATACGCCCTCAATATATATTCTTATCAAACATGGATGAAACTGCTCAAGTTTACCAACTTAAATGATATATTCTTATCATTTATTCAACTTAGGAATGTCAAGGGATTATGATTTATGAATGCTTGAAAAGCCAACATCATAATTTGATTTATCAAATATTATAACATACTTGTAATAATATATATGTGATATAACTATTGTTAATATGCTTGTGCTGATGAACATCTCTAAAGGAAAAACCACAAATATAACTATTGTTAAAAGTAGTATTATTTCGCTTACGAAACATTGTTAAAAAAGAGATGAAGAGAATAGAGAAGAAAAATCAATGGTATGTAACCTTCATTAACTAAATTGAGATTTGAGTGTATAACTCTGCCAAATCTAAATGGCATAAGAAGAACAAAACTTTAATATAGAGCTTCAATATATAGTTTGGGTTGAACCAAATACATATTATTTCTTTCAACCCTAGGTTGACCAAATACAAAATATATAACTTTAATCCTATGCAACATAAATTGGTAAGGAGCATTTTAGCTTATAAAAGAACAATATAATAAATAGTCCAACTAAACAGTTGAGACCAACTGAATACATTAACCTAAAAAAATAAGCTTGAATTATTAATTACCCTAACTAATTAATAATACAATATGATGTTTGAGTTAGAAACTAATCATTATAATATTAAGCCTAGTGAATATAGAATATGCCCCATGGGCCACAAGTGATATGATATCGAATACATTTCGATTGATCAAGTCTACCAAAAGTTCTAACAAAGTCTTCAATTCCACGATCTAGTGACCAAAACCCAAACAACAACTATGATATGAACCAATTGCCATTGTAGCTTAAAACAAATATTACATAATCATAATCTATTCAGTTATTCAAAATATAGTTATCAATAATACTAATTATAATATTTGAAATATTTAGGAACAATTGTGTAAAGGTATATATATAAAGAAATATCGTATCATAAGTAAAATCCAATCAAACAAAGGAAAAGTTTTATCAATTCTATTATAAGTATACATAAATAACAATTTTTAGCCTTAAACACTATATGTTAGTATATATACCTTACAATATAATACCTATAAGGCTATAACATCATAAATAACAATTTATTATTACCTATTTTACAACCTATAAAGTTATTGGATATTTTAAAGCTTATTAACTTTACAACCAACTAGGGATAATATTAGCTAGGCATGATATTGAGATAAAAGATCTAAAGGGAGTCAAGGATGAGTAGTCATCATCAAGTTTGCAATGACAAAAAACATAGCACTTGACAATCCTCACTGAGAATATCAGATTAAGATTAATACTTCAAATAATTAAAGGCTTGTAAGGAGTAGCTATTAACTAAAAATAGGTTGGTTAAGAAAGGTATGAATGGACCAACGTGTGAGATATGTGAACAAGTAACTTAGACTTTAGTGCATGAGATTAATGATTACCCAATTACCCAAGTGTTTTATTTGGATGATGATAATCCATAGTGAAGTTGTATACTATAAAAAATTAAAAAGACACTGAATTTGATTGAGTCTATTTTATAATCTAACACTTAGATGACGAGACGTTAGAAATGACGTGTACACTAATATAGGTTATTTGAAGGAATTGAAATAGGAGGAGATCAAATGACTCTGCACTGATTCAATGACCAAAGAATATTATTGAGGATGCCATGCACTTGCTTCTAGAATATTATGCCATAATATTAAGAAATGAAATAATTAACAAAGGAAGTGCATGGTCCACCATGTTAGCAATTATAAGAACGAAGGAGATGGATGATATGCATGTTGATGTAAATTAAACATGAACAATGCAGGAAAAGTAATGTAGGAAATCATGAAAATTATAATTGTAATTTAAGGTGTAAAAGGCGATATATTGTCACTTATTAGCTATGTTGTGACCAGTATTGTTTTACTAAGTTAGGCATTGAGACAAATTCATTGGAAGTGGGGTAGGGTTTATAATCATAAGACAACTTTGATTTTCATTTATCACATATTTATTTATTGTATATTAAAAATTATTATTGAAAATGAAAAATAGTGACAATTTCACACTGAGAAATTAAAAAACCACAGCAAAAAAAGGTAAAACCAAACTAATAGTAATAGGATAATGTCGTACTATTATGGTTAGGAAAAAAACTCTCTTATTTTAAATTGTGATGGTGGTATGTTCAAAGATTTTATTAGTATTCTAAAAATACTTAAAGTTAATTTTGTAAAAATTAAAAATAATTTTATTTTATTTCATACAAGTTCCAATTTTTATGTTCAAACTCGTTCTCGATCATGATTCATACTGTTATAAATAATACCTAATTTGAGTTTTTTGATTTGACCTAAAGTCTATAGACCCGAAATAGACCCGAATTCGAAAAACTCGATAGATCTTACACTTAGTTGATCTGATTCACATCTGACCCATATAGTGACCCAAACCCGAACCCGAACCCAAACCTAACCCGAATTCTATAGACCCGAGTCAAACCCGAAATAGACCCGAACCCGAGAAATCCGAAGAACCTAGCATCGACTCGACCCAAATCACACCCGACCCGTCAATTAACCCGAATCGAACCCGAACCCGACCCAAAGCAACATAACCCGAAATACACCCGAACCGAATTACACCCGACCCGAACCCAGACCCGACTCGATTGTATAGTAAATAAAAGTTGACCCGACCCATATCAACCCGACCCTAACCCGACCCAAACGACCCGTTTGCCACCTCTAGTTGGTACCAAATATTAATATGTCATCTACATAAAGATAAATTATAACTCCATAGTATTTGGTAAATTTAGAATATATGCATTTGTCTGCACTATTATATTTGAAACCATTTGACAATGTTGTTGCATTAAACTTATCATGCCACTATTTTGGAGCTTGTTTCAATTCATATAATGATTTCACTAGTTTACATATTTTCTTTTCATCATCAAGAAAAAACAAATCCTTCTAGTTGATCCATATAAAATTCTTCCTTGAGATCTTCACTCAAAAATGTAGTTTTAACATCCATTTGATGCACATGGAGTTTATATATGGATGTTAACACCAAAAAACTCTAATAGAAGTTATCCTTGCTACAAGTGCATAGGTGTCAAAATAATCTACACCTTCCTTTTGTGTAAATCCTTTAGCTACAAATCTTGCCTTAAATGTTTATATAGAACCATCCATATTATATTTTCTTCTAAATATCCACTTACAACCAACAGGTTTAGATCCTAGAGGAAAATACAATAAGACTCAAGTATTATTAGATAATATTGAGTCCATCTCATTATTTATGGCTTCTTTCTAAAAAGCCACATCTCTAGATGAAATTGCTTCACTAAACGATTTGGGTTCATCTTTAATGTTAAATGTAATGGATATTTTACTCAACATTTTGGTTCTAGTTCCCTCAACCAAGAAAACTATTGACTTAGTTGATACAAAATCAAGACCCAAGGACTTCTCTTTTCTTGTCCTCTGACTTCTTCTAGGTTCACTTACATCCTCGATTTGCTTCCTTTTGTTTCTAATAGAAGGAACAATCACACCCTCATTTTTATTAGTCATAGAATCATTAATAAATTTGATTTCAATAACTTCAACATGTATCATTTTAACAATAACATTTGAACTTAGATCTAAAAGTCAAAGATTGGATGAGAATACTAAAACTTTTTTTAATGCAAATTAGTTATAGTTTTTGGGCTAGACTATGTTGGACCGGGCTAAATAGAACTAAAATTCTCTTATGGAGTGAATATTTTGTACTCTTGGGTTAGAGATCGAAATAACCTCTCAAGACCAAACTGAAACCATAAATCTTCATCATGTTAAGTCTATTTAATCCACACCTGCTATATATATAGGGAACATCTAATGATAACTAACTATTTTAGTGAGAACTAAAAACTAGCAATCTCCATTGAGAAAATATCCATAGTATGTGGTGGAAACTACTCTTATTATGTAGAGGACATCATTATAAGTAGCTCAAAAAACTATAGCATTTAAGTGTTAGAAAAAAAGGTGGTGGCATTTTTGAAAGTATTTTGTATTGATGTTTTATATTTGGAAGTAGGTGATGGAAGCTACTCTTAGTATGTGGGAAATAGGTGGAAGAAACTAATATAAGTTTTTTAGAAAACTATAATATTTGAGTACTAAAAAGAAAAATAATGGTATTTTTGTAAATATTAGGTATTTATATTTCAAGTTAGAAAATTAAACATAGTAGGTGGTGGAAATGACATTTAATAGATGGAGAAAATTACCGCAAGTCTATTAGAAAACTATAATATTTTAGTGCTAGAAAAAAGGCAGTGGAATTTTGTAAATATTATATATTTATGTTTTAAGTTAGAAAGTCACCTATAGTAAGTCGCAAAAACTACCTACAGTAGGTAGGGTTGTAAATGAGCTAAGCTAGATTGGTATTCAACTCAGCTCGACCCGTTAAAAGATTGATTCAATTCGTTTGTTTAGTTAAATGAGTCAAGCTAAAACCTCACTTTTGGACTCGTTTATTAAATAAGTCAAGCCTGAGGTCAAAAAAGTGAAGTCCAATTCATTTTATGTCTTTGGATAATGAATTCAACTCGGCCCATTTGTTTAGTTAAATAAGTCAACTCCAAGTCTTATTTTAGGCTCATTTATTGAACGAGCAGAACCTGAACTCAAAAAAGTGAGCCTCGGTTCATTTTATGTCTTTGCCTCTTGAGATAGGCTAAGTTCGGCTTGTTCATTTAGTTAAACGAAACGAGTCTAGGCTTGAGACTAAGAGTGTTTGGCTAGACTCAACTCATTTATAACCCTAACATTAGATGGTAAAAACTATTATAAAAATCATATAAAACTAATATGATTCTCAATTCTTATTATAGATGGTATTTCTCACTAGATACGTGACTACTCATTCTAATGAATATCACTTTATCATAGCGCACTTATTTGTGGAGTCCCGATTTTGGGCATTCATGCCACAAGTCGTTGTGATGACGCCTTTGCTGTTATGTTATATAGGTTCTTCTCTTCTATAAATCACGCGCGTGTATTAGACAAAGGAGTGACGCCATACAGTTACAAACCTTACAAAACTTTATGCCACACCACCAATTGCAAGAGAACTTTGCCAATACTACAAGAACACAAAAATGTATGAACGTCATCGATCTCCATAACTCGTCCATCCATCCCACTAGAAGTGTAAGGTTTCTTGCGCAAGCAACTTTTAACTTTTCTTCCCCACCCAAAAAAAACACAAAATTCTTCATTTCATAGGTTCCATATTGAAGGTTGGGCGTTTTAAACTAACAGAAACCTCAAACCATAAAGAAGACTTGCTAGCTAGCTTATCCGTGTACCCCAAAACCTATCTTCAAATAGCACCCATCAATCCATCCTTGATTGAGTACAGAAATCTCACTTGTCCCAAAAGCGACAACTTGATCGTTTTGTCAATCTTCATTTACATACACCTATATAAACCCTACACCCTACACCATCCATCAGCCCATGCATCCGAACGCACACACATTGATCGATATACGTACCTCTCCTGATCATTCCAAATCTCTATCTCAAGGGAATTAATTTAAAGAACCCAAAAGAAAAACCATGCCTTCGATCAACAAGCCCTTCGTCGTCCTCCTTGCTCTATCCTTTTTCGTCGGCCTCTTGGAAGCCTTCGATTTCAGCGAAAAGGAGTTAGAATCGGAGGAAAGTCTATGGGAACTATACGCAAGATGGAGGAGTCAGCATACGGTGTCTAGAGATCTAGACGAGAAGCGAAAACGATTCAATGTGTTTAAAGAGAACGTCAAGCACGTGCACACGGTTAACAAGATGGACAGGCCTTATAAATTGAAGTTGAACAAATTTGCCGATTTAACTAACCATGAGTTCAGGAGTCTGTATGCTGGTTCTAAGATCAAGTATCACGGGACGCTACATGGGAAACCAAAAGGGAGTACTGGTTTCATGTATGCTAATGTCGAGGGTGTCCCTGAATCTATTGATTGGAGGAAGAAGGGCGCAGTCACTCCTATCAAGGACCAAGGTCACTGTGGTACGTATATATGTATATATACTGCTACCATCTATATATATATATATATATATATATATATATATATATATATCCATCTGTCGTCATATCACTGATTCACTGTATTCTCATGAAAAATCTCATTTTTTACGTACGCACGTAGCTAGGATAGTAAATTAATAATTACTGGCTGCCATGCATGTATATATATTATATAATTATTGGCTGCCATGCACGTATATATATTCATGAAACTGATATTTTATATATATGTGCAGGAAGTTGCTGGGCGTTTTCTACTGTCGTAGGAGTAGAAGGCATAAATCAAATCAAGACAAAGAAGCTAGTATCTTTGTCTGAGCAAGAGCTTATAGACTGCGACACATCTGAGAACCAAGGATGTAATGGAGGTCTCATGGAATCAGCTTTCGAATTCATCAAACAAAAAGGCGGCATCACATCCGAACAAAACTACCCGTACACCGCTTCCGATAACACTTGTGACACCAACAAGGTACTACTCTGTGTGTGTGTGTGTGTGCATACTCTTTGTACTAATTGAATGACATTAGCTAGTCGGATGATCCTATATATATAATCGGTTCGTCTTAATTTGGCATGCAAGCGCAGATGAAGAAGAAGCCAATCGTCTCGATCGACGGACACGAGACGGTACCGGAGAACGACGAGGAATCACTTCTCAAGGCAGTTGCCAACCAACCCGTATCCGTTGCCATTGAGGCAAGTGGTTCGGATTTCCAGTTCTACTCAGAGGGCGTGTTTGACGGGAAGTGCGGTACGGAGCTGGATCATGGAGTGGCCATAGTCGGGTATGGAGCGACTCAGGACGGAACTAAATACTGGATAGTGAAGAATTCGTGGGGAGCGGAATGGGGAGAGGAAGGTTATATTAGGATGGCAAGAGGTGTTTCAGAAAGAGGAGGGTCGTGTGGGATTGCGATCCAAGCTTCTTATCCTATCAAGAATTCTTCCACTAATCCTTCAAGTCACGACGCTACTGAGCATTCTTCAGGGCACTCAACCTCCGCCGACGATGAACTCTGATTAATCAATCTCATATATATATATATATATATACGGTTTTCGAAATATTTGGAGCCGGATAGGAATGGGTTTTCTGATTATTTACAACTAAAAACTAATAGACGCGCATGACACAATGAAAGAGGGATTCTTACATAAATCCTGTTTACCGTAATCCCTTTTACATAATAAATATGATAATAATTTGTGTGAGGGCCGAATTTATGGTAAGCCAAGTTCATCTAACAATTTCAGTGAAAAATAATTTATGATTAGAATATTTATTTAGTGTTATGTATTATGCTTTCTTTCGGTGAACTAAAAATTTGTCATCAAGAGAGAGAGAAAGAGATCACATAACTTATAGTTACTATATAGGAGAGATGCCATAAAGATATAATAATATTTATAAAAGGGGATAGAAATTTAAATATATTACATTTGGTATCCAAAAATTAATTTTTACCACTAAACTAAATCATCCGACGGCTGTATTATTAATTAGAATGAAATGGTGTTATGAAGAAAGAAATGTTGTTACTTGAGGTCAATGAATATGTGTAATACATATATATTAAAATTGTTAACTCTCTTTTAAATTAATTAATGGATTGCTTCCTCAACTTAGTATTAGTAGTGAACAAATATCCAGAAAGGGGTAGTAGAGTCTTAGAATCTCAATCTGAATTACTAGATTTAGACTTTTTGATATCATGGGTTATTGTGTAAATATATCATACTCGGAAACGGAGGTATACAAGCCCGCACGAAGGAATGTAAATGAAGAGAGCCGACTTGTGAGCCTTGGGTTCAACTTTTTAAGAGCTTGATTCGGTTCATTTATGTAGTTAAACGATCCTCAAATAAGGTTTGAGTTTGGCTTGTTTAAAAAACGAGTTATGATTAAACATGCAAATTTCATTTACTACAAAAAGCTCTCAAGCCGGCTCGGCTCAACTCATTTATAAATAAGTCGAAATCGAACCTTATTTCTAAGTCAGTTTATTAAACAAATCAAGCCCAAACACACTCCGGACAAAGGATGAAGACGAAAGAACAAATTCAAACATCCATGTGTAGTAATACAAACTAGCTTTAGAACGCAGCCAAAACAAACACCATCGACGTACCTTTTCATTGTTGCCGTGCTGGTACAGCAAAATTCATATATAAAAAAACAAGCAAACAAACCAACAAACCCAAACCAAGCACGCTTGCATGAATAAATTAGCCATAGCATCTAATGGGATCATTACATCCTTTAGCAGCGGATTGTTTATTCCCAGATCGACCGCCTTTATAAAGATATTGTTGATGATACTCCTCCGCCCTATAAAACCTCTTGGCCGGCAATATCTCGGTCACAATCTTCACGTCCTTAAGCTCTGTTTGCTTCACCTCTTTCGATTCCTTGGCTAATTTCTCCTGTCCTTCGTCGTAATAATAAATCCCAGATCTATACTGCGTACCAACGTCACCGCCCTTCAACCAGCAACAACCCAAATAAATAAATAAATAAAATTTAAGAAATAATTTGATCGATACATAATTACTACAAATTTGGCACGGGTTTGTTTCCGAATCTACCTGGCGATTCACTGTTGTCGGGTCATGACGACTCCAGAAATCAGAGAGAAGATTAGTGTAGGGGCAAACGTTCGGATCGAATTGGATTCGGACGACTTCAGCATGGTCAGTTTTCCCGGAGCACACGGATCTGTAATCTGGGTCCGATAAGTTGCCTTGAGAGTACCCGACTTCGGTTTTCACGACGCCTTCGATTCTTTGGAATGCTAGCTCTACTCCCCAGAAACATCCGGCTCCGAATTGGGCGAATTGGAGTCCGGGTTGGATCGGTAGATCGACATCAGGCTCTTGAGCTGGGTTGCTGGTCATCGCTTACTTTTGATTGAGGCTGTCAGTGATCGATTTCTATGTTTTAAGCCAGATTCTTCACCGTGATCAAGTAGTTGTCAGTTTTAAAGGATTATAAGTCCTTCTCTTTCTTTTTAAGTGGTACTCGACGGGGTCTTGGGCAGTTGGGCTTACCAAACTCATTTGACCAGTCAATGATGGTGAGCCGAATAGTAGCAGGTCATGACTCATGAGCATGAAGGGGTCAAAAGTCGATATCTGGACCTTGTCCTCAGACGAGTGGTCGTGTAGACTAGAAACACCTGGTTCATCACAAGCTTTTTGGATTTAATTAAGAATTCAACTAGGTTAAATCTGTAAGTTGAACTTAAATTTTATTTTTAGATTCGTTAAATAAATAAACTGAATTTAAATAATATAAGTTTGAGTTCATTGATGGCACAAAAATTTAAAAGCTTGACTCGTTAAAAATTTAACTTATTTATAAATAAGTCGAATCAAAACTTTATTTTTTAACTCGTTTATTAAATGAATTAAGTCCAAATTCATCCCGACTTACTTAGCTTAACTTATTTACGACCATAGAAACACGTCCACACCAAAGCCTCAAATGAACATAACCATTAGTAAATGACCTCATGTAAAGATGTCTTCGTAGGTTGGATACTCAATATAAAAAAAAATTACTTAGTACATTAAAAAATCAAATATTTTTAATATCAAATCAAATTATATATAATTTATTAGATATTTAAAATTTTAAAATATATCATAAATAAAAAATATCAGATAGAAATTATTTGATATAAAGATAATAAATCTTTCTAACTTGAAACGATCCAATTTAATAATTTGATTAAAATATCTTAAATTACGTTATATTTGATTAATAATTCTAAGCTTCTAAAAAAATTGTATACCCATGCACACACATATATGATTATATGCAATAAAATGTTATTAAAATAAATAATTTTTAGAATACATATGTATATATGCATATAATTTATTAGATAATATACTATTTATATCTATTGAATCAAATATCTAATTTGTTTGACTTTTGATTAATCAGATGGCTTATTTATTTCTAAATAGAAGCATAATATCAGTTATTTAATTTTTTAGATCAAATCGATTATAATATTAGATTATTTATTAGATATTAGTTCACATAAACAACCTATTTCTGGCTCAATTTGGTAATGACTTGATTAGATTGTACATTTTTGTGGGGGTTATGAAGCTAAGTAGGGAGAAATTTTCAAATGTTCAACCTTTATTAATATCTAAAAGTTGGCATTTACCATTATGTTAAACCTCATTTAATGATTAGATTGTAAGTTAAATTCATATATATAATAAAGACTCAAACTTGAAACATTTAATGAGCCAACCTAATAAATCAAACAAGGTTTAGTTCATTTGCCGGCAAGTCTAGTCGATTAGTTAATATATTCACATATTAGCTAATCAATAGCACAAGTAAATGAAAAAAAATGAACAAAATTTCATTTGTCATAATCTTTTCTAAGTGATTTAAAATTTTAGTATATTTTACATATATTTATAAGTCTTTCTAAATTGACATTGCTGAGTTATAGTCAAGTTCATATTTGAGATAAGCTATTTTGTTTGAACCATACTTGAGGTTTACTAAAGCCTCACTGAAGTTGATATACAAAAGCTTAATTGGATTTTGACATGTAACGTTGTTGATCATAGTGACTTAAGCTCAATTCAGCTCAAAATGGAGATATAAGATGTACACCTTCAATAAATAAATAAATAATCCGAGGGGGGAATATACTCCAATGACTCAATTCATGCATTAGCCCATACCCTCACCCTAAACTCAAGCTCTGCTATATTTCAAAAAAAAAAAAAAGGATCGACATATAAGGTCAATTACTAAAGATATAGTGTTTCTTTACGAATCCATAAGTCAGAAATAGTGTATTATTAGCACATAAGTTAGAACCATGTCTTAGGAGAATTCAGAATAGTTATAAGATAAACTAGAGAAAGAAACACCATCCTTCCACTCAAAAGCCACCAAACGCCGGAAAGTATATGAAATAGGAATGAAGGAGTCACCCTCTCTCTCGACTATCTTCCTATGGGTATAACGATTGACATAATAAAGAAAATATTTCAAGGGTATGGCAAGGTGTTGGACAATTTTGTCCCAAGGAAAGTAAGGAAAGAAAGATCGTTCTGATTTAGCTAGTGTAAGAGAGAATGAAAGAGTATTAGGCAACAGAAGCATTTCTATCCAGAGAGAAAAGTATGCACGTAGTAGGGACGAATAGTGGAGGAGGATGCATAGGATAGACGGACACAACTGGGTACCGAGAAAAATCTTTAAGCATGATTTATGTTACGCAAGCAGTTATAGAAATATGATAATCCCAGCAAAGATTGTCAGATTGAGGATAGAAGGGAAGATAAAAAATTAGCGGGTAGAATACAGAGGTTGTAGATATTGCACAAAGTGAAAATGTAGATAGGCATGAACTGATGGTATTCGAAACAGTTAGCACTGACAATTTGAATATTCTTAAAAGAAGTGCGGTACGAACAACTAATTCCTTTCCTTCTTCGAGCATGATGGAAGTATGAATTAATAGCCAGGGAGTTCATAGTATAGCGGTGAGGTCGTTGGGAGGGTCAAATCACTTGATTACGTTTCATGAAAAAGAGGACCAGGAAACCATGAGTGAAGTTGGGTATACATGGCTAAAAAAATGGTACAATCATCTGGAGGAGTGGACTTCTTCATGGCCGCATCAGTGGAGGGAGGCTTGGTTAGCTTAACTAACAGAGAGGTACCTTTGTTAGCTTGGACTTATGACACATTGCATAGCATCGGAAGTGATTGGTGGAAAGAGGTGTCAATTGAGAACGGTTATATGCACGAGCAATGCAAGGACCACTGCGCTATAAAAATTCTCACTCCGTATAAGCAACAGATTGGCCGGGAGATGAAAGTAAGCATTAGTGCTCATTTGTTACGGAGATAATAGGGGTAGAAAAATTATCCTTATATTTTATATATTTTGTATAATTTATTTAAATTTAAATATTTTTATTCTAATAAATACTCATTTTAGATCAAATTAAGATCTAAAATGGATATTTCATTAAAAAATATATTTATTATTATTAAATACTTAATATAAAAGATATAAAATAGAAAAAAAAATTCACTCCTATTACCCCCATATCAAACAAGCCATTAGTGGTGATGAAAATACAGAGTATGTTATGGAGATCAACAAGGGTGATGGTATGGAGGTTGTTGAGATATACAAAGTTAAATACAACTGATCAAGACAACACCTTTAGCCCTCAAGAATGCACTTCTCTTTGATTTAAAACATAAAAGAATAATTCTTACTTAATCTATACAATACACTAAGCAATCTTGTGTAGAAAAGATGAGATCTAGAATTAAGACTAACTAGGAGAAAGCTAAGGAATAAAGCAATTGAAAACAACATTAGAGGAAAGAAACTCAAGAAAATTTTGAACTGATCACCGAAGGAAGCTTATTAGCTGTGATTGTGTATTACAATTAAACATTTCTGGAGTATTTATACACAAAGGATCTTAGGAATCTTGGGCTACACATTACATGTGTACATGCCCCTCCTATCTTTTCTAATAGCCTGAAAATATCCTCTTCTAACTATCTAATAATCAACCTGGCCATAAGAAATAGTCATAGGCTGATTAACGGATAGTATGACTCTTTCAAACTCTATTATCCTTAAGCACAAAATGTAGGCATATTTAATAATTCTCCACCTTGACTACATGTTTGTACCACATGCAAGCATCTTCAAATAGTGAAGAACTCTACACCCTCCCAATGGTTTTGTCAACAAGTCTGCAGCATTATTTGTTGTATCAACCTTCTCCAACTTCAGCTTTCCTCCTACTATCACTTCTCTAATGAAATGCAACCTCACATCTAAATTCTTGGTCCTTTCATGATACACTGGGTTCTTACTTAGGTAGATAGCACTTTGATTATCACACCAAATGATCACTGAGTACTTATTTATAGAATTTTTTTTGAATAAACCCTTCAACCATAGTACTTCTTTAAAGGCTTCAGTGCAGGCTATATATTCAACTTCTGTTGAAGAAAGTGCTACTACCACTTTCTGCAGTGAGGCCTTCCAACTTATCACTCATTTTCCTAGCTTGAATATATATATATCCTGATTGTGACCTTCTTGAATCATAATCACCTACATAATATGAATATGTATACCCTTCCAGAAATAACTCACCACTAGTGTTATAATCATAAATCAGGCCATAATCACATGTCCTAGCCAAATACCTCAGCACCCATTTGACTACTTCCAGTGCTCCAATCTAGGATTTTCCATGTATCTACTAATTAGGCTAATTGCATGGTACAGATCAGGCCTTGTGCAAATCATTAAGTATATTAGGCTGCCAACAATACTAGCATAAGGAACTTTGCTCATCTCCCTTCTTTCAACTTCAGTAACATGAATTTTTTCTGTTGATAATTTGAAATAAGGAGCTATTGGAGTAGAAATAGGTTTTATATTTGTAAAACCAAACATGTCAAGAAACTTATTTGAATATGAATACTGTGACATACTCAACAATCTTTTAGACCTTTCTCTATTTATATCAATATGAAGAATCTTCCTTACTGGCCCCAAATCTTTCATATCAAACTCCTTACTTTGCAGTTCCTTAACTACTCTAATTTCCTCCCTGTTCTTGCTAGCAATTAACATATCATCTACATATAGTAATAGATATACAGTTGCAACTGATTATTTATTCTTAACATAAACACAGGAATCAAACTTACTCCTTTTGAAACCCATGCTTATAACCACTTGATCAAACCTTTTATTCCATTCTCTTGGTGACTGCTTCAAACCATAGAGAGATTTCTTAAGTAAACACACCATATCCTCCTTTCCCTTTTCTACAAAACCTAGTGGCTAAACCATATAAATGATCTCCTTCAATTCATCATGTAGAAAAGCTATTTTCACATCTAGTTCCAATTCTAGATCAAAGACAGGAACTATGGATAAAAGAACCCTTATAGATGTATGTTTTACAATATGAGAAAATACCTCTTTGAAATCAATACCCTCCTTTTGTGTAAACCCCTTTGCAACTAGCCTTGCTTTGAATTTTGGAGTTTCATTGATACCAGCTCCTTCTTTGAGCTTAAAAACCCACTTACAACCTACCAGCTTATGGTTCTTAGGTTTGGGAACCAAAATCTAAGTTTTATTTTCCTTTAAGGATTTAATTTCATCCCCAATAGCGAGCTTCCACTCCTTACTATAACAGCTCATAAATGCTTCCTTATAGGTAAGTGGTTCATCCTCTAAAATAGTTGTAGTTGTAATAGCATAGACCACCATCTCAGCATGACCAAGCCTATCAGGAGGCTTTACTTGTCTTCTTTGTCTATCCCTAGCCAACTGATAATCACTAAGATACACTACATGATCATCACAAACAATCTCCTCTTCTTGTTCTTGATCAATTCCAGCCTTTTTAGACAAATCTTGTTCTGCCTCCATCTCCAAAATATGTTTTCCTTTTTCACTAGTGCTGGAAGTATTCCCTTTCAAGTGTTATTTATAGAATTCACCTTCTCTAAACACCATATCCCTACTCACAAAGGTTCTTGCTCCACCTATATCAAGGCTTAATACTTTATAACCCTTAACTCCATCAAGGTACCCCAAGAAGACACACTTCTTAACCCTAGGATCAAGCTTCCCTTCCTTAACATGAGCATACCAGATACAACCAAACACCTTGAGATTATCATAGGTTCTAACACTGCCAGACCATCTTTCCAATGGAGTTTTTAAAAATCAAATGCAGAAGAGGGACTTCTATTAATCAAATGACATGCTATTTTAGCTACCTCTGCCCAATAATTTTTAGGCAAACCTGACAAAAACAACATACTCCTTACTCTTTCAAGAATTTTTCTATTCATTCTTTCAACCAACCCATTCTATTGTGGGGTTCCAGGGACAGTATGATGCCTTATTATTCCATTTTTTGCAAAAGTTATCAAATACTTCATTGCAAAATTCTAATCCATTATCAGTCCTTAACTTCTTTACTTTTCTTTCAACCTAATTCTCTACCATAATCTTCAACTCAGCAAAGAACTTGAAAGCTTCATCATTATGCTTTAGAAAGTAAATCCAAACATACCTTGAATAATCATCTATTAAGGTAAGAAAATAGTTGGCACCTCCCTTTGAAGAAGTTATGAAGGCCCTCGTAAATCTGCATGCACATAATCAAGTAAGCCCTTAGACTTACACATACTTGTGTTAAATTTTAACCTGTGATCCCTTCCTTTTGTGCAGTGTTCACAAAACTCCCGATCTTCAAGTTTCTAACTACCAAATACACCTTTCTTTTGCAGGATTTTTAAACCTTTGTCACTCACATGACCCATCATGTAATGCCATAGCATAGATGCATTCAAAGACTCACTACCATCACTCTAGGAAATTGCCATAACTTCATGTTAACTTTTGTGTAACAAATAAAGACCATTATCTAACTTCCCCTTTAATACAAACATTGAACCCTGCATTAATTTCAGGATACCACTTTCAGTTCTTACTTTAAATCCTTCTTTGTACAAAACTCCCAAAGAAACAAGGTTTCTTTTTAACTCTGGTACATGCCTTATGTTATTTAACTTAAAATCAAGACTTGTACCAGTTTTGATATAAACCTGTTCAATACTAATCACAGGACACACTTTATCATATCCCATTAGTACATGTCCTCCATAAGCCTTTTTATATGTACTGAATCTTGATTTATCAGGGCACATATGAAATGAGCACCCTGAATCAAGCACCCATGTCTCACCTATTGTATCTGTGGACACCATCAACACCTCATAACTATCATAACCGTCTAAGACCACATCAACATCACCCTTGTCTTGATATTGAGGTTGTTCCTTCCTTACTTGACCAGGCTTACCAATCTTCTTTGGACATTCCTTCTTGTAATTCCCTTTCTTGTGGCAATAGAAGCATTTTTAAAAAATTTTAGACTGAGATCTAGCTTGTGACTACTGTATTTTCCATTTCTTACCTTATCTTTTTTCTAGCCTTCCCCTTACATTCAATGATTCAGCAACACCATCATCCTTATGATTCAGTCACCACTTCATTTCTTTTGACACCAAAGAAGTCATTACAGTCTCAAGTTTCAACTCTTTATGGCCATACATCATTGTGTCAACAAAATTTTCATTTCAGTTAAATAATTGCAAGATCTTCATCACTCACCTTTACTTCAATATTTTCCAAGTCTAAAACTACCTTATTGAAGTCATCAAGATGGTCTTCAAGACCCTTGTTTTGATCCATCTTGAATGAATACAGTCGTTGTTTCACCAAAACCCTCTTTGATAAGGACGTTGTCATGTAAATGGTTTCCAAATTATTCCATACCCCTGCAAAAGTTGTCTCCTTTGAGACTTCTCTAAGAACTTTATCTCCTAGACACAAAATAATGGCACTATATTCCCTTTCCTCTATTAACACAGACTCCTTTTCATCCCTCTCTTCTATTTTATCCTTCATCTTCCCTTTCTTGTCCTCCAAAGTACTTAGCAACCCCTGTTGAACTAGCAGTGCTCTCATCTTTACTCTCCATAAGCCAAACTCATTCTTTCCAGTAAATTTCTCAACATCAAACTGAGTAGAGGCCATCATTTGAATTGCAGGGCTCTAATACCAATTGTTGGGATATACAAAGTTAAACACAGTTGATCAAGATAGCACCTTTAGCCCTCAAGAATGCGCTACTCTTTGATTTAAAATAGAAAAGAATAATTCTCACTTAATATATGCAATACACTAAGAAATCTTGTGTAAAAAAGATGAGATCTTGAATTAAGACTAACTAGAAGAAAGCTAAGGAACAAAGCAATCGAAAACAACATTAGAGGAAAGAAACTCGGAAAAATTTTGAACTGATCACCAAAGGAAGTTTATTAGCCGTGATTGTGTATTACAATTAAATATATTTGGAGTATTTATACACAAAGGATCATAGGAATCTTGGACTACACATTACATGTGTGCATGCCCCTCCTATCTTTTCTAATAGCCTAAAAATATCCTCTTCTAACTGTCTAATAATCAGCCTGACCATAAGAAATAGTCATAGGCTAATTAATGGCTAGTATGAATCTTTCAAACTCTATTATCCTTAAGTACAAAATGTAGGCATATTTAACAGAGGTCACTAACACCGATGCCTAAACACATCAATGCCTTAGACATCAAAGGAGGAGAAATTAGTATAGAGGAAGATGAAAAACTTAGAGATGAATTAAATGTATGGGGGATGCAAATGGACACCGTACAAACTACTAGTTGCAAAAAGGCCACTACCCCTTCCCAAAAAACACAGTGTCGAGCTATCAAAAAGAATACATGGAGAGTCCAATCATTGTTTCAGTGGTAGAAGAGGCAATGGTCGAGAAGGAGGAGAGAAACAAGGAGGATGTGGTAATTTATAAGGATGGGGATACAAAGAATGGAAAGAAAGGGAGATCAATCAGTAACTGCCAACTAGTAGAGAAGGAAATAAAGCATGTGAGGAGGAAGGGGAGGATGAGGCCAGTGAATATCAGAGGTGTAGTGATGATACCTTATTAGATTTAGAGGCCCAATACAAACTCAAACGAGGAGGTGTCTACATCAGTGTCTACCCCATCAGGCTTTTTGGAAGTATCACCTCAAAACATTAGGAGATATACGAGAAGAAAAAAAAATGAGGCAAAAATTATTAAATAAAAATAAGTTGCGAAGGGAGACTAGAATTCACAACAATGATCAAATGGACGTATCTGAAGGATCGGTGTGCAATCAATAGGAGATGGTTGGAAGTGTTTGGATATGACAAAAAAGCTTGGTGCCATTATGAAGATTTCTGACGAAGAAGCAAGAGCTTAGGTTTGAAGGATTATTGAGGAAGATAATCAGGAGTGGGAAGCAGGTCAATAGGCATATGTTCCTAGAATTTAGGAGTTCAACATAAGTAATGTTAATGTTGAAAATATTGTTGTAAAATATAAGGGGGGTGTTCAAAACACAAGTAGGGGATGGTTCATATATTGATACAAAGAAAAGAATTGGTATTTGTATGTCTTCTAGAAATGAAGATATAGGATTCAACATGAAGTATCATAAGGGGTTTATGGGGAAATAATAATGTGAAATGGAAGGAAAGTTAGGCGGAAGGAAGATCAAGTGGTTTATTATTCGGATGGGACAAATGGGTGTTTGAGATGGTGTAATTTTAAGAAATAAGAAATTGGATTACACTCAAAGGGAAGTTTTGCTCCTTATATTTTGAATGTGCCTTATTTAATGTTTATGGGTCGAGGCAAGTAGATGCAAGGAGTGACACATGGTGAGAAATAGGACTTTGTTGGGAAAGTTGAGAGTCTTGACCTTACTAATTAGGGATTTTAAGGAGGTGATGTGTGAGGGGGATAAGAGCAGTGGGAGGGGGATAAGAGTAGTGGGAGGGCAAGCAATTGAGGAGTACATGAATTCAAGCAACTCATTGACAACATATGAATGATGGAGGTAAATGTAACACCCCCATTTTTAATACTTAAAAATTTTATTTTATGGAAGCATTAATTACCAAATTAATGGGTGTTATCACCATAATTAGCATCAATTCAATTCTTCCACCTTTCTCATACCAAGTGCTAAGGCTCAAAATAAAACATAACTAGAGTACGACATTGGAAATAAGAGACAATAGATAAATATGAGTTACAGCAAATACTCTCTGTACAATGATGAAAATCAAAATATACTAAGGGACATAAAAGTACGAAGGAAAACCGATTACATCAAAACTAGTACCTAAAGGTACAACATTAGTTTGCCCTAACTCTTAGACCTGTAAGCCCATTCCGAGAATGAAACCTCTACCAAAGAGCTCATCTCATCCTTGCATCTATTATATGATTCGAACTAATCCATACCCTTCACATAGTCATCTACAAAAGTATTATCATTACGACTTCCTCGTATCGAGTAAATCATAATACCTCACAAAAGACAGCGTATCCACATTGCACATAATCACACGATAATGAAAAAACATGTTCAAAACATATTCCATAACAATATACATTAATCACGGGATGGCATATATATCATCAAAGTCTCATGCTCAGTAGTCAATCATACTTAACCAACTCACGTCATCTCAAGGCAAATAATAGACATATTGAAAACATAACCACAACCAAATTATCAACTCAATTCCAAATACCAAGGTAAGGAACTAAGGCATCTATCAAACTAACAATCCAAAACAATTCTAATTATTATAGGTAGGGCACTAAAGCCACTACAAAGCTAACAAGTCCAAATCAATTCCTTTTTATATTATTACACAATAATTACTTCCATGTTTAATTACTTGATGGAGACAATCAACCCATGACACTAAGGAACACTTGGTCATACAGGTGCATGAAAGCAACACAATACCCTTACTCTAGAACTTAGGGACACAATGGTACACCTGGTTATACTAGCGCATAAAGGTAACACAGTATTATCTATCATCGATCGCCTAACCCTTATATACCAATACCCCCTATAGGCCTCGTAGGCACCTATAGAGTGAAATAGGGTCTTATTGAGGCACACCAACATAGCATTGAACCAAAACCAAATGAGGGTTACACCTCGTCTTTAGGGCAGCTATTCCTAGAGAACAACTATTCCTAACTCGAGGTCTTCTATTTTAAGTATTAATATTTTATGAGGTAATCACAAATATCACATGCTAAACAAAAATTCTAATTTTCATAATTTATTATTTACCCTTTTATTTTCAATTATTAAGATGAACCCTAAGATCACTGGTCTATGTCAAAGCTAAATTCAACACTAAGGTCAGTCTATCAAAAGTTCAAGGTCATCCTATGTACAAAGATGGAAAAATCTACTCTAAATAGTTTTAACTAACAACACTTGATACTAATTTTCTCTAATTTGTAAGCAATTTTTATTTTATTTTTTACTGCTTTAGATTTACTTTAAAACATAAAAAGTTAAGAAATTTTTTTCTTTTAAAAAAACTAAAATTTTCAAAATGTGAAGTTATATATATAGTATAGTAAAACAATAAGCTCATGTGTATAATTGTTTCTAGAGTAAGATGTTAATAACATAAATATACATTAAGCCAGTGTTACATACAGCTAACAAATGGAAAATCCTAATAAAACGGTATATCATCAAGAATTAGGTGGTGTCAATGTTTAATTATTGATTGGTATAATATCTTCCACCCAAAAACACTCACATCATGGCATATGCACCATTATGTTTTCAAGGGTTGTAGTGGATATTTTTCTAGAGATGTACCTACAAAAAGTTATTTTTAGCAATAAGTCATATATGAGGGTATAATATTGGGGGAGGAGAATAAAGATAAAGACATACCACTTAGGGATGGCAACGGGGCAGGTCGGGGACAGGGACCCCATCCTCATCCCCGAACCCGATAAGGAAAATAATCCCCGAACCCGACCCGATCCCCGTCATTTTTTTATCAGGGATTCCCCGACCCAATCCCCGCGGGGATCAAATCCCCATACCTGACTCGATCCCCGATTTGTTTTCCATCCCCGATTTATTCCCCGTTCTTAAAACCCGACCCAATCCTCGAAATCTGACTTTATACCCGATCCCTAATCCCATCCTCGATCCTCAAACTATTTTTTTATATTATATTTTTAATTTATATTCTATAAAAAATTATATTATATATATATAATCATATAAAAATATATTAAAAAATTTTGGGGCGGGTTCGGGGATGGGGACCCCAAACCCGTCCCCGAAAAAATTCTCGTTAAGAATCCCCAAACCTGAACCCGATCCCCGAATTATCTTCCTGAACCCAAACCCGAACGGGGAATCCCCGATGGGGCCCCGAACCCGTAGGGAAAATTGTCATTCCTAATACCACTATATGATCAGTGTGTGACCTCATGAAAGTAATAGAAACAAATTCTTTAAGACCTTGACATCAATTTCATGCCACTAAGGGAAGGAATGAGTCATAAGCTTCGTTGGATAAATATACCAAAAATAAATATTGAATATCATGTCATAATGACATGACCAATATCCAACATCTACACCTAATGTTATAACGGATAAGTCCCTTCTCAATGTGTAATAGTTTAAAGAATTACATCAATAGATTGAAATTTAAATGCATGTTCATATAGCACACATCTCAATTGAACCTCAATGTATAATTCAAGACAAACCTGATACTTTTTTTTCCATCATATTATATTAAATATGATATTGTTCTAAAATCATAATTTCCATCTCCTATTACATTACTCCAACCATAAATGTATGGGACAATATGATTTTATAACTACCTGCCATATGGGAAATGGAACTCATCAATTAACTTACTTGAAACATTTGATACTTTTTTTTTCAACCTCCACCTCAACCTAAGCATGTTGTCTACTCCTAACTTGATGGGTCCCTCTTGGTAGACTTTTATCTTGGATGACCTTACGCTTCTGCACCTCTAGCTCCTATTGATTTATTTGATGAGAAACTGCAATTTGAAATATTTGTCTTGCTATCTCATTCTAAACACTCATTGGTTGACTAAGAACAACTTAGATAACAACATATTGTAAAAGAGGTGCATCATTTTTTGTTTCATCTAATGTTGGAGGATTTATCAGTCTGTCCCTATCAAGCTTTATCCAAAAATGATGTATAAATGATAGAGGCAAATAGTGACACTAATAACGTATAAAAATTTCTCATATGCATATGGCAATACATGTGTATGTTGCAACATACTTCCACATATAGATATATTACTGCATACGTCATCAATTCTCGAACACTTATCATATCTTAACTCTAATGCAACAAAAGATACATTACCTATCAAGTTGATATAAAATGCATCACCAAATTTATAAGGAATACATATTTGAGACTTCTCTAATAACTTCTTAGTGTCATCAATTTGTAATTTCACCAATAAATGAATATATGGCAAAAGAGTATAAAAATTCTAGTCAATGTGCCTTAAAACTTTTTTAATGTGTCATGAGCACCTTCGATCATATGAAATAACAATATAAGTGAAGCAAACAAATATTTTATGTAGTTAGGTTAGTAAATATAAGATATATTTTATCTTTAATCCATACATGTTTGTTGTACCTTGGTCAATATGAAAGGTTCAATCAATCCAAGCCGATTCAATCTTTGCTTTGTATTGGTATAACCATCGCCTCTTCAAATAGGAAAGAACTTGTGGAATATTTTTATAGGATCATCAATGAGTAGAGTCATTATTCATATGTATCCTTATATGTGACATCTATGTCATAGTTTCATTGTGGGAAAAACCATATGCAAGCCCTTTACTACTTAGCATTTTTGTACATTTTCTTCCAAATTTTTTTATTAATATGAAATCTATACAATAAATACTTCAAATAAGAAAATATACAATTTGTCACATAAATTAAACCATTTTCCTAGTTAGTGAGAATGAAAATTGGCAACATTAGTGGATCCATAAAACCTTTCACCTTATCTTATACCCATATATAACTATTTACATTCTCACTTAACATAAATGCATATGCAACATTAAAATTTTGTAATTTTGATGATAACCCAATAATTTCAAGCAAAGGTAATTCATATGCATTTGTCTTATATGTGCAGTATATTCAAAAATAAATGGATATGCACATAAAAGACGAATTGAGTTTAAGAGTGCAAAGATAAGATCACAAAAAATATATGAATCTATCTCACTTTGATTCCACTAGAATTAATGATTTTTCACTAAAAAATGCATAACCAATTATGATGAAGTCTAACCATCCATTTCCTTTAACCTCATTTTTTTTCAAGTGTCATAAATATGTATTTTGCTGTTCACATTACCCTCAAACTCCTTTTGAAGATGGATTTTAATCTGGTGTGGCTTCACATGGCTTTTGATAAAATCTTCAACGGAATTTAGCTCATTTTCTTTCAACCTACCCACATTTGCGTGACCTTTAAGATAAGTTGCTAGTTTATGGTGATATTTTGCATGATGGACATGTAAATTCCATATTCCATTTTTTTAATTAGCCACAAGAAGCTCAAAAGGACAATTGCATATCTTCATGTTTGTATTTCGTACACATTTAGTGTTTAAAGCCCTAGTGTTCCTATATGAACCACTTCTCTTGCATATTATCCATATTATAACATTTTTCGTTGCTATATGATTTTTTTTAATGCATTATAATGAAAATTGCTACAAAAATAAACATAGATAACTAAATACCTATGGTTGGTTTAATAAGTATACCACATATATAAGTTCTCTAGTAAAAAAAAACAAGCAGAATGAAATAAAGCGGAAGAAATAGATAATGGTTGGGGAATATAACCACTTTTTATAGTGTGAGCACAATGGAAAAGGGTGTAGATGACAGTTGTAACCCAAAATCACCATCTCTATCGTAGTGAGATATCCCCCCAATTTTTTAAGGATATAGACATTGGTTCCAAGGTGCAGCTGCTATCTACACCTTAGCGAGATATTTTAATTATTTTTCCCTATATGTACCTTGAAATGACATTATTATTATTATTATTATTATTATTATTATTATTATTATTATTATTATTATTTCATTCTTCTCTTTAAACCTAAAAAGCCTTCTCCATTCCTTACATTCATGCGAACACCCATTTTTGGGTCACAACTTCTTCTCTAAAGTCTTCCACCATTGTTGTTTTCTCTACCTTCTCCTTCTTATTCTCCACCAGTAAACTCTATTGCTGCCAACAATCACCCTTCTTATTCTTCTCTTTTCTCTATCATTTCCTTAACAGGTGTACAATTTTCATTTTCTTTCATCAAAATGTTTTCCTGATATTATCGATGTTTCTCCTGATATTCGCATGGATGCACAGAATGTGAATGTGTTCCCTCAACTTTGTTATGTTATATGAGCTATATATCATTAGAATTTCTTTGGTATCATTTTTTAAGTTTTTTAATTTAAGGTATGTGTAATGACGTGAGATACTACCTATATACTAGCAAGTGCATGCTTTATAAATATTTGGTCTAGATTTATTATCATAATTTGTTGAAAAATTTGTGGTGAGCATAACTTTTGACTTGATTGTACATTTTGAATTTTTTTAGTTATTTTTGATATCTACACGTTGAAACCCTTTGAAGGGAGATTTTGACATTTCTAAAGCCAAAAAAAATATTATTTCAGCCTTCAAGATTAGGTTGTTATGTTTTAATTTCTAAAAATCTATGTTTGTGATAATCTGATAGTACGACATATGTGCATGTGTAATTTTATAATAATAGCATATTCTCTTAGAAGAAAATGAGATCACAAGAGTTATATGTTTTGATAATAGCCTTATATTATAGATGTACAAAATAACATGTTATTAGAATATATTTATAGGATTCTTTTATTATAGTTGGATTAAATGTCATGAAAGTGGAATATATTTATAAGAGTCTTAAAGCGACGTAGATGAGTAATCTATGTCATGCCTATTGAAATTTTCTGTTATTTGTGAATGATATATATATATATATATATATAATCAATTTTTTGTTAAAATGTATGCCTATGTATTTCTTTGATGGTTTCATGTAGATATGACATCTGATGATCATGAAGAAGATTTTGGGAGAAAGGTAAATAAAAGAGATGAAGATTTCAAAAATAGAATGTCTTTATTATATATATTGTCATCTTCATTTCTCATGTGTGTATGCTCCTAATAGAGCTTTTGCTAAGCCCATAAGAAATGGATACGCCAAGATAGACAATAAAAACTCAAAGTCGTTGACAAAACTCACTAGGTGACCCAATGTTGTAAGTTAATTTATTTGGTTACTTTTCTTTCTTATATATGATTAATATCTTATTAAAATGTATGTCTATTTCTATCTTTTTTGAAATTCTATTTTTTGATATATGAAAGTAAATTGATTGATCTTATGAGTGGCCAATTGATATGAATATAATTTTAATATAAATTGATTGATGTTACTAGTGACTGAAAGATATAGTGTAAAATTATAATTATAAGTAGGGATACACACCATTGATGCTTGTGTATCAATTGAATATATGTAGGAATTTTGTGTGAAGGGAATTGTATATGATCTAGGTAGTAGGAGCAATTTTTGTATAAAAAAAAGCTATAGATGATAGTTTTAATTCAAAATATCTATCTATAAATAAATAAATAAATTGGAGGAAGGATTAAACGACAATTATAAACTCAAATCACCATATGTAGCGGACCATAGATAGCAGTTATTGCCCAAAATTATTGTCTAATCATTCCCAAAAGATGAAGGGAGATTATATGGTAATTTTTGGTTAAAATTATCATCTATAATTTACAATAGATGATTGCTTTTATCTCAAAATGGTCATCTAATTCTACCCACAAATTTTTTTAAGCACCTTTTTTATTTTCTATTTTGTTATAGAAGAATATATTTAGAACCTTCATCTATAATAAAGATAATTGTAGCATACACATTTGTTGTTTAGCATACACATTTGTTGTTTACCACCATCTTTTCATTTTTTTTTCATTGTCAGCTAAGGCTATGTATGTACCGACATAAACCCATCGTAAGCTCACAATCAAAAAAATGTTGAGTGGTAGTGAAATCATTTATGAAATCCTAAAAATATATAAAAATGGTCATTATAAAATTGATAGCATATACAATATAAAACATATAAAATTTTAAGAATATTTATGTATATAATCATCCTTGTAAAACCATCATTAGCTCATGATCGAAAAAGAGTTGGGTAGTGGTGAAATCATTTATGAAATCCTAAAAATATATAGAAATAGTCATTAGATAGTTGATAGAAGCTACAATATAAACATATAAATTTTTAAAATTATTTATGTATATAATCATCCTTGTCCTTCCTATTTCATACTACCTAATTCATCTAATATTAGATCTAATCAATTGATTTTCTTTTGAATGTATGCTTCTATTTAAAGAAGGAAAAAATTTATGTGATCAAGAAGCTAATATCAAAGTATTTACCAAGTAATTATTAGTGTACATGATAAATAATTTTTTTTGATAAATGTATTGTGTATATTTCATTGCTTTCTAAGTCATAAATGTACACAAAGTTTTCAGCATATAGAACGAGATACCTACTTTAAAACAAAAAAACACCTATCTTAAGGTATCTACATATGCAATCAATCGATTAAAAGATTTGCATTGCTAAAATCTAGTCATCCTCCCAGCCAAATCTAATATAATTTTTTTTGAATGAGTCTTGGGTATTGACATTTCTTCCTGGAGATCTTCATATTTCTCTCTTTCCATATGTAATATATGGTGGATACAACTAAGGCTCGAATGACTTGTCTTTGAATTTTTAGCCCTCTTCCTCCTTTTGTTGCCCAATTAATAAGATCCTTCCACTATATAATCTTTTGCTGGCATCCTATATTCTTCAATAGAGGAAGCCATATCTTCTTAGCAAAGTTACATTCAAAGAATATGTGATCTTGATTTTCATTTGCATTAGCACACAACGCACATGTGGTGTCAACTTGCACACCATAATCTTGGATCTTGTCTTTAGTCTGGAGCCAACCCAAAATAGCAAGCCAGAGAATAAAAGAATTCCTTGTAAGGTTATGAGTATTCCAAACAAAAGAATATTAATTTACTCTAGCATGGTAAGGTCTGATTATGTCATAAGTTGTAAATATTAAAAAATTCACATGCTGAAGTATACGTGACAAACTTGTATTTTGGATAGCCACTTGGCTGATATCTTTTATTCTCAAATTTTTTTTAAGAATCCAACAAGCTGAGGGTTTTACCTTAATATTCTAGAAACTCTCCCCCTTGAGGTAATAGGTATGGATCCACTTTGCCTATAGTAGGTCCTTTTTGGTGGTTAAGTGCTAAGTTATCTTACAGATTGCCACCCTGTTCCACCATAGCAGATTAGTAAGGGCTAAACCCCTTTCTATTTTAGGCAAACAAACTGTTTCCCAAGCAACAAGATTATGCTTGGAGTTTTGAGAATTCCCTGACCAGAGGAATTTTCGACAGATAGTCTCTATTTCGTTGATGATTTGAGTGGGAATGGGGAATACCATACTCCAGTAAGTCTGCAAGATAAAGAGGATAGATTTGAACAACTGAATTCTACTTGCATAGCCTAGAAGATTAGCATGCCAATATCTTATTCTGGATGTGAATTTGTCAATGAGTGAATGATAATATTTCTTGGTGAGATATGTACAATCCAAGGGCAGTCCTAAGTATTTGAATGGTAAATATCCTTCGGGAATGTGGAGTCTTCATAAATCTTATCTTTTAGTTGTGAACAACATCCACCTCCATAGAACACATTACTTTTTGTTGCATTCATGGTGAGACCTGAGATTTGGAAGAACTGCATGAAAGTGTTGAGGACCACTACAACTGATTCTTGATTACCCTTACAAAAGAACAGAAGATCATCAGCAAACATAAGGTTGATTATCTTTATCCTTTTACATCTAGGGTGAGGAGAGAAAGCTAGGTTCCTCCATAGAGTTTGTATGGATTTTCTAAGGTATTCCGTTATCCACACAAAGAGGTATGGTGATAGTGGATCTCCCTGTCTTAAACCTCTTCTTGCTTGGAAAGGTGTATGCAGGATACCATTGAATTTAATGGAGTAGCTGACTGTGGACACACATGCCATGATTATCTTAACAAAGTGGGTTAGAAAATGTATGGTATAAATGAGTTTTTCCAGGTAGTTCCAATTGACAAAGTCATAAGCCTTCTTCATATCAAGTTTAATCATGAGCCTAGGAGACATATGTTTCTGATTATATCCCTTTATTAGTTCAGTGGCCAGGAATATATTATCTGAGATGGATCTCCCCTTTATAAATGCTGATTGAGATTCTCCAATCAAAAATGGCATGATAGGCTGAAGTCTAATGGTAATGATAGTGGCTATGACTTTATAGAGAGTATTGTAGCAAGATATAGGCCAAAAGTCCCCAGGAGTATTTGCATTTGGAACTTTGGGGATTAGATTTAGAGTAGTGGCATTAAGCCCTTTAGGCATATAACCAGTGGTAAAGAAGTTTGAGATTGTCACAAACAAGTCTTCTCCAATTTCACCCTAGAAATACTTAAAGAAAGTTGCATTATATCCATCATGGCATGGAACTTTCCCTTTTGCTAAGCAAAAAACTACTAATTTCACCTCTTCATATGTAATAGGTGAAAGCAATGAATGTTTTTGGGTGGCAATCAAAATAGCTCCTTTATAAACTATCTCGAGATTTAAAGGATAGGATTCTGGTGGATTTGAGCCCAAGAACTGCAGATAAAAGTCTTAAAAGACAGAAAAGTTTTCTTTCTGATAAGTGAGGAAGGTACCTTTGGAGTCACTTATAGAGTGAATCTGATTCTTCATTTTCCTCCCTTTCACAATGGCATGAAAGAATTTGGTGTTGTCATCACCTAAAGAAAGCCAATTAATTCTTGCTTTTTTTTTATTTTTAGAACATCTCCTTCCATTGGGACAAGTGTTTATACTTTTAAAGCAAGGTTTGTTCTTGGTGGTGGAGGTTTTTGTCTGACAAGTTCTGACTTATTTGATGCTCAACTACCTTTAGATATTTCTTAGTTTGATGCACTCGACTGGTAATGTTACCAAATTTGCTCTTATTAAGCTGTCTCAAATGTTTCTTCAATTGCTTAAGGTTTACCATAATGCCAAGAAGATTATATGCTGGGCTTGTTGCCTTCCAGTGTTATCTTACTATAGGGATGAAATCAATGTCTGTTGTCCATATATCAAAGAAGTAAAAGGAAAGGATACCTTTTTAAGTGTATTGTTGAATTAAGATTAAAGTAGTAGAATGATCAGAAATTGAAGGACAATGAAAGTAAGCACTTGCTCCATCAAAACACTCAATCCAATCAGCATTACAAAGAACTCAATCTAGTTTGCACCACAGCCTGTCATCTCCTATTTATCTGTTTAACCAAGTATAGAATGCCCCTGTATACCTTAGGTCATTGAGATGTAGCTGATTTAAGTAATATTTGAAATCTTCCATCTCTTGAATATGCATGTCTCCATGAATTTTTTCAGTTCTATTCATCACCACATTGAAATCTCCAAATAGAAGGCAAGGTTGGTTATTTGGATGGTGAATATTCAACCAACTCCATAATTCTCTCCTTGATTCTCCAAAGGTGGATGCATAGATTGTGGTAAGGTAAAACTGAACACTTCCTACAAAGCTTATAATTTTACAACGAATACCTTGAGCATGGATGGCTAGGGGAGTAATGGTCCATACATGAAGATTCCAACCTATCCAAATTCTGCCATTATAATGAGAGTCATAGTTGTACTGCCAATTCCAATGAGTCATTAACCCTTTGGTTACTTTGTTGACATTATCTTCTTTAACTCTTGTTTCAATCAAACCTCCAAGGGTTAGATTATTTTCTTTGCACCAATATTTTACTACTTTTTGTTTTTGGGGATCATTTAGTCCCCTAGTATTCTAATACCCTATTCTCATGAAAGGTGAATGCTAAATTCAGGTATTTGGTGTATGAGACTTTTTCCTCTTCAACCAGTCACAATTTTCCATTGAACGTTAGGGTTTGATTCTACTGTTGGTACACTAAGATCGGTATCTGAATATTAAGTTGCTAAAGATGACATATCAACATTCCTTCGTGATCTTGTTGTTATGGTTGACCCTACTATCTTGCTAAATGTCTGTGGTTATTGTTGTGCATTCTCAGCTTGATTGATACTATGTATAGGATCATTCTAGATGTTGATGACATGTGGTGCATTCAACTGGTTATATTCTGCATCGGTGGTGATAGAAGAACCGGGTTGTTCTACTGGTTTTGTATACCTTCTATCATTAACAACTACCCACTTCTTCTTAGTTCCATTATGAGATGAATATTTTGGGCATTTATCAACCAAGTGACCTGGGTATTGACATAATGTGCAGAAAGTGGGTCTCCATTCATACTCAACCATCTACCTAAGTACTGATCCATCTGGTTTTTTTATGTGCACAAAATCATTCAAGGGTCGATGGCTATCAACTTCAACTAGGACTCTTACATAGGAAACTCTTCCTTTCATTACAGTTACAAAGTCCATTCCTATAGGTTTCCCAATACAGCTGCTGATCCTACTTATGCTTTTCGTTGACCACAATGGGAGAGGCAGTCCTGGTACTTTAATCCATAGGGTGGAATTAGAACTTAGATTTGTTGAAAGCAAAATCTGGGTTCCATTTTTTGAGAAGTAGGGGACGATTCATGTAGATCTAATTCCCTACATCATATATGGCATTACAGTCTTCTTCAGAATCAAACGTAAACAAGAAATACCCTTCATCATGCAAATGAATGCGAGGCATCTTTACATGGTTCCAATTAGTTCTAACAAATGTCTCCATATGAGGATAAGTAGGTCTATGACCACAAACCATACCAACAAGGGTATACTTCCAATATTAAGTCTCTTCATCCATATCTTGTTTTCTTACTTTGGCCACCATTATCCCGTCATGTAGAATAGGAGGTTGATAGGTCAAGGCATGAGTTTGGTTTGGATTTCAATTGGTCCGCACAATGTCACTCCAAGAAACACTAAGATTTTGGTGATTGCTTTTTGGGACATCAAGAATCGGCTTGTCATTGACATTCATAGTTAGGCTTTGGTTCAACTTTTGATTATCAATCGTTGTCTCACTTCTATTGACAGAATCATAAGGGATTTGGGGAGAAGATGGTATGATAGGAAAATCTTCTACTTGAACGTCTTCTCTATAATCCTATTTCTTCATATCATGGTCAATCTCTTAGATGGATTTCGTCGAGACATTTATTGGATCTGCAGGTGATGTTAGTCGTCTAGTACTACGTTTGTTCTTGGCCATGGTCTCGCGTGTGTGCGCTTTTGCTACAACGCTCAACAATGGCTGAATTTTTTATCCTCTAATGATGAAGCATCTTACGAACAATATTGTGTATTTATTTTTATGTATAAATAATTTTTTATTAACTAAGAAATTTAGCTTCTTATATAATTACAAAACATGCTCAGCAAAAGACAAAGCTACCAACACTGCGCCTATGGAAGCAATTTTTGTAGCCAAATATAAGCTATGGAAGTAACTTCCATTGCTTAGAGGTAAGCTATGGAAATAAATTTCACAACTCCAAAAAGATTATAAAAATAATTTATGCATCTCTATTCCACCAATAAAATTTATCACCCCTTTCATAAGACAATTAACAATATATAAATATGGAAACAACAAGTTCATGTTAAAATTGCACTTTATTTTCATTGTTGGTACCTTCTTCATCACTAATTTATAGAGACATTTGATATTTGTTTTAAAATCTCAAGTACAAGAAGAAATTAGGGTTTGATATAAAAACATAAAATAAGTAAATATTACAATGAATTGAGGGTTGGATTAAGAAATAAAAGAATATATGAGAATTTATTTGTTAGATTCGATGAATTTCTTGATTTTAAATTTGGAAAGAAATCATAATAATGAGAAAAATAAATTACTTTCTACATAGAGAGAGAGGAGAATAGAGATGATGGAGGAGATAAAAAAAAATTGCATCATGGAGTGCCCAAGTAAAATTAAAAGTTAAGATTTAGTCATTGTTTAGAGTTTCTTATAAAAATTAATTATCTATAATAACTATTTATTTTAAAAAATTATTAGACTAATTTTTTTAAATAAATAATTATCTAAAATAATTACTTTTGTTAAATAACTTTAAGTTTGTTAAACAAATTTATTCCCTACAAAATAGTAAATTAATCAATTTATGTTTAAAATTTGTTATATACAGTAACCTTTTTTGTATATATATATATATATATATGTAACACACTGCCCCAAGGCTTTCTACAAAGCACTGTTGTGCTTAGAACAAAACAACAACCAGGCAAAAAAAAAGGAAAAAGGAAAAAGGAAAAAAGAAAGACTCCGACCCTTAATGGCTCACCAATTTTGCAACCAACCAAAAAACGATGACAAAAAGGCAGCAAAAGTTCAACAGTAACTGTAACGCCAACACATGGAGAGCGCACCGGTATTATCTACTGCTAGTATACTAATTACTACAAACTATTCACAAATCAATATTCCCTAACCTACCACCAAGGCTAAGTGTTACGGGTTCAGCTTCTCTCTTCCTCTTGGGCAGAGATAAAGAATAAATGGCCTTGGCAGATAATACCTTCCTCACTAATAACTTCCATCTAGCGTCGTCTCCTTTCTTCTCTTGTTGCATTTTCAACTTCAATTGCCTGTCACCGCAACAATCAACGAAAATAAATGAGATACGTATATGGCAAGAAAACAACAAAAATGTAGAATTGACATCAACACGTCGCATAAGGTGGAAACGGACAGATGAATGAGACAATTGGGATCCCGTTTAACATTTTATCTTTTCTCAAACAAATGATTGGGAAGTATTTATTTCATATTTCCTCGTTCTATAACAGTAGTTTTCCTCACTTGTCCTTTCAAGTTGAGAAGTGTCTGGAACCTCCGTTTTTTTCTTCCTTAAAATGACAGACGTACTTGCACATCTATACACACCCATCCCGGCTCATCTAAGAGAGCTTTAAACTACAAACACAGAGACCATAGATTAAATTTACGTGAAGCTTTAAACGTGAAAATGACTTGAGAAACAAGATTCGCCGTGTCGTTCTGTAACAAGTTTCCAGCTCTTGAAACATAATAAACATACTAATCGATAAATAAACTAAGTCAAACTAAATTATAGTAAATTTAGACCTAACTATTTAATAAACAAGTATAAAAATAAATTTATAATTTTTTTAGTAAAAGAACTGAACTAATCAGTAAATAAATCAAGTCAAGCTAAATTATGGTAGATTTAGACTCAACTATTTAATAAATAAATCTAAATGTAAATTCATAAATTTTTAAAATAGAAGAACTAAATTCACGTGGTATATTGTAGACAAACTCAAATCTAAATTATTTATGTTCAAACAATATTTATTTAAAATTAAAGTTTAAACTCGATTAATTTGACTAAATAACAAACTGAAATGAAACTTTAACGAACCAAATCTTAAAATCCGAGAACCAATTTTATTCCCTTTCAGCCCTAGACAGAATAGATGACCAAGGGCGGAAAGGTTGTTTGGACGGCCAAAACACACCAACCTGTACTAAAAAGCATTGAAGAAAGTCGAGCCAAAAGACACCCCCATGGACCATGACCCGCACACCTTCAACTTCAAGTATAGTGTTCTCTTCCAACTTCCTCACCAAAAAAAATTCTCTAACAGTAGCTTCCTTAATTATAGCATGTTTCATACTTCATTCAGGTTAAAATAATGCGCGCCTTTGTAGACAAACCAACCAATAAAGTGCAAGCCTGCCCCTCTGGGGCCAACCGCGTGTTAGTTGTGAACCCAAGGGAATCTAATCTGGACACATAAATTGCATGAAAAAAAAAAATCAATGATACAGACAGTATATCTCCCACCTGACCCCCGTGCAGAAAGCAGCCATATTCCCACTAAAATACAGCTCTAATGTCAAAATAAATACAAATAAACAAATAAATAATAAACGAAACCGAATTTCCGTTTTTCCATTTACCTGCAGAGAGGAACCTTGCAATGAACAGGTTGGTCACACATCGAGGCATGTAATCTGAGAAGCTGCCACATACGCTTACACCGAGAACAGCCGCCGTTAACGCGCTTCTGACACTTTGCAAAATGTTTGAACAATAGCTGGAGACCCTGACACGTAGAGAACTTACTGCAGGGTTCCTTCTTGGTCAGCGCCATGTCACAGGGGCCAACACTTGTGCATCCTTCTGTGCATATGTGGACTAAGCATTCCATTGCTTCACTTAGCTGGAGATAGAGAGTTTGTTCTTGTTTGTGTCTTCTTGTTCTCTTCCTCCTCTGCAACAAAAAAATAAGTCATATTCAAATTCAGTGTTTCATGACCAACAGGACAACGAACACAAGTGGGGCTGGCCCATTCTAAAAATATAGTAGTCAGCTGATTGTATGGTTGCGTCTTAATCAAAAAACCAGACACTCTTATACAGAAAGAGTTTTAATTAAGATCTCCTAATTGCTGATAACAGACAATCATCACATGGGATGAAAAGGGGAACAAATAGTAGTACAATCTCATTCATGCAAATGTCCAGCTGTCTGCATCTCAGGGCATCAATTTTCTTCACACGTCTTCACCCCACTCAATTTCTTCATGTATACCTTCACCGGTTAGAGAAATATTGCAGTGCATGGAAGCTTACTTCCTCACATATACCTCCACCAGTTGGACTCAAGACGCCAAAAGCATGCATAATAGTATTAGCTACTAGACTAAAAATGAGGCGGATTAAAGTAGGTAAAGCTAACAGCTACCAAAACAAGAGAGTTAAGTTCAGAACTTTCATTAGCCACATATAATCTTATGCTCAACAAAGCAGTACAATAATTTTATTGATCACCAAAATCAATAATATGCAATAACAATAATTCAGTCAAATTCATCAAGAAGTAAAAATACACAACAATAATTGGAGTTTCTATTCATACTTACCGATTCGGTTTCATCAATGAACCGTAAGATCTCAAGCTCGAGCTGCGGATCGTGCTTCTGTAAGAACTTCCAACCCTCCGTCCCCTGGACAGCCCTGAACTTCTCGGACAATAATTTCATACACTTGAGATTTAGGTCCGGAGCATCACAGAGCCTAGCTAACTGAAGTATGTCCACCACGTTGTCGGTGGTTAGCTGTGTTGCTAATTCTTTGATGCATTTTTGCTTTAGCTGTGGAACTGAGAATACGTGAGACAGAGCTAGGAGATGAATTGCGTTCTTCCCTACTTCCTCTACATTGTAACTGCAATTAAGGTGGATGAACATCATTAACAGAGGATCATGTAAAATATACATTGGATCAATAATCAACAATCTTAGAAAATTGACTTCTTTGATTTTTCGTCCCGCCCGAAACAAAGGACTCATAGTCCTCAAATTCAATCGAAATATGATATAAGTATTACATTTTCATTGAAAAAAACTCAAGAACATCATCACTCATAACCTTATACACATCGATTTCACTCCGATTTCTCACTCAAACTTCTATGTTATTCCCTCCGGCTTAATCGCTATAATCATAAATTTTTTTCATGACAAAGTATTCAACAATAGTCCATGACCATTGACATATATATATGATACTCTATGGAGACATGATAGCCTAGTGTCTAAGTTGGGATTTCAAATATTAGATGTGCAGGTTCAGATTACATCTCTCAAGTAGTTAACGTGAATAAATTTCAAAAATAAAATAAATAAAATTGCAGCGCTACTTTAGTACTATCTCCTTTCCCCAACTAATTTCCAATTTCATCTTAAAAATAATTCCCGGAGACGGACAGAATAATTCCCTCACACTTTACAGAGAGAATAATTCCCTCACACTTCCATTTTTCCTGCAAGCACAATTTCTAATTGGGAGATTTTACATGAACGGTCCCATTTCCGCTCCCCCCCCCAAAAGTTTCTCGAACACTAGGCACGTCATCGCATCAAGTCTTGCACGCACGCCAATGAAATTCAAACATCATCATTCATCATCCAATAGAGTTATATAAGTTATATAATTTCTCTTCCTAAACAAGCAAAAAATCACAAAATCAAATATAAACGAGGTTCACGGGTCCGGTGATGTTTCCATTTCAAACGGAAAATCAGATGATGATGTTTCCATTTTGACTACTAATTTAATCCAATATATCCCATTCCTTTTCTAGTACGGCATGGCTCACGTGTGTTTAACAGCCGATAAGCCGGAGATACTAACCTTGATGTGTAAAGAAGACGTATGAATACTGAAACAGCATCGTATTTAACTCCATGAATAGGTATCACTTTTTCCGATTGCCTGTGCTTCCTCGGCCGACGCTCTAGTATGCTCTCTAACACCGGCGACGCCATAGCCTTAGCAAATGAAGGAAAACAAATTAATAAAATTCAACCCGTATTGAAGATATATTTGTCTGAACAATGAAGATCAATAATTAAATCATCATTATTGTGAGCAATTTATCCATCGAGTCAGAACTAGAGGCCATTTCGCACAAAAAACAGAGCGAAATAGCAGCGAATCTTCGTATCACTATTTCCAATCAAATGTTTCTTCAATGGTTTTAGTACGTAATTTGATTGATTTAATTAAACAGAAGATTGCAGTCGAGAGGTGACAGTGAAGTACCAGGACGGTGGAGTGAGCGGGAATGCGAAGGCCGCCAGAAGTGAGGATCTGAACATCGGGCTCTGGTAGTTCGACACCAAAAATTGATTGGTCGAACGACGAAGAGTTTTCGCCCGAGAATCTAATCGCTGGCATTGTGAAATTGCTTGGATTAGATCTTGAACGCAAAAAAAAGAGCGAGCCGCTTCCCAATACTGCGTCGTGCAATATGATTTATGAAGAGCAGTATCCTCCTGTCCTTGGTTTTATAGAGACGGACGAGTTGAAAAAGTGGTGCGGTGCTACTGTTTTTATGACGGTCTCCTTTATTGAGGGAACGCGAACGCGTGGTGAATATTCTTTTCTTTTATAGGAGTACAATAATTAAATGTACAAGCACGTGGATATTTATAAATAAAATTCTCCCTCTCCATAAAAAGAAATTCTAAGAGCAACTTTTGTAAAAATAAATATTATTCTTTAAGAAAACGAAACTAAGATAATAAAAAACTACAAAAAAGGTAAAAAAAAATCTTAGAATTCTATTTCTTCTCTTAGTATACATTTAGGATTTGTTGATCAATATTAATCTAGAATATTTGTACAAATGTTATGCACTTAAACTCAAAACCCAAATTCATCTAAAAAATATGTATGTTAGTACAATAATTGTATATTTTATTCATAACTAAGTAATATAAGCTAAAAATAATACATAATAAATATAAAGAATGTTAAAAAAAGTAAAATAATTTATTATAACAATGATGGTGGTGGTGGTGGTGATGGTAGTGGCGGTAGCAATCATAAATTTATTGCAATTTTTTTCCATATATTTATTTTCTTTTATGTTATTTTTAGTTTTTATTACTTAATTATCAATAAAAATTTAGTTCACTAATAAACATATAGTTGGATAAATTTGGATTTTAGCCTGGAATTTAAATTTGAGAGTATGGCATTATTTCCAATCCACGCCCTTAATGTTTTCTTGTTATTATAATAAATCTTAAGATGTTTCCATGTATAATACTTAGCTCCAATAAAATTACATATGACGATAGCTTGTATTTAAATATACAAAGATACATACATACTAGCTAGTTTTATATTTTGTTGGAGTCACTAATGTTGAAAAATTAATGAATATGTCATTAATTATTTATCTATTAATTATCTATTTAACATGTTGTGATTATAAAAATATTAGCTAAATAATTTTGACAATTTCATTAGCATTTCAAAAAGACTAAGTTTACAACTTATTTTCAATTTAATAATAAAGCAAAGTTCCATATTTAAATTTTTTACATTATATATAAATACATAGCCCTCACGTTATTAATGAGTTGTAAACAAGTTGTAAAACTTGTAATTATAAGCATAGTCTTACTCTTAGAAATTATCATGATTTAGATGGGTTAATTAATATGTTAATTTAATTTGATCGGGTAATTAATTCATAATTAATGTATTAAAACATTCTTCGATCATTGGATGAAAGAGTATAGAGTGTCTTCGGTTTCATAATCTTGTCTCTCTCATAATACAAATGTAACTACTAGCTTGTGCTTGAAGTTCATATCCTCCAAATCACACCTTGAATTATATATGTCTTCTAATTTCTCATCATCACATATTATCGTCCCGAACAAATTAGAACAAACAATTTTCTCAATATACATCACATCTAAATTGTGTCTCAATAAATGAGATGACGAGTTGGTAAATCATGAAAAATTCTCTTCTTCTTCCAATTCAATTCAACAATAACTTTATTCCTCTTTAGACTGTCATAATGCATCCCCAACTGATATTCTATAGCATGAATCAATTGCATTAAAATATCATCAATTAATATCCCGATAAATAGGGTTAGGCTGGAAAATCATTAATGGTTCAAAGCAACACGGCACGCATTGTGAACACCTTGCTACTAATTGCATACCTTTTATCAACCCATAACACCATCATATCATTCACTTCATCAACTAATAGTTAGAGGAACACATCAATATCCATTCTAAGAGAGATTGAACTTAAATTCAACGATTTCAACATAAAAAATTGTTCTCCCTAGCACTACCATGTGGCTAAGTTTTATGAGGTTAATATAACTATCCACATATTATATTTGTAACTCATGCCAAATGGGTTAAAACCATCAAATTCCAAACCCCAATTGTACATTCCAAGGATCAATTGCAAAATCAAGATGTTTGGAATCAAAATGCTTAATGCTTCACCATTAACCACTTGATGTAATATCACTTGGTCTATTAAAAACCCCTTCAAATGCCTACAACCTCTTTAGCAATGGCATCAAAGGGAAGTGTTGCTTAAAATTTATGTGGTACTTTCTTTCTTATTGAATCCTCATTTACCCTTCAAGAGTTACCATGATAAACATGATTTTTTATATGAATTCGGGATATGATTTCCTTTATTTGATGTGAATTTGTTATACTCTAGTGCATGGTTTAGTCTACTTTTTATTGTTTCTTGATCTTGATAAATTATGTAGGAAGCTAGAGAAAATGAGATAAAAACGACGTAAATCATAATATTGGATCAAAACAAAAGTAAGAATGAGTACTTAGAGTGTGAAAGTGTGGAGACAAATGGAATTTCAATCATGATGCAATATAATTTTGGGAAAGTTTCAACATCAAAACAGTGTATATTTTTATTATCTTTCCAATACATCTAAAACTAAATCATTTAGACACATAATGAAAATTTTATTATCATAATAACAAATTATGTTGAAGTTGTCAAAAAATCACTAAGCTAAGAATAAATGTGGGTGGATCATGTTGGTTGACATAGATATGTCGTGGTATATGGCATTGTTTTTAGTCATTTTTATTTTTAATTTTTGATAAAAAAAAATTGTTAGGGATCCTTTTCTTCACCCAACCTTCATCCCTATTTCCTTTGTATACACACCTTAGACCCCAATCTAAATCACGAATAAAGGGTATTGTACCATTTACCTATTTCTCTATATATTTTGATTATAATTGATACTATCTTATTTGTGATCTTGTATTTAAATAGAACCATGAATTCCTATATCAATTGTGCTAAGGTGAAGGGAAATTTTTGGATCCGTATGTTTTGAAAACCTTCACTCTTTTTTATTCCATTCATGATATGATGTGTTTTGTTATTGATTTCATTAATGTAAATGGAAATTTGGTCACTTTTTTATTGTTAGTAAGAGAAATCTCAATGAGATTTAAGAGATGAGTTGGAATGAGATTCAATAGCATGACTGAGGATTAAACCATAAGACTGAGAGACATTAGTTCAATATTTACAACATAAAAATAGTTGGTGAATGTTAATGCATTGCTTGTGATTTGTATTCATGCTTGTGATAATATGAATCATAATAGGTAATAGGGTGTAACGGATAGAGAGAGCATTGTATTTTACATCTTAGTTAACATAATTTGTTATGAATTATGAAATAGGATTGGTTAGAGTGTTTGGTTGTATTTAAGATTGAGGGAATTAGCTGGATCGTTACCTATATTTTGAATTTTAAAAATACCACTTGATTGCTTTTGTTCCTTTTATTTTTTTGCTTTCTTCATTCGATTCTATGATTTTATTTTATTTAAATAATCACTCCAATCATCACATTTGATCATCTAGACATAGAAGATTTGATCACTTTCCTAGTGTTAACTACTAGTTCATAGGGAAAAATATCTTGATTAATACCTCAATAATGTGCACTTAAAATTGAGTTGATTATACCGCATATTGGGCAACTGTCTCTATCACCAATGTCTCTCCAATACAAACCACTATTATACTTGTATGTAATGACTTTATATTCCAATTTGATCATGTTCATCCTCTTATTTGCTTGAAAATGTAATTCAGGAAACTTATTCCTTTCTTAAAACAATTATTTTTTCAATTTCATAAATCCATCAACCAACTTATTAGTAAGCTCATTCAACACTTTATGATTCATCAACTTGACTAAAAATTTCAACAACATGAAATTCTTACACCTAGGACATAATTCAACCTCCATCTCCTAAATTAACTTGTAATGATACAAATTAGTTTCATTTTTTTCCAAGTCATCATCTATAGAACCATGTGCTTCACACACACCCTCCAAACCGATCACCTAATACATCTATTATCTCATTTGTTGCCTCATCGACCATATGCTTTAGCTCTAGCTTTAGTTTGGTTTCATTATGATGTACTCATATGTCATAATTCTATAAGATCTAATTCCTTAGTACATGGTACTCAACTTCATTGATTGATTTCCAGCCATGTTATAACACTTAGTGTAGGGACAAAAAATGTGTCCATCTTTGGTCCAAAGATGGTCTCGTCATTTTAAAAAAATTCAAGCCCATTAAAAAATATGTTTGATTGCCGATACTTTAATAACATCCCACTTGTATTGATGAACAACTTATTTATATAAAAAGTAATCACACACACATTTGTCATATTCTATTAGCGTCTCGAGCATGTTCTACTACAAAATTGATGAAACATTCAACTCATTTGTCATATTCTCTAGACAAATGATTGGCAGACAACTATTTCCAATCCATAGTTTTCCAATCTATATGTATCCCACAAAAATGTTATGACAAATCAATTCATTTCTACAAGCTAATTCACATACTGCTCATGTTTAGAAAGAATTCATATTTTTAGAATGTATCATGCTATTTTGAAACTATATATATAAACAATTCCAAAATGTTTCCATATCCCTTGCCACTTCATAAATCACTCATGATTAGAAAGAATTCATATTTCAATAATATATCATGTTATTCTATTGCTATATACACAAACAATTTTAACAAGGGAATAAAAATATACTAATACACAAATCGTTCTTGCTTAGAAAGAGTTCATATGTATATACATATCAAATATTTATATAAGGGTTGTAAATTGAAAAGTAAATACATACTACGCAATTAAAATGAGACCCAAAAACTAAGAAGAAACCTAAGGCAATAACATCAATATATATATTAAAAGGTTGCTACAACCCAAACACCTAACTAAGAACGCCCCTAACCATCCTATGAAATCCATTGGTAGCCTTGCCTAACCCAATTAGAGCCTGTCACTCTCAGAATCCACTTATCTCGATATGTAATTTGCTCCCTTACATCATCAATAGATATTTCAATGACAGATACTCTAGGGTAACCAACGCGAATACTCGGGGGTAAGTTATGACAAAACCTCCATTTGTCATCTATAACCATCATCTCTCTAGCTATCCAATCATAATCCCTCTCAAACATCTCACCCCTCAACAAATCTTGGGTGTGGTACATCAGTACGGTAGACAAACAAATGCAAATAACTAACTAATGCCCTTAACCATGGCTCAATTTGAGGCAATGTCAACAACAAATGACATGATTTGAAATTGAATGGATTAAAGTATGACCCGCTCATGAAAAAATGACCAAGCTCCTCCTATAACCATATCACATGACTCTGAAAATTCGAATCAAGTGTCATGCACAAATATGGTGGAGGTATGCAAATAATGGGTAAGTGCGTCATCTCACTAGTCACTATATATAAAAGAGAACAACCACAAATTTATGTTACTAAGATTATTGTCTAACTTTTTAAATTATAAAATATGTAAATTCTATAACCTTATTAATCATAAATATATAATATGATATCTCAACAAAATATTATATTAAGCTAACAACATAATTAACTTGTATCACCAACAATTTATCCAAGGCTCTTCTTCACCATACAAGCAATAATTTTATCAGCAAAAAAAATAAATAAATTACGTAACATTTTTCAGCAACATATTATGCCAACAAGCGTGCATATATTTATAGTATTTTTTTAATATCAAATGTATCAATCTACAAACATCCATACATAAACATATAGAGGAACAAATCCAACATATAGCCAAAAAGCATAAAAAATAATACACATAATACCTAATAAATAACATGCATGTATATATTTAAAATGAAAGAAAAAGAAAAAAAAGTATACCTAGGAAGTGAAGGGTTATCGGGGCAGGAAGGCTATAGGGATGCCAGTCAGTTGGTTGTAGGAGCCAGGAATGGGCGTGCGAGGGATAAGGGCAGGGGTTGGTTTGGATAAAAGAGGAAAGGAGGTGAGACAAGGGTGAAGGATGGAAGGATAAAAAAAATGTCGCCACAACTTTGGCCGAGAATGAGACATAGAACATGATGACGGCGACAAGAAGAAAAATAAAATGATCATCGACAAGCAAGAGGAAAGAACGATGGTTGTCGACGGACAAAATGACAACTGTTGGTAGGAAAAATGAAGAAGAGGACTGAGATCAAAAGAGAATTTAACTTTTTAAACAAATATAATGAATGAAGAAGGATGGACGGTCTATTTATTAACAGATTATTTATAACCATTCTTAAAATAAAGGCTCCTTTCATTTTATTAACGGTTAATGTATGGAATTGTTATTTAAACTCACTATGCATTCTTGCACCCAAATCTTCACGTTTTTTATCAACGATTTCAAACAAACTGTCATCTATGTGTTTTTATTAAATGACGATTCCATAGTAGTGTAATTAGATGAATATGTTCCTATGCATGTGTGTATATATATATATCTCAACTATTAACCAACAACTTACCATCAACTAATATCATCATTTATGCAACTATTAACCAACAACTTAACCATCACACATATCCACTATCAAATAACATACATATAAACATCAAATTACACCAACAGTTATTATCATTACCAACAACAAATACTACTCACTAGTATAATTAATAATTACACATTAATAAACTAAAGTTAATACACACACACACACACACACACACACACACACACACACACACACCCATACATACATAAAGCACAGATAGAAGCAGAGATTGCGCAAGGCATAGAGGTGATATAAGGTAATAACCGACAAGGCTCCAACAACTTTAATTTTCAGGCTAGTTTTGCAATAAAAATCAAGAAAAATTAGTTAATAATATAATAAATATAATATCATAACCTTGAAAATGAATAGTTATTAAAATAAAGTTAAAAAAATATAGTGGAAGTGGTTGACAATAGAGATGGTGGAATTCAACATTTAAAAAACATGCAAAAATACAACAAAAAATTAAGGTAAATAATTGATAAATACCTAATTAATAATACTGAATAAAATTAAAATGAAAACTATAAAATCACCAACAAAAATGGCCATGTGAGGAAGAAAAGGGAAGAAGAGAGGCGGAGAAAGAAGAAAGAAGCATGCAAGGAAGAAAGTCGTCTAGGTAGATTTTTTTGTACATAATTTTTTAATCCAAACATTTGTCTTCACTAAATACTTTATGAACAAAAATATGATAAAAAAATTAAATATACTAGGTAGGTAATTTATAAGTGAGGATAGGGTGTAATTCATGATGATATATTGTCCTAATCGATGCATGTTGACCCAAAATTTCTTTGGTAGAAAATTTGCCACCAATTTTCTTCCGGCAAATGTACATATTCCACTATTGATGTTGCCAAAATAATATTCAAGGGGAAAAAATAATTTAGGAGGAAAATTTTCACCTAATTGATATGCTACAAGTTTGTCCTCACAAATTATTTTTAATAACATTTATGTTCCCTCCAATAAATTTTAAGTGGAAACTAATTCAAAATAAGTTATTAACTATAACTTCTTTTTTTTATCACAATTCAAGATGGATGCTAAAATATTGTTGTGAAATATCCTCTTTTTATAGTGTACTTATATATCATATATTTTGATATTTCTTATGAATTGACACCATTCTAGACATATTAATTATAAAAATTTTACTATTTTAAAATTTAAATGTGCACGTAAAATAATCATAATTTTTCTTCTTTTTACCGTATAATTTTTTCCTAAATAACTTATTCGAAATAATAATTAGTATATTCTAATATAAGATTTTAAAAATATCATTATATTTAAATTAATCACTGAATTTTATTGACCAATCTTATGCATCCTTTTCCTCAAAATAGTTTACTTCAAATTCTATACACATTCATCAAAGTATAGTAAGCTATATATTTCTATATGCCTATAATATTCTTAAAGTAAGTTTCATGATAATATAATTTTAATTTAATTTAATCATCATATTTTGTTTTCTTAGACGTGGAATATCGTCTTCGTAAATAAGATCTCTGAATTTATATATAATAATTCAACATATTAGAAAGTATTGGGAAAATAAATATTTAGGCAAAACCCCTATTAAATAACGTGTGAGTTCCACCATGACTTATATATAATAATAATAATAATAATAATTATTATTATTATTATTATTATTATTATTATTATTATTATTATGATAATGTAAGACTCGTCGCTCATACAACAATCACTCATGTTAAATGTGACGTGTCAGTTTTATGCTAATCCTTTGGTTTTTGACGGCTGTAGCGGGCTACACTTGGATGACGATTTCGATGAAGTGGCGAAGGAACCTGCACCTACTAACTTTCCACGTAAAATGACAAACTATTCATGCAGATCATTCATTCGAACTTTGTAATATCTTGGCGTCCATCTACAACTTGCACAGTTTTCCACCTACGTAGGATTAGAGCTGACAAAAGTTGACCCGGTCCGAAAAATCCGACGAATACCGACTCGATCCGCCCGAAATTCGATCCGATTTTATCCGATTAATAAAAATCCTGAAACCTATCCGACCCGATCCGATACATATCCGATATCCGATACAACCCGAGGAATCATAAACCCGAAATAAACCCGATCCGACCCGCTATTCACTCGAAACCCGATATAACCCGAAAAACTATAAATCCGAAATGACCCGACCGATCCATTATTTATCCAAAATCTTATATTATTTGAAAAATTATAAACCTATAAAGATTCAACTTGATACTACCCAAAAATTAACATTAACACATAACTCAAAATTTTTAAAACTTCATAAAACATGAAATAATGTAGATGTGCAACTAATCCATACTAGCACTTACATCAAAATCTAGAAACAATATACTTTCATAAAATTTATATCACTTATGTATATACAAATACAATATCCATTGATACCAATAGAAATAAAAGTAGATAAAAAAAACACTACTATGCCATTTAAATAGTAGTTCACTTCCATTATTCCATTTAGTACCATAAGATAATAACAGTGCAGCCTTGAACACTATATGTTAATATCTATATGGCCATACCTTATAATATAGCACCTACAACATCATAGGAAAGTAGGAAAATTTTGGAGTGAGAATGTTAGTTATTCATTATAAAAATTGAAGATTAATATTTTTTATTACATCAACAGTGTTAAATAGTAAGGAGTCAATATTAGTTGGTCTTTTGTTAATAATAGTCATTATTACTTATTTTATCTAATTTTTATCTTATTTAGCTTGATATGATCTAATCAAAATATATAATAAAAAACTAATATGTTGTTATTATTATTGTTGCCGTAATTGATATTCATTGATTACTATTATTATTGTTATCATTATTTTTGTATTACTATTACTATTACTATTATTATTATTATTATATTTATTAAAATTATGTTGATATGATGTGATCAATTTCTTTTAAAAATAATATGAGAAGTACAACCTTAGAAGTCTTCGTTTGTTATCAATTATCAATGACTATTATAAGTTAATATCATGTAAGGAGCGTATAAGATATAAGGTATAAATATAATATAAACTTAAAATAATACTAGAACTCAATATGACCAAGCTAATAATGGAGTTTAATTATAAGTTATACCTTAACATAAAAAGAAAAGTGATACGATTTGAAAACTTTTAAATTTGAAACGTCAGATACATCTCCAAAGATAAAATAATGACAAAAAATTCTAAGGCCCCAAAATAATTAATATAATAATTCACTTTTAATTGAATAAGATAAATTAAAATAAATGATCTCAAAATAATTAAATTTTAATAATATCTTGGAATAAAAAGAAAGAAAGAAAATGACGCAAGCATGGCTCAAATATGAAATGACCTAAATCCAATCTAAATTTGACCCGAAAATATAATAATTCAAACTCAACCGAGCCCGATCCAAACCCGAACCGAAATTAGAACAACCCAAATTTACCCGAATCCGAGTCCATCCGATCTCAACCAGACCCGACCCGAGAGCTTAGAATGATCCGAAATTATCCGATGCTGAGTTGATCCGAATCAAACCCGACCCAACCCGACCCGACAAAATGATCCGAAATTATCCGAAATCGATATGACCCGATTATCATATTACCCGATCCGATAATGACCCGACCCGCCCGATTGCCAGCTCTACGTAGGATAATGATTTTCTCGTAATCTTCCTACATAAGATGAATTTTTATTTTAATGAAAAAACACCATACGAGGTCCGTCCCAGATCTTAAATATGTGTGTCAATGAGATTTGATGAATCAAATTATTTATGGGTTATTTTTTATCGGTTAAAGAACAAGTTGGATTATTTTAAGTTATCTTATTATTTATGTCGTTGTAGATTTTGATTATATCAAGTTAATTTATTAAGTTTGATCGAATTTAGATTGAGTTAATTTGGGTTATCCTAGATTTGGACTGCAAGTTTGAATTCAGGTAATGTTATATTTGAGTTAATTTGACCTATTAGATTTTGATTAATTTGACGAATCTAGTCTTTTAAGATTTTAATGGGTCGAATTGGGTTTGGTCCAAGTTAATCTAAGATTTAATCACTTTAGATTTGAATCAAATTAAATATTGACCACCAAAATTAATCTAACGCAGTAACCTCGTAAGTAAACATTAAATTTGATTTCATGTAAGCATATGATTACTATATATTATTAATTGTTATTTTATTATTATTATGACTTTTTAATGTTATATTTTTACATGAAAAATTTAGTAAAATTATAATATTATTAGTGAATAAATATTTTTCACAATAAAAGTAAGAATAATAAATAAATTTTCTATAATAATATATTTTTAAAAGATTTAAATAAATAATAAGATGTGTAAATTTTTATTATCATAAACGGTTAATATCAAATTTGATTTTGTCAAATCAGATCAGATTAATGGTGGGTTATGGGTTGAGTTCGGGTTGAGTTGCTTATAATCGGGTCAGTGTTGAGTTGGGTTGATAAATTTATCTTATTTATGATAGTTGGATTGTATCGGATCAACTTTTGATAACTCTAAACCTTAAAGGCAAACTAGACCTTAGTTTAATACTTCTAAAATTTTAGGACCTTTAAATTATTATTGATATATATAAAAGTGAAGAGATTAGAAAGCCAAATTTCTTTCTTTGGTGTAGTGGCAACATATACATTTTGTTATTATACAAATGGGGGTTTAAAACTCTATCTCAATATTTTTAGATTTTTAAACTAAGGGCCCCTAAAATATATTGTATAGTATATTAATTAATTAAGGCTCTCATAAATAAAATTAAGAGTTTGTATTGTCAAAAAGTTATTAATTTACTGAATATCTACGCTAACTTAATTAAACTAAAAACTTTAACACATTTACTTTTTAAATAAATATAAGATTAATTTATATAAAAAAGTTATTAATTGGATAACATATATAAGGATCCCTTTAAAAAATTTTCCTAGGACCTCAAAAGAGTATACCCTACTCAATACCATATATTTATATCAAGCCGTATCATTTAGAGTGAAAGAAAATTCTAGTCATTTTAGTTTTCAAACTTCGATTTAAAAAGTGGATTATTCTTCTTAAATTACTCCTATTTAATAAATACTTTCTATGATAAATATTATTTAATAAGTTATGTTTAATAAGGATATAATTGATAAGTTATAGTATGTAGTATATTTTTTAATAAGGTTGTAAAAATCTGACATGATAGTTATCTCCGGGTGCATGTTTCGTCACCATATAGCGCGTTGTTTCTTTAATTGAGGGGTAAGAACTAAGAACACGTAGAGAAATTATTAAAAGAATTATTTGTTCCTATTGCTCTACTTTCAACCAACTTGTCTCGGTTTTATTCAACGGACCTTTAGACTAGATAAGAATCAACCTGACACATTTTCGGTCCATATAGTTTTAATTCGAGATAATTATCAATTGAAAAAAAATATTTGAAGTTTGTTTTAATAAAGAAGGTTTTTTATAAGAATACATATAGATACGGTAATATGATATTGTAAATATGCACACATCATTATATTTATTGGTATTTAATTAATATACTAATTCACTACATATCAATTTAATATATGATTGTTTTATTATTTGTTTAATAATTTGATAAAAAGTTCTTTTATTTTTCAAATATAAATATTAACAATCTAAAAATTGAAAATATAGAATCAAAAAAATGAAAATTTAAAAAGTGAAACATAAGTTTAAAACCAAAAAAATAAAAATATTATATTAAAAATCAAATTTACTAAAGCATGTTTTTACTTGTATTTTGAATTTAATGCTATTATTTTAATTTAGTTAAATCACAATGAATTTTTTATAGTGGTTGTGTAATTAAATAATGTAAAATTAATTGCATTTTCTGTTATATTTAAAATATTTAAATTTTACATTTTACACTTTTAAAATTTTAAGGTTTTAAGTTTGAATTTTTTTTAATTTTAATTTTCTATTTTTAGTGACCAATAATAAGATATGTCTAATTAGGGGCAGGAAGTTTTATTTTTATTTTTATTTTTAATTTAATTTTTTTTATTATTGGTTTATGATGAGCCAGGAAAATTGTTGGAATTCTATGAAAAGTTTTGGGTGACCACTATGCATGCTAGTTTCATATTACGAGGCGCAGTGGGACAAAATTATATTTTATATATTTTACTTTTAAAAATTTTTAAAAATTTAAAAATGAATAAAATAATGGTATATTAAACGAATTTGTAGGTAGTCAGTATTAGTGGATAAAATGATACGTATATAATTATAATATGTATAATACTATTTTTATACACAAATAATATCATTTTAGTTAAAAACTTCTTTAATTGAAATAAAATTCAAACATTAGTGTCTTTATTATAGGCTTAGAAATATTTATTCTTTAATTAAAATAAAATTCTCGGTACTTTCTCATGTCTAAACCAAATATAAGCACTTTTGATTACAGGACTACAGAACGATCGTACATGATTCTAACATGTTCACAAGACAATACCATGTAATCCAAATAACGTATTTTCAGTTATTAAGGGGCTAGGCCTATGTGCCACATAGCTAATTAAAATATCAACTTTAAAAACATGCCCGTGTGTTTTCTAAAAAGCAAAACTTCTCCCCGTCTTCTGTTTCTTAACATTTTTTCAAGTGCTCATATACGTTGATAATGAGGAGATAATCTCGTTGGTAATCTTCATTCATCTTTTTAAGTAAACAGCAATATTGTTCGAGATCTTATTTATGTTTTTAATAATAACACGCACCATCGAGTCGAGAAAGAAAGAACAAAATCGTTTGATATATACTGTATTTATTAATTATGTAGATGTCGGTGTTGTTAATTTCATTTAATGGTCGGAAGTATACTATTTATGATCTTTATCAAGTATTAGCTAGATAGTTTAATTCTACATAAATAGTACTTAAATTATGCATTAGGGTTTCACATAATATTTTTGTTGAACTGTACATGAATTTGTATAATTAATATGTTAACTGTATGATTCTTGTCATAAAATTTTAATCTAACAAGAACCCCATCCACCTGTGTGCACCCCAGTTACCTAGATCAAGCAACTAGGGACATCCCTTGTCAATCCAACGAGGGCACTCTCAAGGCTCAATTGCTTGTTTGGGTTATTGGATTTTGAACCATATTTTTTTCCCCATTTTCCCACGGCAAACACAACGAAAATATAAAAAAAATGACTAAAATAAATTCACACTAAATTAATGTATTTATTTATGTACTTATATCTGATAAAAATTCAAAGGAATTGAACAAAATGGGTGAGATAAAAATAGGGATGGATAGATTCAATTTTAAACAAAAATTAACAAAAATAAATCAAATAACTACTAAAATATATTCATATCAATATGATTTATAATTAATTGGATAAAATAACTTGAATAGATGTAGAAATTGCAAAAAGTCTAGAGAGAGGTGGGAGGATAGGAAATATGGAGAGATGAGAGATTAAAAGGAAGATGGTAAAATGAGGAAGGTAAAAGTAAAAGAAGAAAAAAAATGGTATATATATAAAGGGCAGCATTAATAAGATAGATATAGTAGATATACATAATAAAAAAAATTAAAAAAAAGCTTTTATAACCTATATAGCCAAGACAAACCTTCACTAGTGACAATAGGACTTGTAGGAGATAAGGGTCATCCCTATCTGCGAACCTGATAAATAAAATAACTTTTAAATTTGTTTCAATTCTTGATTTTTTTTATTGGGTAATCCTAACCTAATATTTGTGAGGATCAAATCTCCATATCTAACCTAGTTTCCAACTCAATTCATTTTTCATCTTCGATTCTCTGACCTTAAAATCCGACGTCATCTCTAGTATCCAATCCTATTTTTTTAACAACATACTTTTAATTAAATCTATATATAAAAAGGTTATATATAATGTATTATAATTATATATAAAATTTCTCCCAAACTTGAACAAAAATTTTGTAATGAAACTCTGAACTGCCAAAAAGATTATCATTTCTACCGACCTACGATCTTTTAAGCCCTTAGATAATCATGTCAAACGAAACCTTTCAAAGCCGACTAATGTTAACAACATAATACGACAGTCGACAGGTATCGTTGCAGATTTTGAAATCTAGTGTAGTGGATTTGTCACGTCGGCTAATAATCAATTTGGATATGTTTGGTAAACTTTGAGTGAAAGATTAAGAGAAAGTTGAATGTTGATAGCTAAAAATTGAAGGCTTGAATTTATTTTATAAGTTATTTTAATATTTTTTTTAAATAAAAAAAATTAGGTCCGTTATTCAAAAACTAACAATTAAAGATATTTGTTTTTTGACAAAAAGCTTTCAACTAACTAAGATGTGTTATCAAACATATTTGTTTAATCTATATTAAATATGATTATTTTTGTTAGCAAAAAATACATAATTATTTTATATGAACCTTAAAAAAAATGAATATCTCTAGAAACCCTTGCATATAATTGGAAGCAAATATGGGACACGCCTTTACCTCCAAACTAAAGCAACACTATTATTTCACTTATATAAATAGATGCGTGTGTGTGTGTATATACATATATATTAATAGAAATTTAGTATATATTTTGATGAAATTTTAACTAATTTGGAACTTATTGACAAATAAGTATCTCATTTGATCAATCTTAGATGCGTTTGGATGATAATTTTTTTTGAGCTTGAAAGCTCTTTTTATACAAATTTTTTAGAGTAACTTATAAAATAAACTCCTAGAATTATTTTAATCCATTAATTTTTTTTTACCTTATTAAGTCAAACATACTCTTTGTGGTTCAGAATTATTTTGGCACGAAATTGCGTGTTTGGCAATATAAAATATAATTTATAAGCTTGCTTTTAATTTCTTGAAACTAACTTTTTAGATTAAAGCTCTACTTAATATGTTAGTTTGTACTAACTTCAATAAGTAGACTTTTACTAACTTTTAATAGTTAGATTTTTTATTAACATGTAAATCATTTTTATAAAATTACTTCAAGCTAGGATGTTATAAACTTTGAACTTTTAGTTACTTTTTTAAGTTTTAAACTAATTTTATCAAATAAATTTTTTTTTAAAAGGAAGAGAAAAAACTGCGGAAGCAAGAGCGATGGAGCTCTTTGTTATCTTTTTTACCTCGTGCAGCGGTGCAGGTGGATAAGGGAAGGATGTACGTTGTTTCCTATTGACACGCCATTGATAGGAAACACGAAACAATGATCAATTAAACAACACAATTCCAATCGAGGCTCTATTTGGCAACTAACATATTAATAATTAGTTGATTATATTAATAATATTATATAATTATATAAAAATGTTTTGTGTTAATATTTGTTGATAGAAGCAGTTATTAATAAATTAAAAATAATAATAATTTAAAAAAGTTAATGCTAAATAAATTAATTTAAAACACTCATATTCTGAACTTTTTTATAATGAGATTTTTTTTTTATCTTAAACCAATAATACACTTCTTTTATCTAACATTAAAATAACAAAATTTCATATAGTCAATCTAATCCATTTTAAAACTCTTAAAATTCTTTCAAACCGTTGTATGATCATGTTCAGTAAAGAGTGATTTGAAGAGCGTTTAACCGTTTTAAAATAGATTAGAGGTTTGACTACATTAAATATTTTATTTTAGTATTTGATAAATAATTTTTTGGATTAACTGTTTTAGGATGAAAAAACTCATTAAAAAAAAACTCAAAATAGGAATGTATTGGATTAGTTTATTTACAATTAAAATTTTTTTTAAGTCGTTTATACTTATAATTACTATACAGGGCCATTTTTAGATTAACTAGATACTTTTATATGAACAAAAAATATCATTTAATAATCAAATCAATTAATATAATCTGATATTAAATAACTACTAATATATTTTATCAATCACTATAAAATATTCACTAATTACTACACAGGGCCAAAGAGAGCCCAAATATCTTTTGCGTTTGAGTGATCAATTTCCTTCCGTTTCATATTAATATTCCTTTATGTGTCAGTTCCTTTTTGTGAAGTCATATATACATCGCCTCAGTGCCCGTGATCCGTGGAGTGCACGTACTTTCCGGTGGTTGAACTTGCCTTGTGTGGCCTTTGTCCCAACTCCCAAGTCCCAACCCAACCACCTGCTGTGAGGTGAGGTAAGGTAAAAGACTTAACTTGTGGAAACACGACCGTGTGTTACACGCGCAATTATAACATTGTAATATGTAATTTAGGAGTTTCCTTATTAATTAAAAATACCTTGATACCAAAAGGCGATTCCCTCGCCCCCAGGGCCTCCGCCAGCCGGCCCAACAACACCGGAGAAGGTAAATCACGGTGACTCAGCGGTCTAGGACCCCCCGGTTATCCATAGTGCCCACAAGGAGTCACCCCCACATTGGATGGTTGAAACTCCCACACTGCGGCTGCCATGAATCGAACCTAGGTTCACCTTGATACCAACTTGAGAGGGTCTTTCGACCACTGAGCTAAGCCCGTGCGGGCATTAATTAAAAATACCGGTTAGTTGAACTGTTGGTTTATTATAAATATTTGTGATCACAATAAGTGTGGTTATGATTTTAAAATACGTTTCACAATTTATCTTCGTTACATAAACTTGAACAATTTGAGTGACATCACCTAAGATAAATATATTATCTTTTAAAATGAGGTGAGATGTACTTATTGGCTAAGTTAGGGCTTCGTCATGGTGTTTCGGAATACCATACGATCTCACCTTAAATATATTTTAATGTTAAATTTTATATAAACTATTTAGTTGGTTTAGTAAGAAAAATATCATAGATTTGAGTGATAATTGCATCCTAGAGTCACAGGTTCGAATGTCCGCTTTAACTATATTTGCATTGCCACAAACATAACTTGTGTACATAAAATTAAAACATTTTTCATATATCTTTATGACTATTCGAATCCACAACCAGTGGCATGTAACTTCATGCCTCAACCACTCGGTTAAAAATCAATTCTTACTTTTTTTAACCATACATATATTATGTATCAATTTTCAACATTTTTAAACTATGTTGTAATTCTTTTATTTTAATCATATTTAATATACTTACTTATTCGACTCTAGTTATGTTAGTAGAAAGTACAAGAATCTAATTATCTAATATTTTTTATCTTTTATTTTATTAATAATATAATTTGAAATTATATGATTAATTTATAAACGAATGTTTTTCTGGTGAGATTTTTAAAGTAACAATAATTCAAGATCATTAATTTTGAAATATATAACTCAAAATAAAAGTTTAGTCGAACAAGAAGGATAGTATATTATTTTTAATGATAATACTTTTTAAATAATAATAAATTTTAAAATAAATTAAAATAATGTGTTAAATTAAAATGATATAAAATATTGCTACAATTTTAATAATTTTTATACTTACTATATATCTATATATATATAATTTTAAATATAATATTTATATAAAAATTATTTTTAAAAAGTGTAAATGTAATTTTTAATTTTATCCTCAATTTTTTTATATTATTTATAGTAAATAGTTTATTATTTTTAATTAAGGATATAAGTAAAATTTTAAAATTATTTTGAGTAGTTCCTAAAAAATTGTGTTAATTGTTAAAATAATTTCATTTATGACACATAGAAAATATTTTTTTGAAACTAACAATAAATATTTAAATTTTATATACACCTTTCGTTTAAAAATAATAATTTTTTAATGCACATATAATAAAATAATAAAATAAAGTAAAAAATAAAAAATAAATTTTAACTTTTCAATATAAATATTTTTATCTAAACTAACTCATTTTATATATATAAAAGGAATAAAATATACTAGTATATATTTTATGTAAATACAAACCATGAGAATCGTAATGAAAAATTAATGGCCTTTAAATAATAATAATAACTTACATAATTTAAAATGACAAATGTAGTTTCCGAATAACGATCGTTAGTATTACTATTACCAATTATGGTGCCAACTAAACAAAGCTCAACTCACATGTCGACGTAACGAACGCGACAATCATTAAAGACCGACCATCAAATTATTAGTCGACAACCAATGAATTTAAGATAAAATTTATCTAGATATCATAATATTCCATCTACTTTTATTTAGGTGTCATGTATTTTAAACAATCTTGTTTAGGTATTATATATTTTAATTTTTTATTTTACTTTAATATCATCTTATTAATGGTATCAGCTTTATATATCTCAAATGCTATATATATTTTTTAATATTGTATGTTTTTTAAATATGAATTGGAAAAGATATAATATTTTAAATATGTTTTTTAATTCTTGTTTAGTATTTTCTAGATTTAAAAAAAAGTGAAACAACATGAAAAAATTATAAATTTTGAAATAAAAAAGGTAGTGCATTTTGAGAGTAAAGTTCTCTCTCTAGAGAAAGAGATGGAGAGACGCAGATGGCTCCATGCAGACAACAAGATAACAATGTCCAGCCTCCACAACATCAACGATATCAGCAGCAAAGTAGGCATAGCACCCATCGAAGGAGCAGGCATAGAGGCACAGCGAATAGAAGACAACAAGTAGCACAGGAGGCTGGGAGGTATCGGCAATGGCAGGAGGCTAAGATTTTATAGAAAACCTTCACGATCTTCATAGACAACCTGAAGAAGGGGATCCAGGCAGCAGAAGTGAAGGAGATTTTGGAAGAATTTGGAAGCGTTGTTGATTGTTATATCTGCAAGAAGGAAAGAAAGTTTACGAACCTAAGCTTCGGCTTCATTAGGTTCCTCAAAGAAGAAGAAGCAGAGGAAGCTATTAGAAAAACGAACGGTATGTTGCTACATGGGATTAAACTATTTGTTAAAAGAGCAAGATTTGATAAAGGAGAGAAGAAGGAGCACCAAAGGCAGAAATACAAGCATGTAAAGGATGGAGATGTTATAGATAGGAAAGGGGATGTGGCTCACAGAGACCATAGGACCTATGCAGAGGTAACCCGGGGGATTATTCATCAAGAAGCTGGTCTGACCTCAAGTGGTAGAGTGCTTCACTGCTCGATGAAGGAGGACATCCTCGAGCGGTTGGAACGAAGTCTAGTTGCAGAGACTTACCAACCTTGCAACCCGACCATTGTTGTGGAGGAGCTGATGCGGAACCGGAGCACCATATGCAAGGTAAGTGATTTTGGGAGGTATCGTTTCCTTCTTACTTTCGAATCAAAGGAGGAGAGTGCGAGAGCAATGTAGGAAGAAAGCATGCTTCATGATCATTTTCCAATTGTTAGGCGCTGGAAGACTGAGGATACATGTAAAAAAAGGAGGACATGTGTGGAAATAAGAGGTATTCCACCGTGTGTGTGGTGTAACAAAGTGATACAAGATATCATCCAACCATGGGGGAAGATGATATGCTGCAACTCAGATACGGAAGGAGGATTATCCATGGAGACAACAAAGGTACTGGTGGACAATGATTTCCTGGAAGACATTAGCAACCATGTGGTTATTAAGGTTGCTGGCCAGAGTTTCGACGTTATCTTGCAAGAGGTTGGATGTAGCTACCTCCCATGGAGGAGTAGCAGAACGAACGGCAAGCAGTTGTAGGGGACAGCAAGTTCGGTGATGGAGGTAGGTGAAGAATCAGTTGGGATGACTTGAGGGACAATAGTGGCTGAGTCAGATCTGCGGCCGAATGAGGATGGAGATGACACATGGATGGAGAGGCTGGAAGATGATGTGGAGCTTGAACGCGTAGGAGAGAGACAGAATAAGCACATACAGATAGGAGGCGAAGAGGAGTTCATTAACTCCTTACACACACCAAGCGCATGGGAACTAGTGAGAAGGCTGACAGCTGGCTTTGAGGATTCACGAGGAGGCGGCCTTGGTAATGGCACAGCTGCAGTTAAGAGAGTCGAGAGTGGTGAAGTCTCGACATGCGAAGGGACAAGGGAAGTAGGGGTACCGTATGATTTGGATGCTGAAGAGGAGATGGTGCAGGATCGGGCTGCTGAGTGTGGGCTGGTGAATTATTCCTCCGAGCTTAGCCCACCGCCGGGGTTTGATAAAGCACACTGTTTTAGCCCTGCTTTGATGCATAAGGGATGGTCCAAAGAGGATGAGGAAATTGAAAAAGGGGCTTCGCAGGAAAGGCATATCTTTGAAGAAAATAAAAAGGAGGCGGTAGAGGATTTTCTTGAAGCGGCAGAATCCTAGAAGCTAGGAAAGAGGCTAGGATTATCCTCTAGGGATGATCTAGCTTGTGTTAATAAGATAGCAGCGGTAAGGAGAAGTCAAAGAATCGCAAGGAGGCAGGATGGTTGACATTTTATTATCCGTTAATATGGAAGGGTGGTTTTTAGGAATGTTGATTATGGTTATTATCAGTTGGAACGTTATGGGGATAAGTGCAAAAGGCAAGATCTCTATTATCTGATCTCTTATAGCTAGAGAGAAGCCTTAGATCTTGGGTTTAGTGGAGACAAAGCACGGGTTGATTTCGGAAGGGTGGAAAAGGAATATTTGGGGCAACGCTGATGTAGGATGGTGTGATGTCGCTGCAGTTGGGAGAAGTGGAGGTTTGATTTGCGCTTGGGATATGGAAAAGTGGAAGGTTGCAAATGTCAATTCCAGGAACTGATGGATTTTTCTAGAAGGTATTCTTCTCCTGTTTAACTTTGATTGTGCGGTGTTACTTTTATATTGTTGTTCTGAGGTATGCGATAGGGAACAATTGCTTGAAGAAGTATGGAGTGAAAGATAGGGAGTTCACAGACCCATTTTATTCATGGGGGATTATAATGAGGTTAGGTGGCCTAGGGAGAGAAAAGGGGGCATAATTAAATCGCGTAGCATGAGGTTCTTTAATGAATGGATTGACAAATTGTGTCTTATTGATTTAAAACCAAAGAACATGGAGTTCACTTGGCATAGAACGAGAGCGGCGAGCTTACTTGATAGGTTCTTAATTGATCAGGAGTGGATTGCTTCCTTTCCCAACCTGAGTTGTGTAGGGTTGAGGAGATCGTTGTCAGACCATAACCCGATCCCCTTAGTGCTTAATTCCATAGAGAGGGGCCCTAAACCGTTCAGAGCTTGGGATATGTGGTTTACTCACCCGAAGTTCGGGAATTTTGTGGCTGATTACTAGGGGAAATTGCGGGAGGTTCCCTGCCATGAAAAGCTCAAGTTGATCAAAGAACTGCTTAGAGTTTGGAATAAGACAGAGTTTTGGGATTTTGAAGAAAGGATTTTGATCTTGGAAACAGAGATGCAGAAGCTGTATGATACTGTTACTAGTAGTCCAGTCTCGGAAGTGGCCCTAGCTAGAAGAACAGCTTTGCAACATCAACTATGGTTATGGCATAAAAGAAGAGAAAGTTATTGGCATCAGGTATCAAGAGTTCGGGGATTCAGAGAAAAGGAAAAAGAATACAAAGTACTTCCATGTGATTGCAAATGCTCGAAAGAGAAGGGTGGCCATCCACAAAATAAAAGTGAAGGGGAGTTATGTAACAAATCCTCAACAAATTAAGGAAGCGCTCACTTCTTATTACAAGGATCTGTTTGGAAACCACGACCTACCAGAGATCAGAATGACAGAAGAAGGTTTCAAAACAATTACTCAGGAGAAAAATCAATGGTTAGAGAGCATTCCAAAGAAGGACGGTGTTAAAGCGGCTGTATGGGCTTGTGATCCTATGAAGGCACCTGGATATGATGGTTTTCACTTGGGATTCATCAAGAAGATGTGGAACATGATCGGGGACTATTTCTATAAAGTGGTGATAGATTTCTTCATCACGAGTCGATGACCGCATTCCCTAAATATGACCCCAGTCACTCTCATCCCCAAAGTACAAGGAGTAGAAGAGGTTGCACGGTTTAGACCCATTAGCATGGTTGGGTGCATCTATAAAGTTATCGCAAAGATCATGGCAGAACGACTGAAGCAGGTTATTCAACCACTAGTTAGTGACACTCAATCGGCTTTTATTGAGGGGAGAAGTATCCTTGATGGGGTTCTAGTTGCAAATGAGGTGGTGCACTGGTTTAAGAAGAATAAGGGCTAATGATCAAGTTGGGCTTCCATAAGGCCTACGACACTTTGAGATGGGATTTCGTTGATTCGGTACTGAAGCTTATAGGGTCGAGGAAATTTGGAGAGGTTAGATCAGTGAAAGTCTTACAACAGCCAGTATTTCTATCCTTGTAAACGAGACCCCTACTACCCCGTTTCGGATGAGGAGAGGACTGAGGCAAGGGGACCCTCTATCCCCTTTCCTTATTATCCTAGCTACAGAGGGCTTCAATCAGCTTGTTCGAAGGGGTTTGATCGCAGGTGTGTTACGTGGGCTGAAGGTAGGGCATGAGCAACTAGAGGTGTCGCATTTACATTATGTAGATGACACAATGGTGTTATGTGAAGCGTCAAGAGACAACGTGTTAAATTGGAGGAGGGTTCTTGATTGTTTCTCCATTCTGTCAGGACTCAGGATCGACTCCTCCAAGACAGAAGTGAGAGGGTTAGGTACAAATATGAATCAGATGAAGGAAGTGGCTGAGATTCTTCAGTTTCAGGTGGGACGTTTACCTATTACCTACCTTGGCTTGCCATTAGGCGTGAACTCTAGAAGAAAAGGAACGTGGAAGCCGGTGGTTGAGAAAGTTCAAAAGCGTCTACAAAGTTGGAAGGCAAAGACGTTATCTAGAGTAGGAAGACTGGTTCTGATCAAGAGTGTTCTGAATAGCCTTCCCCTGTATTACATTAGCATGTTTAGCATTCCAAAAGGGGTAATAAAGGAGATCATTCACATTTAGAGAAATTTTTCTGGACAGGGACTGGAGATAGGAAGAATCTACCTCTAGTTCGCTGGAGTACTATACAGAAACCAAGAAGTATGGACGGGTTGGGTGTTGGTGATTTGGCGGTCAAGTATAATGCTTTACTTTTTAAATAGTGGTGGCGTTTCTTCACCAATGAGGGGGCCTTATGGAAACAAGTAATCGAGGCGGTGTATCCAAAGGATCAAAATGGAATCATAGAAATCCTGGGGATTGACAGAGGCAAGACTACTTGGGGAGACATCGCCAACCGAGGCCGTGATAGCAAGCTTCTTGTGGAGGGTATCAAGATAAGATTAGGGGATGGGGAAAAGATTAGTTTCTGGCATGACAATTGGGTGGACCACGGCAACTTGCGTGAAAGGTTCCCAAGGCTGTTCTCAGTTTCCTGTCAGCAAAATGAAAAGTGGCAAACATTGGGGTATGGGACAGAGCGTACTAGAACTGGAGTATTATTTGGAGAAGAAGATTGTTTACATGAGAAGAGGAACATGAGCAGATTCTGATGAACCTGATAAATCATACCTTACCGAGAAAAGATAAGAGAGACAACATTCTATGGGATCATGACAACAATGGGGTGTATACAGTAAAATCCTTTTGTGAAGCACATTTCAGAGATAATGTAGGGGAAGCAGAAATAGGGGAAGACTATAGAAAAGTCTGGATTGGTATAGTGCCACCAAGGATTGAACTATTGACTTGGTTCGTGATTTAACAAAAACTAAACACAAAGGATAAACTTGCAAAGTTACATCTCATCAGGACTAGTGATGCGTTATGCCCCTTCTGTGGATCGAAAGCTGAAACTGTCTCGTATTTATTTCTACACTGCAAACTTACGGGGAGATTGTGGTATGACATTTGCTGTTGGATGGGATACAATTAGGTAATGTCGGAAAACACGTATCATGCCTTCACAGCTTGGCTAGGAGTGAGATGGAAAGGCATGAAAGGTAATATCTAGGTAGCAGCCTTTTTTGCAGTTGTTGGAACCATTTGGGAGTTTTGAAATAAAGTGATGTTTGATAATGCAAATATTTGTCTGAACTGGATGTTGATACTGGTCAAGACTTGGGTGGCTTTGTGGCTAAAAGACGGTAAACATAATTATGACTATAGGGTCGATGATATTGTGCATCAATTGCAATGCCTATTCTGAGTTATAGGATCTCTCGATGCTGGCTTTTATTTGGTCTTGGTCTCCCTACATTTCGGCTTCCTTCGGGGTTATGTTTTTTTTGTGGTTGGGTGTGTGGATTTTTGAGTCCTTGTATCTTGGCTCAAACCTTGTAGCAGTATCTGGTGCTTTTGTTTAACCGGTGATCCATAAAAAAAATTATAAATTTTGAAACAAAAAATCTAGAAAATAAAAATTTGGGGAAAATATTCAAATATTTGGAATTTTTAAGTCATATTTAAAAAAATGATATTAAAAAAATGATTATTTTACTCATATAAGACTAAAAATGTTAATAAGATGATACTAAAGTTAAAAAAAAATAATTAAAACACATAGTACCTAGCTAAATGAGATTGTTTAAATTACATGATACCTAAGTAAGATTATGTCAAATGTCATGGTACTTAGTGGAATTTATCATTGAGAATTTATGTTATTGAATTAGGTTTGTACAAAGTATGATATTACAATATTACATTTAGTATATTGTGTATGTTTGGTTCTTCATTTCGACTAGCTTTTAGTTAATCTGACTTCAAAAAAGCCTTTTCTACCAATTTTATGAGTGTTTTGAATGATTTAAAACATCTTTATTGTCACATCATATATTTTTGTTTCAAAAGATTTTTATATAATTTAAATAAAAAATATTACTGCCACATTTAATATATACATTACTGTAGAAATTGGTTTTAATGGAATCCAATAGATTATTGTTACTACAAAACTAATGTCCAAATGTTGAAAGTTTAGATGCGAGACCGGAGAATCGGTTTAGATAACAGTTGTAGAAAAATAACTTTTGTCAAAAGTCTGTTTATTTACTATGATAAGTGCGGTCGATTTTAGATAATAGTTAATTAGTTATACTATAAAACCGTCGTCAAAAGCTATACTTTTAATAATGGTTCCAAGAATAAACTGGCATCTAAAACTTCACATGTTTTCTCCCTTCTATAACCTTTGGATTCATTTTTTCCTATACTTGAGCCTTTTTGTTGATTCGCTCATTCACCTTCCCTTGGTTCCTCTCCCTTCGTCTTGTTCTCGTTTCCTCTGTTCGTAAGACGGATAGGTCAGAAGATGGGTGGATTGCTCCCATTTGAATTCATTTCTTTTTTCTTCATATTTTGGAGCCTTTGTTCAAGTTTGGTCCTCTTTGAGCACATATGGTCTGAAGGAGTTGGATTCTTCCTTGAGCTTCGTCTTTACATCAAATCTAGTTTTTTTTTGTGCTCATAGTGTCATATCTATTTAGATTAAACATACTCGACTTGTGATGGTTGGATTTTAGATAGTACATGATTTTGGAGACATTTGTCGTTCATTCCGGTTTGTTTGATTTTTGACCATTCATTCCAAATTTGTGTAGATCGGTGGTTCATTGGATGTTTCTTTTGGTTTTCAATTTATCCTCTCCGCTCATCATTTCATCCATACGTATCATCTCTCTTAAATGTTTATGAAGTTGGTGAACTTGATATTGATTGCCCCAATGAGGTAACGATCTTCCTTGAGATCTCATTGATGGGGTTTTTTTCTTTCTCGATAACGTAAAAGTTATATGAATAAACACATGTCTTGTACTTGTGTTACCTTTTGTAGCTTAGGAATATTATGATTGACGTCCCGTGACCTTTGTTGATTCTCAAATTTTAATAAAATATAGTAGGTCTATTACTCATGGCATTTATTATTTAACTTAAAGTAAGAATGAGTTTAACTTTATTTGTTAAACTATTGTCATTTTTTCCTTTCATTTGTAGACGTACTCTTAAATGGATATCTAACAATTTAGAATATATTATTGAAACCTTAAAATATTTGTAATATTATTATGGCGTATTTGTTATAAAATTTAATTACGTTAAAATATCCTAGAGGGTGCGTTTTAAAATTTAAAACCTAGATTGGATTGTAACCAGTATTCGTTTAGTCAAATAATCATAGTCCGGTAACCTTAAACTCTACTGGATATTTTTACCCTAAATCTTTATCTAGATTTTCACAATCTATTCCTAACCTATGCTAGATTTTTCCCTTGACCATCGCCCTACCCTCCTTACCCCTGCACCTTACTTGGGAACCTCATCCCATCACTCTGCACCATACCTCCCCTCTCCCCATTATTTTTCTCTTCTGGTTTCCTTCTTCTTTTTCCTGCACACAACCCCTACTTATATCCTTGTGTTGTGCCAAAATCTCTCAACCGTTTTGCAAAACCTACCTCACTCTTGCGCACAAAACTTCTGCTGTCTCCCAGTCGTAACTCCTTACCTCTACCAAATTTTATTTTACTACACCAACCCCCATCGACCTCCTTAGCCAACCACAAGCCGCGACCACCGAATTCCCATACCCTGCACCAACCACCATCACCGAAGCTACCCCTTCACCCATGCCTAAACACCCTGCAACCTCCCCTTCCTCGCACACAATTTTCTTTCTTTCTTACCTTTGGCTCCCCTCATCGTTTCAATCTCTACACCACCGGCCTTAGCTATCATTCCTACCCCAACTCCACCTACCAAACCTGTCGTTCCCTCCTCTTCCATTTGGCCATAACTCTAGTAGCACCACACAACCACCTTTGACCATTTTCGCCAAAACTCCACCATTTTCTCGCACATATTTCTATCGAAATTCTTCCCCCTCCTTTGAACCTTTGTGCTGCACTTTCCTTCTCCCTTTTTAATAAACCATTGTTGCTAATTATACCCTCCCTACCTTTTTCCATTTTCACCGTTCCTTAGTCTATTGAGCACTGACCATTTTCACCATTGCCACCTCCACTCTTTCAACCAAAACTCCTCCATTAGTGTTAAGTTTTTCTTTTGTTTTTCTCTTTCTTATTCAATTGATTATTAGCCTAAATTATTTTATTTATTATGGATTATTATTGTGTAATATTATATATGAATATATGTATATGTTTGGATGTTAAATTCCTAGGTATTCCTTAAGAGCTTTAGAGAAGACCTCTTTTGTGTAAGATTAGATTAGGTAAATCTAATCACTCATAAGAGGGTAGAAAATTATGTTCGAGCATGCGAGAAACTTTTATACCTAGAATCATGTTAGGGTTTATGCTTTTCGAGTATTTTAACATGCATGATAAAACGATAATATGGTGAAAGGATGATATGCATGATTGTTGATAATTGAGTTATATACGTGGAAATATGTTAAATGTTTTCCATTTGCATGTCTAAGATTTTGTTAGGGATTCCATTATTATCAAGTTATGATTCAAATCCCATGGTGTATGCCACATGAATGCTCATGCATTGAAGTAGGGTTACGATAGTTCACATGGATGCATATACGTATGATTAGGGTTAGCTTATGATAATTCCTATTAGCAAGGCCTAGATTTAGCGATATTCTCCAGCATATACTATATTCCTATTTAAATGTTGTTTTATGCTTTAAACGTGTACATATAAGCTGCATGAGAGATGTGATGTGTGATAGTTGCAAGATTAGGGTTTTGGTGGGCGCAACCTACTAAATGAATGAAAAGTGAAAAGTACACTTAATCATAGAAATGTAAGGATTTTCTATGTGTTAAAAATAATGTAGAATATTTCTTTTTTTGCCTACTCATGAATAACCTCTCATAATGATAGTCTTTGATACAAAAAATGAATAAAATGTGGAAATTAGGGGTTTGAAGGGTATTTTGGTAATTCTAACCTAATGTATCATTTACAAATAATTGAATGCTAGGATGACCTTATCCCTTTGATAGGTTGACATTAGCTTTGAATTGGCTTAGCATAGACCTATGATCTTAGGGTTTATCTAAATAATTGTAAATAAAAGGGAAAATTATTAAGTATGAAAAATGAAAATTTATGTGCTATATATGATTTATGTGATCACATCATAAGATATTAATACTTAAAGTGAAAGACCTTAAGTTGGGAATGGTTGCTCTCTACGGGTCGTTATCTTAGAGGTGAGGTGTTAGCCCTTATTTTTGGTTCATTGGTATGTAATCCTCTGAAATCTTAAAAGCCTATAATTTAATAAATAATTTTTATTTGGGATAAATTAGCTTTTAAATCTATTTAATTTAATTATTTTATATATTTTTGAGTATATAAATTTGGATATAAATATTTAATAAATTAAAATCAATATTTTGTTATTTTATCATACTCTTTTTATTTAAATAATTTTTTAAACCAATATTTTACTAAAATTATCCTTTTTAAACCCATATATTTAATTATATTAAATAAATTTATTACCCAAAAATATTACATTTTATTATTTTATAAATTAAATTATTTTATTTTGTCCCATTTTCCCTTTTCCCTTTTTATTCTTTTTCTCCTTTTTCCTCCTTTCTTTCTTTTTCCTTTTACCTTCCCTTGGGTCGTCAGCACCCCGGCCTACCTCTCCCCTCGCACCTGAGCCGCAGGCCTGCTTCTTCTCCTCCCTCTCCTTCCCCCACGTGTGTCGCCCGACCCGCCCTCCCTTCTTTATTTTCTTTCCTTTCTCCCCCAACCGGGCCAGCCCACTCCCCTCTTCCCCTTCGCCCGGCCTACACACAGCACCCCCCCTTCTTTCCCTCTTCTTCTTCCTTTCCCCCGATGCCATACTCGACCACCTCCGCCATCTCCGTCCGCCCTACCTGCAACCCTCCTCCTCCCTACTACTCCCCCTATCTCTCTCTCTCTCGCTGTTTTTCCTGCCCCATCTCGACCCCACCACCTCTCCCTTCCCTCTCCCTGCCATTCCCATACTCCTACCACCATGCCGCCACCCTACCGAGCCCCCTATCCCCTCATTTCTCTTCCTCTTCTTTTTCTTCTTCCCTCCCTGCTTCGTCCTACCATTTTCGAGCCTTCCATCCCCTTCCCCGATCTTCTTTCTCTTCCTTTCTTCTCCTCCCATCTCCCTCCCTATTTTTGCTTTGTCGCCCCGTTTCGCCGCTACCACTGCCACACTAGCCACCTGCACCACCCCCTGCCACCCTCTACCCCACCCCTGCACCACCACACCACCCCTTGAGCCACACTACATCCCACCTTCTTCCTCCCCTCTTCTTTTTCTTCCTTATCGACAACCACCCTACACCTCCTTTTTTCGCCGCCGTTCTGCCGCCACCTAAGTCACCAAACTACTCCCTGCAACCTCCCCTACCACCCCCAAACCTCCTTTGGCCGAAACAATCACCTACAACCCTTCATTCTCCTCCTTCCTTTTCCTTCCTTCCCAGCCCCTTCCTCCTCGGCAGCCACCTTCGCAGCCCCGTTGCCGCCACCGCCGCCGTACTTGTCCGCCGTCAACCTATCCCCAACCACTACCTACACCCCCTCTTCACTCTTACACCCTTCCCTTGCCCAAAATCCTCCCCCATTTGCTTTCTTTCCTAGCCCCAAAACCCTAACCCGAAAACACCACTCCCTCCTCCCTTTCTTTCCATTTCGAGCCCCTCCCCCTCATTTCTTTGCATGCAGCTCATGCTGCATGAGTAGTATGAGCTGTTGCATGCCTTGGTATATTTTGTTTAATAAGTTTTAAGGTATAATAATATTTAAGTTAAGTATTTCATTAATTAAGTTTTATAAAGTCTTATGCTTTGGTTTTTCTTACTTCTAATATGATAAACATTGATATTATTTTTAGGTATTGATTTTGCTAATCAAAGTTTGAACCTTTAACCAGAATACCGATAAGGTTCAATTTTGCGGGAATTAAGGTAATCATTAAACCCCACTTAAACACATGGATAAACATATGTTAGCACATTAGGCTTTTTAATATGTTATTATGCTTGATATATGTTGTTTAATATAATATATGTAGTTCCTTGTGTTGATTGATAAAAAGGAAAGCATGCTAGTTTATATGCCATGTATGGAAGAAATGCTTAAGGAAGGAGAATTATTTTTCAAAAATATGTTAAGTACTTATCCATGTTATATTATGTTGTTGTGATCATTAATGCATGGCTAATATTATTGTGAGTCCTAGGGATATTTTAGTAATATGTCTTGAGCAAGAATGTGGCCTAATATGTGTGGGTGCTAATGAGTATTATATTAAATATAATAGTTGTGGAGTTGGATAATGAGAATGGGGTATTAACATTAACATTTCATGTAGTGATAATAATTTAATATAAGTGGTGTAACAAGGGGCAAAATGGTAATTTGTAAGTGAAAAGGGTAAAATGGTAATTTTGGAGGTAAATGGTAAAATGGTAATTTTGGAAGTAAATGGTAAAATGGTAATTTTTGAAGTAAGGGGGTAAAATGGTAATTTTGGAGGCAAGGGTAAAATGGTAATTTTAAGTAAAAGGGTAGTATGGTAATTTTGGAAGTAAAGGGGTAAAATGGTAATTTTGGAAGTAAAGGAGTAAAATGGTAATTTTGGAAGTGAAGGGTAAAATGGTAATTTTGGAAGTAAAGGGCAAAATGGTAATTTCATAAATAAAAGGTTAAAGTGGTAATTATAATAATGGAGAAGGGTAAAATGGTAATTATAATAATGGAGGAGGGTAAAATGGTAATTATAACCATTGAGAAAGGTAAAGTGGTAATTATAATAATGGAGAAGGGTTGTTTGGTAATTATGATAATAGAGAAGGGCAATTTGGTAATTTAGCCAACTAAAGGGTAATTTGGTAATTTTGATAATGGAGAAGGGTAGTTTGGTAATTATGATAATAGAGAAGGGCAATTTGAGAATTTAACCAACTAAAGGGTAATTTGGTAGTTTTGACAATGGAGAAGGGCAATTTAGTAATTATGACAATAGAAAAGGGCAATTTGATAATTTAACCAACTAAAGGGTAATTTGGTAATGGTAAATGGAGGACAGAGCCCCCATCACAACAGAATGTGCGCATGAAGCCTTAAAGAAATGGCAAAAAACTACCAAAAGAAACACTACCAATTAGAATCAAGTCATAAAATGGGGAGAATGGTAATTTAGTAATTATGATATTAGAGAAGGACAATTTGGTAATTTTACCAACAAAAGGGAAAATTGGTAATTATTTAACCAACTAAAGGGTAAATTGGTAATTATAATAATGAAGAAGGGCAATTTGGTAATTCAACCAACTAAAGGGTAATTTGGTAATTATAACAAAGGAGAAGGGCAATTCAGTAATCTAACCAACTAAATGGGAATTATGATAGGTGTAACAAGTATGAAGGGTGATTGGTGACCTAATAAGTGTGGGAGATAGCTTGGTAACCTAAACCGAGTAAGGATGTGGCGAAGAACAACTATGTGTGGGTTATGTGCCTTGTGTGCCATGCGTTATGCCATATTAGGTACTTTATGCTTAATGATTAATCATTGTAGCACAACTTGGAGTGGATGTATGCTTATATAATTTCCTTATGGCATCTGGATGATGATTATATATGTTGTGCGTGTGATGTTATATGATGTGATCCTCTATGACATGCATGCTAGGATATTTAATGTGGTAACGTGGGATGGAATGATGAAAAAGGAAAAATGGGAAAGTAAGATAACCAAGGGAAAGTAAGTTGGCTAACATAGGTAGGAATGACCTAAATAATCCATGATCCATGAGTGGATGAATAAAAGGGGACTTTAAATAAAATGAATGATTGATGCAACTCTTGCATGGGAGATTTCTAGGGTTTGCATGAGATGATCATTACGTAAGAAATGTGTTAGGGTTTGAGCGGCCAACTGGGGTTTTACGGTTACATGTATAATTAGTGAGTAGAGTGATAGGTTTTGGGTTGAATCTAAATGAGATGAGGTGTTGGACGATAAAAGAAAGGTTGGGCCACATAGGTCTGATTAGGGTTTCAAAGGAAAACCCTAGAGAGTGGTAGTGAGAGAATTTGAATGTCATAAGGTGATGTGTCTCAACCCACACCCTTAGGAGTTGGGTCTTTGTTATGAGTAGATGTAAGGAGGAATGGATGTCGGGGTGTGATAAGAGGTGCAAAAGTCTTAAGATATGGGACAGGCCCTCTTGGGAGGATAGAAGTAGAGGTCGGTGACATGTATGTCTAGGGTGAAATACTTTCGAATAAGATACGAATAAGACACTAATTACTTAAAGAGGAAGATTGTTGAGCCAAACCCAAACCGGTCCATAGGCGAATAATAGTGGCCAGAAGCCGGGGTGCTCTGGAGACGGGTCCACCGGCGAATAATAGTGGGTAGGAGGGTTTTGCCCTGCATGATTTCCGGTCCATCGGCTATAATAGTGGGGGATTCCATACTCAACAAACCAAACATATGAATATAGTAGTGTATCATGTGTTACATTGCGGGCCTACTGTTAAGTGTGTTTTAACGGGTTACTCAGTACCATAGTACTGAAGGGTTCTATTTGTGGGACCCCTGCCTATTCAATGGGCAGTGTCCCTTACAGGTTGTTTTCAGGTGCTATTCAAGTGGGCTCCTGGTAAAGAGCGTAAGGAACTATCCGGAAAGTCCTAGGGTTGTACTCTTTCTCTCTTAAATTCCCGGTTTCATTGTAATCGTTGTTTTGTAACCACCACTATTGGATTTTATTCTTGTAAATGGTTTACTACGCTACTCTCATTTAAATATGTTCGAATTTCTCGTAAGTTGTATTTTTCTCTTTTAGCCTTAGCACTTGGTACTGGAACGGTAGGAGTGAACCGGTCTGGTATTAAGTGTGGCGGTAATATCTCCAGAACTCACAGTTTTGTTATTTCGCTTCTGCTAATTATTTTAATAAAACGAAATTTTTTAGTAGTGAATTTTGGGGGTATTACATGGTATGTCGATGTGCCCTAGTTTTTAAGGCCCTATTGCAACACCCCAATTTTTACTACTCAAAATTTTTATTTTACCGTGGAAGTATATAAGTAAAATGTTGGGGGTTACCACCGTAATTGACGTAAGTCTGGTTTATTCAACCATCCTTACATCATTCACAAGGCTAAAATCATTTGTAGTAACACAAGAAAATTGGAAACGAAAGAAACATTTATAATACAATATGAGTTTGGAGATTAACTCCGAGTTTCAACAAACAAAATACAAAGTAGGGATACCATGGATCAAGAGTCCAAAAAGCGTATCCGAGTAACTACAAATGTTAGGTAACATTACTATTCACCCAACACCTAGTACAGATACGATCACTCATCCCCACATAGTACATCATAGGCAGCATAGCCATCTAGAGGATCTTCTGAGATATGCTCACAAGAATTAGGGTCTCCTACTTGTTGGAATGAGTAGCTGTAACACCCCCAAATTTCACTCCTGAAAAAAATTTTTTTTTGAAAGATTAAAGCGGAAGCTAGGAGCGAATTTGGGAAATGTTACCGCCACATCTAACACAAGATAAATGTCAACCATCTATCTCATGTTAGATGCAAGGCTAAAACCTGTCAAACAATTAAATCCGAATTTTAAAGCATAACAGCGTTACGAGAAATTAAAAGTCAATTACAGAATCCTTGGAAATTTAAATACAATACTTGCAACTTCCAAAGGATGAATACAATTAAACAAACAAATCCCGAAGGATAATTATCCGGATCGCCTACTCACACAAGTCAAGCCTTCCACCCCAAAACAGTAACCGATCAAAACCTGCATCAAAGGTCTGCTCCCCACCATCGGTGGATCATCACAGGACCCATTCAACCAGTGTAGTATCAGTACGGGTCCAATACTGAGTAAGTCTCGCTAACCTACCTTATAGGAGAGATATCATTAAGTGCATATTAAATTATAGTACAATACGCTAATACAATAACATACATACTCAAACCCACATCACAAGTCCTACCACACACATATAATAACATGCGAAACATATGTAATATCTTAAACCGATAAGAGATTCAGATAAACCAACCAGTATTTATGGACAATGCCGAACCAAACCAATTGGGCATTTAGCCTCGCGGACATTACTTAGGGACATATCCGGCCCCGAGCATTACTTAGGGACATGCTCAGCCCCGGACATTACTTAGGGACATGTCCAGCCCCGATCGAGTAGACTCATTCTTTAGACCTCTGGTAATATAGTTGATTCACATCATAGTCTTTATCAATTCATGTGAGTGCGGGAACCCCACTATTATAGCCGGTGGAACGGTCATGAGGGTCATGCCCTGCCACTATTTTAGCCGGTGGACCGGTCATGAGGGTAACATACCCTGCCACTATTATTCGCCGGTGGACCGGTCTGGCCCCGACTCACATGATGTTTCACTGTAATTACTTCGTATCTTTCCAAGGTCTTATCGTTATTACGTTCGGTTTGTTGAGCACGGAATCCCCCACTATTATAGCCGGTGGACCGGTCATGAGGGTAACATACCCTGCCACTATTATTGCCGGTGGACCGGTCATGTAGGGCACCCCGGCCCTAGCCACTATTATTCGCCGGTGGACCGGTCTGGGTCCGGCTCAACATCTCTTCTCTTTAAGTGATTAGTGTCTTAACATATCTTATTTGAAGGAATTTTTACCCTTGACATGCATGGCTAACTATATCCACATCCTCCCAGGAGGGCCCGTCCCATATCTTGGGACTCTTGCGCCCCTTATCACACCTCGATATCCATTTCCCTTTACACTTACACATAATGAAAGCCAACTCTTAAGGGTGTGGGTTGAAGCCCAACACCTTGTGACACCACACTCCACCCACTATCACTCTCTAGGGTTTCCCTTGAAACCCTAATTGGACCTATGTGGCCCAATTTCCTCTTGTCTTACTACCATTAATTCATTTATCGTCAAACACCTCCTCTCTTTTAAGTTCAATCCCAAATCAATCACTACTTTCTCCCAAAACCCTAATCGGGTCCCTTATACCCCTCACACCAACCTACGTATTATTTTTCATCCCAAGTCTCCAAACACTCCACAACTCTCCCCTTAGCTTATTTACACTTTAATACAACTTTTCTCACGTAACGATCATCCTCATGCAAGTTTTATCCAACCCATGCAAACTCTCGAAGTTCCCATGCAAACCCTAGAATTTTCCATGCATAGCTCTCATCCCTTATTCAATTTGGTCAACCTCATACCCCTCTTTAGCAACTCACTTCCCATTTATTTCTTTTTATCCTTTCATATCCATGTCATAATAATAATCACCCTAGCATGCATGTCCTAGAGGGTTGCATCATGCCACAACACACCATAATCACCACATATGGATATCACATTCATATAATAAGAAAAACACATACCACACACCTTAACTCCAAGCTGCGCTACGCATAAAACACGTTAAGGACAATCAGGTGATACACAACAGGACATGATATATATGTACGAAGCATCCAAGGCATACAAGTCACATAACACGTAGGGACATTAGCCACATCCTTACGAAACACCCATAAGTGGAGGTAAGTAGGAACTTACTTGGATCCGAAGCTAACTAAGCGAGATAAGAGGGAGAGAGAGATCATTAGCTCGAGGATCCACAATAAAGCTTTCCTAGATCGCCGATAGAAATCGGAACTAGGTTAGAAACTATCTTATCAATAAACAATTCACATATTATAATTAAATAAACACAAACAATCTTTCTTGGAAAACGTGTCCAAAACTTAGGACTTAAAAGCATAGCTCTATTAAGATTTAAGATTAAGTATAAATCAAAACGGATTAATACAAATACCACTTAGGACATTGCAAATTAATTTGGAAAGCTCAAGAAAGAATAGTCGATTATAAATTACTTTATCGAAAATGACTTATTCATTAGGTTTTATAACTAAATAGGTAAACCGACAATTTATATAGAACTAGATCCAAACCGATTAGATTAAAACATAATTTAAATGATTTAAAACCCAAAGACAGAAATCGATTAAATAAAAGACGCATAACAAAAATCAATTTATAAAACACTCCCCGAAGATTAGGGTTTTAGGCCCGAAAATACAATTCAGTTGAATTCTATTAATTTAATCAAATTGAATATTTAGATATGCAATTAAACACATTTTATAACATATTAATTAATCAATTTATCAAAACCAATAAAAGAAATACCCAATTCAGCATAATTAGGGTTTTTGAGCCCGAAACGCAAATCCGATCGATTCTTACTAAAATATATAAAGTGACGGTTCGGAAATGTAATTAAATATATTCTAATATAAATTGTATAGTCAATTGAGTAAAACGGCCCGATTACACAATCCAATTTAGACCCGCGGGAGTTTTGACCTAAAAATCCAATTCCGATCAATTACGCACAATTTTCCCAAATTAACGCTTGCGATATGAAATTAAATACATTTCAAACGATAATGTAAAATCAATTGAGCGAAACGACTCAATTACGCGATCCAATTTTGTTACACAAGAATTTTGACCTAGGAATCGAATTCCGATTGATTCCTCATAAATTTCTCAAATTGACGGTTCCAACATGAAATTAGACACATTTAAAAACATATTGAAAAATCAATTTATCCAAAATCGCCAAATCGGACGGATCCGAAAAATTTGGGCATAACCCGACCTAAAATTCAATTATCCAAATTCCCAACACAACCCATACAATTAACATATCCAAATCAATCTTACAGCACATATATACATTATCAAACAATTAATTTAGCTTATCACAAGCTAAATCATACCCAATTAATTAAATATATATATTAGGGTTTCCAGAAAATTATACCAACAAAAATCAGTAAAAATCGGAGCAAGGAGGGCCGGGGAAGCTTCGTCGGAGGCCGGAGGTGGCTCGCCGGTCGTTGCCCGAGCTCGCCATGGTCGGACGGCGGCTTGCCGCTGCTGCTGCTGCTCCCGCGCGCAGTCGCTACTGGGGCGTCGGTTGTCGCCGCTGCAGTCGAGCAGGCTGTTGTTACGCTGCTTCGGCTGTTGCTGCAGCGTCACCGAAGGTCGACAGACGAGGCGGCGCAAGGAGGAGCTGGGAAGGAGGTGGCGGCTGGCTAGGGTTGCGGGAGTAGAGGGCTGCGAACAGGGAGTCGAGGTAGCAGAGGGAAGAGAAGAGAAGAGAAGAGAAGAAGGAAAAGGGAGAGGGGGTCGGGGGTCGGGGGTCGGGGGCCGGGCTGGGTTCTTTTTTTTTTTTTTAACAAATACTCATACAAAATAAAATACTAAGTGTTTAAAATTATTATTGAAAGATTTTATCTAAAATTCATTAAACCAAAAATTATTTCAAAACGATCTAAACGCTTGAAATAAATAAAAGCTACATAAATTAAAAACATTTTCGGAAGAATTTACCAACGAACATAAAAATTTGTATTATTTACGGAAATATATTATAAGACCCTGAAATAATATTCAAAAACCTATAATAAAATATTTAAGTCAAATTCTAATAAATCAAGACTAATTTTAATAATTTCCGAAATCGGTTTTCTGCAAACTAAAAAGCGTAGAACGGAAGAAAATTAATTTCAAAAAGAAATTCTTAAATAAGTTCCGAAAATATTTTTAATTTAAACTTTCCCAAAATATTACATTCAATTAATTAAAACGTGATTAAATTTTACTTTCCGAAAATGATTAATTACATTCAATTATGAATTTAAAATCGTCAATAAATCCATAAAACGAATCAAAATTAAAATAATTAAATATTTGCGTCAAATTACGTAAATCAAATCATTAAACTTAATAATTTGGATTTTAAAAATACGGGGTATTACAGTAGCACTCATAAAATGGGTGGTCAGTATGCTACGTACTGAGTAAGGGAACAATACTAATGAATCAGGGGTACAAATAACAGATGCATTCACAATACTAACTCTATTATGTATTATTTCTATTTTCATTGATTTATTCTAGTTTAATTTTGTTTTAGCCTTAGCACTTAGCGTAAGAAAGGAGAGGATCTATACTTATGCTAAGTGTGGCGGTAATACCTGGTAATTTAGTAATTAATGCTTTCACAAAAATAAAAAATTTCAACCGATAGATTGGGGTATTACAATGTTTTGTCCAACAATCGTTATAAAAAAAACATTCTTTTCCTATGTTTTTGGAATTTTGACGATGGTTTATGAACCATTATCAATGATTAGATAACCCTCGATTTAATGACAATGTGAAATTGTTATCAAATAGTGATTTTAACCATCATTTAAACCCATTTTTATAGTAGTGAGAGAAGGTACAACCCATACCTAATACATGTTAGATGTAAAACTAAACATATAAAATCATATGTTGTGATCAAGTAGGGTTGTCACATGATCCCAAACATACAAGATTATAAAACCAAAGAGGTAAAAAAAGAATAAGGATAAATGGCACAAGTGCCTATGAAAATTAGGTCACAAACCCCAACTACTATCGAATAATTCTTATCTCAACCCATCCCAAACAAAAAGCTATAGAAAACCATTGTACCTACACAAAGCATTAGAAAAGTGTAGTATCTATACGATATACATACTTAGTAAACATATCCTACTAAAAATGACAAAATGCTCACATAAAACATGTAGGTACATACTGGAAGCAATATATCATACTAAAGCTGATATCATACTAAACACTTAGAACATGCCTTACATGGTAATCACAAAAAACTATTCACATTATCATGGATTCACACTTTATATTACCTTACAAATTATCATATACAAATCTCTTCTATCATGTTTATGAGATAATCACTTATATCAAGGATAAACGTACTTTAAAAAATGTGAACATGCTTAGGTGAAAGATTACAAAGAAATATGCTAAAACATGAATCATCATATATTTTATGGAAATTATTTTATTCACACTATTCATATTATTCCTTATTATTCATACTACTCCTTACAATTCATATTATTTATCGCTAGTGATAATATTCATTTCAAATACTTAAAATCACGTGGAACACTTAGAATAATATAAAATACTTAGATTATGATCTTGAATATTTAAAATAATAGGATTCATCATATGCTTTACAAAATCATGCCATCGCGCTTTCAACTATATTGAAATAACACCTTTTACACTAAAAATATGAAACACATGTACGTGTAAGATAAATAACTTATTTGTTTATTTTACTTATTGTGATCATGCATGTACTCATTCCTTGTTATCCTATAATTACTTTATTTAAAACACAAAAAATTTGCCTATATTTTTTATTCTACCTTTTTACCAATTTCTCTTGCACATTTGGTTGTGGGCCTTATTACACAGGCGAAGGAACCTACTATTCCTTAGGATACTCTAACCATAAGTATTAATATTTCCTATAGGACTTGTAGGTCACTTCTAAACTAGAGAGATTTTATGTTACTGGAATTTTTTATATTAGTTAAACTATCATACCTCGAAGGTCATCCCGAAGTTAAACATAATTTTCTATGCCCAATGACTACGGTTGAACTGCATGTGCATGATGGCTACAAGTGTGATCCTTGCTACACGAGTAAAGGATCTTATTAATTTCAAATATATACTATTTAATTTTAACTTCACATTTTGATAATATATAATAAATAATAACACTTCTCTTATTTAAATCACACTTCATAATATAACACTAAATATCATTAAAATAACACCGACAACTACTAGCTTATGTCATGTTATAGTGAAGAAGATGACTACTATAGTAGAAATTCTATCCACTTGTAAATCCTAAACTAATCTTCTTATGTAGATAGATAGCATAGGCAGACAAAGTTTAGGGAATGAATCTATTTTATTGTATGTAAACAGTTAGGTATAATTTACATTAGCTAATTAGAGATTTAGTGAAAATATTTAATGTAATTATGTGATGAATTATGTATATTTTAGTCCAATTGTTCTTGTTTACTGTTATTGATTATATTTTATAGGTATTTGAAGAGATTGAGACTGAAAGGAGTTAAAGCACAATAATTAGAACAAATGAGAAGCAATAATGAGTACTCAAAGTATGTTGCGGTGCAAAGATAGAAATATTCGATGAAATTAAAATTTGGAAATATTTAAAAATAAAAGTTTTAGATATTCTTGGTATCTTTCCAAATATTTATAAATCATCCCAAAAGGAGGTCTAACAAAGAAGTTATCACTGAAACGCTAAAAACTGACGAAGTTGTCAAGAGCCATCAAGTCCAAGAGCAACACTACCAACGAATATTGAGCTACGGCTAGGCTCATTCTATGGTTTTTTAAGCGCACTTCTGATAGAGAGTAAGGGTAGAGACATACGAGATCTTTCTCATACATCTTGAGATAAGAGTTACACTTTCAACCACCACTTATCCCATCTCCCATCTATCATCTCAATTCTTCTTTATTAATTCCATTATTTTTCCTATTGTAATTCCAAATAAAGAAAGGTGGATTGGAGTCATCCGAATTGTAATTTCAAGGTTTATCTAAAAATTTCTTTCCATATCTCTCTATCTTCTTAGAATGATGAGTATCCTTGATTTTGCAATTATGTGTCACTAATTTTCTTGTACTAAGGTGAAGGGAAATCCCCTGATCTGGATGTGTTAAGAATATAAACTCTACTCAATATAATTTCTTATCATATGTATTGTTTTAATGTTTTAATTGGAATAATAGGGAAATTGATCACATTTCTATTATTATTTAGAGAAACTCCAGTAATATTTTAGAGATGAGTCGGAGTGGACTCCATTAGCAATTTAGCATGATTGGAGATCAAACCATAAGGGCGAGAGACGTTGGTTTGCCATATAAAACTAAAAAAAGGGAATAGAGATATTTAATAATGTGTTGTCTATTTTTTTCATTCATGCTAGAGATAGATGAGTCTCAATAGACAATAGGGTGCATCGGCTCAAGAGAACATTGCATTACATACTTTGGTTGGCATTTATCACTATGCATTTTGATTTTGGATATGGGGTTAAGGGGATTAACTGGAACCTTAGCCTTCCTTCTATTTAGATTTCACATGTTCTTATATCAGTGTTGGGTTTTGTTTTCATAGGTCTTCTTATTTATAGTTAGACATCAAAATTCTCCTATCGTTTATCAAGACATAGGAGATATTTTCACCATCCTTTTGCTCATTCCCTAGTCCTTGTGGGATCAACCTTACATACTACTCCGACACCGCATGATTGTGGTTAGAAAACATCATAAATGCTCATTTTTGGAAGTAATAAAATCTCATTTTTATTTACCAAAAAAAAAACAATAATAAAAAAATAAATTAGAAAATTCCATACTCTTGCTTGAACAATCATACATTTCAAATATATTAATAATCATCACATTGAAACAAGGCCATACACCTATTTTGAAAAAGAATATTATTCACAAAAAAATACTACTCATATTAGTGAAAAATGTAGAAATTAGCAATAAGCTTATATTTAAGAATTTAAAACTATTTATTGTAAAAAAAATACTATTTACGCTCAAAACTATTAAATTACTATTTATAAAAAGTACTATTAAGTGCTCGTTTGGTATGGGGGTAATAGAGGTGAAAAAATCACCCCGATATTTTATATATCTTATATAATTAATTAAAAATTAAATATTTTTATTATAATAAATAACCATTTTAGATTTTAATTTGATCTAAAATGCATATTTTATTAAAAATATATTTATTATTATTAGCTACTTAATATAAAATATACAAAATACATGAAAATATTTTCTACCCCTATTACCCCCATACCAAACAAGACCTAAAGATAATATTTAAATCCTTAAAAATAATTTCGACCACCAAAACATTCCAAAATCTACAACATATCTCATAAAATATCTCACTTTTATAAAAAGACACTTAAGTCCTAAAACACTTAAAAACTTCCAAAGTTGGATCAAAATAGTAAATGCCCATAAAACTTCATGAAAATTAGTATTAAACAAAATTTACACAATTATAACACACACTAAATTTTATAAATTAGCATACTCAAATCAAGATCAAGTAAAATACTTATATTACCCCTAAATCCTAAAAATACCAAAAAAAAGCCATAAACTCTTAGCACAAATGGATCTAGCTCATGAAATTTCATATGTTTAACATATAACACATAAATAGCATATTAAATCCACAAGAGCACTCAAAATTTTAGGTCATATATAAAATGACCATAATACCCCTAATAGGACCTAAAACATGATTAATTTTTAAACCATGCTACACTTGGAATTAATTCATAAAATTTTGCATAATTAACAAAAAAAGATGTATAATGAACACAATGAAATCCATAAAATTCAGCAAAATCACATATATTATGTATTTTCATCAAAATATCCTCACATGTGCTTAAACCTTCACTTAAATCATACATACCCTAAACATAATCAAACTCAAACATCATCTAAAGCAAAAGTGTTCTCAATAAAATTTTCTTAAAATCTTAAAGACGTTTCATAACCATATCCTATAAAAAACCACAAAATTGAAACCTCAAAAATAGGCAGATGCAACACTTTCAACGTTTTAACACATAAATTATGCAGACACTTCAAATTGTATCTAATTTGAGTATAGTCATATTTACCTAGATTCCAAAGCTCCTAAAAAATCTATAGACCCTCCTCCTTCAATCACAACATCCCCTCATAGAGGTATAAGAAGAATAAGAGGGGCCGCGAAAAAGAGGAAGGTAGAAGGGAGAAGAAGAAGTGGCTAATTTAGAAATGAGTGGAGGTGAATAAAAGAGAAATAAGTGGGTGAGAAATAAACAAAGAATGGTTGTAAGAAATTTATTTTAACTTAAGATATTTTGTAGAAAAAAAAATACCAAAGCACATGAGGGGAAGTATGGGGCCAACCTCGTGGCCGCCAAGGAGGTTTTCTCATCTATTTAGATAAAAAAAAATGGAGTTCTAGGATTAATTCTAACAAATTTTAGATAAGATTTGAGGAAGAAAAGTGTAATTTGGTATCTTATTATGTCCAAAAATATTTAATTAAATCCAAAAAATAAAAAAATTTTATAACATTTTACAATCATTTTATGCTAAACAAATTAAATTATATCAATTCCTAATATGTTGTAAATTTTAGGTAGCTTAAAAGGCTAGAAATGATGAAATAAAATGGTGGATAATACTTTTAATTATTTTATCAAAGTCTCCGTCTATGATTTTTAAAAGGCTTAGGAGACTTAGAAATTAGTAATATGGAATGAACACTTGACGTGTAAGAAACAAACTACATGCAACGCAGCAAGCCTACTATTTTTGTCACCACGCTATTCTTTCCATGCATGGGCACAAATACTTAATCTATAGTAATTTTGTGCGCTATTACTGAGAATAATAACATATGCCTTCCAATCAGCCCCGAAAGATCTCAAATATAATGTGATAGCCCATGCCAAGCTATTACTGAGAATAGATTTAAATAATATGTAGACAAGTACTTATTATCCCAAGCAGCTCGGACTGTACAAAAATAAAATTATTTCTGTTAGGTTACACCGACACGGTTCCTGGCAGTTAAGGACCATTTTCCCTTTCCGACGTAACCGCTGACTCATAATTCGAAGCGTCGGTCGATTTAAAAATAAACGAAAGGTTCGGTAACGTTTTGGAGTCCGTCCGAAGACCCAATCTTTGGGACTACGGCAATCGGCAATCGGCAGACGTCAGTTTCTTGACCGAGAGGCGGGTGGGTGAGAGGCAGTGCCAGCTTAATTAATTCACTAAGGACGCCGGCGCTGTATGGGAATGAAACGAGGAGAAATAAAACAATGATAAATTTTTTAAATACTATCAAAAATTAGTTTAAATGATGGATCCGTCCATTTCAAAGAATTTTCTAATTGAATTGCTAGATGGAGTGATGGGGAAGCTCCCATGATTTTTAAGATGTTGTCCCAGATCAAGCAGGTTGCTTCGGGTCAAAGCAAGATATTTGGAATCCGACAAACATTAGTCATTTAATAATTGAATAAAATTGATCCTTTGGATACAGAAAGGTTTACTAATATAAAATTATTCTATTTTAAAATTTGTATACCTAATTTAAAAAATTAGGTTGGACTAATTTAATATAATATATTTTGAGTGTCATTGCTTCTGTTATGAGAAGAAAAACATAAGGTCGTCAAATCCGATCGTATTGAGACCAGATTGAAAAATATTGGATAGTTTATTTCAATGGAATATGTTTTAGATTACATTGCAGTTGGACCACATATCAAAAAGTCCATTAAATCTAATTTTGCTCTAGTATTTAAACTACCGCCGAAAATAATAATCAAGTGAAATCCAAAAAGAGAAAGAGCACAAAATAAAATTGTATTGTTTGAGAGGGAGACAATGAATGTGTATCTCCTTCTTTGGAGGCCTTTAGACCCTAATTTATAGTTGATACATAATATTAGGTTTTGCAAGAGTCAGGGAATAGTGGTTGGATCATTCTACATGGATTTTTGAGTGGCCTTAAACCTTTGGGACGAAGGAGCTATTAAAAGGCTGATGCTTGGGATACTGACATTAAACTCATATTATAACTCCCTTTTTTTTTACATCCTACCACAAAAATTGGGATTACCCTACATAAAGGGCTTGAGCTTAGTTTCTTCACTCAGATGTGGTGTTTCTCGATACTTCAATTATCTTTGCATTTGCTTTCGTTCTTGGTGATGAGCATGAATTTGTTAGTGGTTTCATCGTTCGACATCAACGATCCTTTGATTCTTTATTGCGTCATAGCTTGGTGGCTTTGGTTGAGGTTATTTAGCTCTATAGTTGCTCTTATGTTTGCTTTAATCCTTCAAGGTCGTCTTGATTACTTGAAAACCCCTCACTTGGTAAATAACCCAGATTTATCGCTTGGATTTGATTTTCCTTTGCGTTTCAAGCAATATTTGTACTTAGCCTTCATAAATTTTGATACCTTCATTGCTCTGTTGCTGCTTTGTCAATAGTTCTTGGTTATTTTGGTTGATCGTGCATTGGCTTTAGCTTTTAGAGCTCGCCATGGTTTTAGCAGCAAAGTTTGAATTTCTTAGTATCTCATTTGCTCTTCCTATTTGGTGCTATAATTATAGCACTTATATTTTTCTCCCAATTTCTTTTTTTTTTCAAGCCTTTGTTACTTGTAATTACAAATAGTGTGAGCATAGAGCTACCTTTTTTTCTCCCTTATTATTCTACTAGCTTTTTTGAATTTTTCCCACTGTCTTACCTTCTTGTGAATGTTTGATGTGATTTTTGAATTTGAATCACGACCAAAATCTCCATTGCCAATTTTTTTTACCTTATTCTTATTCATCTACTCCTTCTTCTATGTCCTCGAATCAACTTCAAACTGATCCTTGGACTCACTTGAAGCCTAAGGTTTAGCATCTTGGAGCATCAACAACCGAGAAAGTCTCCTTCACATTTACTAGAGGAACTTTAGAATTACATTGCTCAAAACCCCATTGTTCAGTCAAGTTTTTCAAATATGTTCGGTTCAAGCTATTTGCCACAAACTCAACCATAAACTTCCACTACTATAGTTTTGGTGGCTAATCCCATAAAGACTGGTACCATACCCCCATTGGCTAACCCTTCAACCACTGGTGTATGGCAACACAACAAAGACAATAAGGGTCTTAAGATGGTGGGGTTGAGTCTTAAGTTGAGCAAAAACCCTTTGATTTTTCCAGTACACCATAGTAGAGAGATTGGCTGTAATACCCCGTATTTTTTAAAATCCAGATTTATCGAGTTTAATGATTTTTTTAGTGTAATTTGATGTAAACAATTAATTATTTTAATTTTAATTCGTTTTATGGATTTATCGACGATTCGAATTCATATTTGAATTTAATTAATCGTTGACGTTGCGAACCATTCTAGATAAATTCGTTTACGACAATGATTTATTATATTCTTATTAATTCGATTTTCGATTAAAAATATGTATTTTCATTCTTTCTCATATTTTTATTTTTAAAAGTTTAGATTTGTTTTCGATTATAACTTTGTCATGTGATTTTGACTTTATTTTAGAGTTGTAATTCGCTAACGAAATATATTATTTAAATTATGAAATTTCTGTTTAAATAGTTAAATTTATTTTAATTATTTTACCCGTAGAAAATATTTCGGACTTTAAATTTGTTTGTTTTCAGGAATCGTTAATATTTTTGGGAAGTTTTAAATTAAAAATATTTTCGGAGTTTATTTATGGGTCTCCTTCTGGAATTAATTTTCTCTCGCTTTATATATTTTTTTTGGGTGGCGGAAAACCGATTTCGGAAATTATTTACATTAGTCTCGGTTTGTTATAATTTCACTTAAATATTTTATTATATGTTTTTAAATATTATTTCGGGGTCTTATAATGTATTTATATAAATAATATAAATTTTTACGTTCGTTGATAAATTCTTCCGAAAATGTTCCCGAAATTATTTATATAGCTTTTATTAATTTTAAGCGCTTGGATCATTTCGAAATAATTTTCGTTTAATAAATTTTAGATAAAATATTCTAATAATAATTTTTAAACTTAAGTATTTTGTTTTAGGTGCATTTGTAATAAAAAAAAAAAGACCCAACCCGTCGATACCCGACCCCCCCTCTTCTTTTTCTTTCTCTCTTCTCTTTCCCATGGCTCCCTGCTCCCCCTTTCCCTGACTCCCTGTCCTGCAACCCTAACCCTCGCCCCTCTCCACCTCCCCAACTCCTTGCTTTGCCTCGTCATCCACCGTCGACAACCGCACAACTGCCGCAGCAGCCACCAGCAGCAGCAACGCGCAAGAGCAGCAGTGGGCGACAGCAGCAGCAGCATCGAACCGCAGTAGAGACAGCAATGAGCCGCACCGGTCGTGCCGCCGTCCGGCCACGGCGAGCTCGGGTGACGACCGGCGAGCCATCCTCAACCTCCGACACATCTTTCCCGACCTTCACCTGCCTTGAATTGTTAGTTTCGTTTGGTATAAATTCTGAAAAAAACCCTAACCCTTATTCTAATTAATTGGGTATGAATTAGCTTATGAAAGACTAAATTGATTGTTTGTTTATGTATATATGTGCTGTAAGATTAATTTGGATAGGTTAATTGTGTGGTTGTGTTGGAATTTTGGAAAAATTGGATTTTTGGCCGGGTTATGCCCGAATTTTTCGGATTCGTCCGATTTAGCTATTTTTGATAAATTGATTATACAATATGTTTTAAAATGTATCCAATTTCATTTTGGAACCGTCAATTTATATGTTTTGGCAAGAATTGATCGGATTTGCGTTCCGGGCCCAAAAATCCTAATTGTGCTAAATTGGGTATTTCTTTTATTGATTTTGATCAATTGATTATTTGATATGTTATAAAATGTGTTTAATTGCATTTCTAAACATTTAATTTGATTAAATTTATATAATTTTACCGAATTACATTTTCGGGCCTAAAACCCTAGATTTTAAGTGAGATTATGAAATTAGTTATTGGTATAGTTGTTTTGCTAAAATTAAATTTATAAAAGTAGTTGAAATGATCCTAATTGTATTCTAATACCTTTAATTAGAATTAATTGATTTGAATTACTTGAGTTTATATCGTGGACTTTAAAACCCTAATTTTGAAAATTGATCATCTGGAATTGATTTATCGGAAGATTGTTTTATTGAAATTGATTGTCTAGGTTTATCTAAAATTGATTGAATTGTGTCTTAAAATTATCAATTTGAGGTAATCAAAGCGATTTGGTTGATTCGTGGTTTAGGTATCAAAAACCCTAATCTTCGGGGATGATTTTATAAAATTAATTTTTGTTATGTGTATTTTATCTAATCGATTTATATCTTTGGGTTTTAAATCATTTAAATTATGTTTTAACCTAATCGGTTTGGAGTCGGTTCTATGTAAATGGTTGGGTTACCTATTTAGTTGTAAAACCTAATAAATAAGTTATTTTTGATAAATTAACTTACGATCGATTATTCTTTCTCGGGCTTTCCAAATTAAGTTGAAATGTCCCAAGTGATATTTGTATTAACCTGTTTTGAGTTGGTTTTAACCTTACATATTAATAGAGCTATGCTTTTAAGTTCTACGTTTTGGACACGTTTTCTAATAAAGATCATTTGTGTCGTTTATGTGTATTCAATTAGAATATGTGAATTATTGATTGATAGGATAGTTTCTAATTTAGTTTTTCGATTTCTATCGGATCTAGGAAATCTTTCTCGTGGATCCATGAGCTAGTGATCTCTCTCCCTCTTATATCGCTTAGCTAGTTTCGGATCCAGGTAAGTTCTCTACTTACCTCTATTTATGGGTATTCGTAAGGATGTGGCTAAGGTCCCTACATGTTATGTGACTTGTATGCTTTGGATGCTTTGTATCTATACCCTATCCTTTTGTGTATCACATGATTGTCCTAAATGTGTTTATGCGTAGTGATCCTGGAGTTAAGGTATGTGGTATGTGTTTTTCTTACGACATGAATGTGATATCCATATGTGATGATTATGATGTGATGTGACATGATGTAACCCTCTAGGACATGCATGATAGGGTGATTATTATTATTACTATTATTATTATGACATGGAGATAAAAGGGTAAAAAGAAATAATTGGGAAGTGAGTTGCTAAAAGGGAGTATAAGGGACCCAATTAGGGTTTGGGAAGAATTAGTAATCTGGAAAAGGCGAAAGTAAAAATGATTAACGGTGAGTGAGGTGCGGGTTGAGAGTGAGAGTTTATGTTATGAGGAATGATTATGGGTGTTTTGGTAGAGAATAAATATTGGGTGAAAAGGAGAGGTTACTTGTGGGAAATGAAAGGTACTAGGGTTGAAGTGGCCAACTAGGGTTTTAGAGTCACAGGTGGAATCGATGGGTAGAGCGATATGATTTGGGATTGGACCTAAATGAGATGAGGTGTTGAGGATAGATGAATTAATGGTAGTGAAGTAAGAAAGAGTTGGGCCACATAGGTCCGAATAGGGTCTCCGAGGAGGATCCCTAGATGAATGAGGACATACGGAGTCGATATCATATGTGTTAGGGTGGTCTATATTCTTGGAGATTGTGTCTTACTATATGCCACTATGCTTAAGTCTACGGGGGATGGATGTAGGGTGTGAGAAGAGGTACGAGTCTCAAAATATGGGACGATCCCTCTAGAGGGGAAAGAAGTAGAGTATCAACCGCATGCATGTCAAGGGTGCAATGAGATTCAATAAGACACGGATAAGACACTAATAACGTAAAGCGAAAGACTGTTGAGTCGAGCCCAGTCCGGTCCACCGGTTAGAATAGTGGTCAGAGGCGTTCTGCCCTGTGCGTTTCGTTCCTGTCCACCGGTTTAATAGTGGTCAGAGGTGTTCTGCCCTGTGCGTTTCGTTCTGATCCACTGGCTATAATAGTGGTCAGAGGCGTTTTGCCCTGTGCATTTCGTTCCGGTCCACCGGCTATAATAGTGGTCAGAGGCGTTCTGCCCTGTGTGTTTACTTCCGATCCACCGTCTATAATAGTGGGGGTTTCGGCTCAATAGACCCAAGTAAATAAGTTAATCCATGGGAAAATACTAAGTACTTACAGCGAAACACCATGTGAGTCGGGGCCAGTCTGGTCCACCGGTAAGAATAGTGGTCAGAGGCGTTCTGCCTTGTGTGTTTACATCCGGTCCACCGGCTATAATAGTGGGGTTCCCGCACTCACATGGACTATTAAAGAATATGTGTGGAATGAACATATTATTAATGAGAATAAAGAATAAGTCTAATTGGACCATGGCCGACTTTATTATCTGTATTGCTATATGTTGCTTACATGAGTATGCCATATATTGAGTTTTAATAATATGGATTATTCCTACCTGAGGCGTATGAGCCACTTTATGTTTCGATTATACCACGCTTATATGTTTAAATAGAATGTTACATATGTTTTATATGTTACTTTAGGTGTATGGTAAGATTCATGCTGTGGGTTGTGAATATGCATGATATTGTATCAACGTATTGTATCCGGATTTAATATGCACTTGATTATATCTCTCCTATAAGATAGGGTAGCGGGACTTACTCAGTATTGGACCCGTACTGATACTACCTTGGTTGATTGGGTCTTGTGATGATTCACCGATGGTGGGGAGCAGACCTCTTGTGCAGGTTTAAGATCGGATACTATTTTGGGGGTGGAAGGCTTGACTTGAGTGAGTAGGCAGTCCGGATATTTATCCTTCGGGATTTGTTTTGTTTAATTGTCTTCATCTTTGGAAGTTACAAGTGTTGTATTTAAATTTCCAAGGGTTTTGTAATTGACTTTTAATTTCTCATAACGTCGTCATGCTTTTAAAATTCGAATTTAATTGTTTGACAGGTTTTAGCCTTGCATCTACCATGAGATAGATGGTTGACATGTATCTTGTGTTAGATGTGGCGGTAACATTTTCCAAATTCGCTCCTTGCTTCCGCTTTATTCTTTAAAAAAAAATCTTTTTCAGGAGTGAAATTTGGGGGTGTTACATTGGCTACTTGAGAGAGAAGAATTTTATCCCTAATGAGTATGAACTTATCGTACCTAACCTAGAAGGCCGAGCTCCCCATCCTACCATAGAGTGTATTAACTCAAATGTCGATTGCTTTAAAGGGGATTCAAACTACCCATTCATCCCTTTATTCAGAGCTCTCTTTACTTCATTGTATGCTTGGTGGCATAGTGAACACTAAATACATGGAGGGTTATCTCTTCCTTCTTATATGTCTACCATGAGTTATGGGTAACTTCGAGCCTCATAGTCTTTCGTCACATATTTATGCTTTGAAATTCATCTCTCGAGTTAGAATTTGGTCCAATCTAATCTTAGAGATTTTTTATATTCATCTATGAATCTTGATATTCTGTATATAATTGGAAGGATCAAATTTTCTTTGTGAAGTATAAATAGCCTTAGGGTCTTCCAAGATGGGGGTCCAATCAAGGTCGGTCTTAGATAAATTGGGGCCCTAGCTATATTCATGCATGAGTTAAATAACTTTTAATAACCAATCCAATATTTATCAAAAAAAAAATTATATAATTTTAGTATCATAACATTTGATTAAATTTTATTATATAGTATGATGTTTCTAAAGTTCCGAAGCAATATCAGATTTAGTTTTATGAATACATATAAAGCAAATATTGTGGTTTTAGGACATTTTTAAGACCAATCTTATGCGGAATGCATAATAATATCGGTAGTATATAGCAAGATTGAATAATAAAAAAGAGCAATGCATATTAGTTATGGATAATCAAATAATAAATAAGTAAGAAGAACAACAATACAAGTAGATTGAAAAAAAATGCAATAGAAGACTTAGGACCATTTTTTCTGTTCACTCATACACTCTACATTGTTTTATTTTCTTTCCATGTATATATTTATATATATATATTATATTAATAGTTGGGGCCCTCGTATACTTGGGCCCCTAGGCCTTGGCCTAGGTGGCTTAAGATTAAGGTCGGTTCTGGGGTCCTTGGACACCTACACATTGCACGACATGAACCCCAAACTTGAAGGGGTGGCTTTATGGCCTTAGAGAGTTTGAAGGCTCATATTGAAGATATTATAATAATTTATATGTCCTTTTCAACATCAAGAACATCATTGAGGGCAAGACCTTATCTTACCTTCATAAGGCAAACCTATGACTTTTATCTTCCAAGTTTGAGTATTGTTACTATATTTAAGCATAATATCAAGTACAGAAGGTTGAGTTAAGCAAGAAAGTCTCATGAATAATTCCCCATCCTACAAATGTTAATTCTAATAACTTTTCTCCATCGGGCATGGGGGTTATCTAGGTTCATCGAATCAAATATGTTATCCCTTTTATGGGTTAAACCTAAGTTGCCTTGCTTACTAAGGTTACGACCTCTTCTACCCTAGCTTAGGGGACCCCTCATCCTAAAGCCATGTCTATTAGAAAAGGTGGCAACCCAACTATAAAGAAGACTTTTGAGGGTGATAACTTAACTACTAGAAAATGGGAGGTATCCCTTATTAAACAGCAATCAAGCTGTGTAAGAAGATAGATTGAAAGAGAAAACTCAGGCTTGAAAAATGAGAGGAGCCTATTTTTTATATTATTAATGAGCGTATAAGTTTTATATTGGCCTTTGTAACTAGCTCACTAACTACTATATATAAAAACAGTATTAAGTATTTACAAATCATTTACAACTTAGTAATATGGAATTTTACATCCCCTCCCCCTTAGAGGACCTAGGTGGTAACTTTCAAGGCTCTAGATCGGTGGGGTCACCTTTATTCTCTCAACTACTACTTCTATTGGTGATGATGATGTTGCTTTTCCTAAGACAGTCCTTGTTTCACTCGGTGCATCCCAAATAAGAACCACTATTAATACTTTTATTCTTTCTAGTTCTTCTAGTCCTTTATTTTCTTGTTCTACCTTGCCTTATTCTTCCTCCACCTTAGCTCTTTCTTATTATATGTTAGTGGGGATAACCTCATACACTGTGAGCACTTTAGATCAACTTCCTTAACTACATATATATATTTAAACAAAAACATCCAATGAAAGAGAGTTTCCACGGCAATATTTTTGGTATCTTTGTCCTTTCTTACTCCAGCAGAATAATATGGGCGCACAAGGTTAGGAGGGCTGCAGGATCTTGATATTCAACCCAAAATAAGGGACATGACCTTGAATTAATTAATGAAAGTTGAGGTGCATGAATCCCATGAACTTCCCTCGTTTTAGACATGCCATATCTGAACCCCGACAAATACTTCACTCATTTATAGATATAATTATTTATGATTTTGGATACAATACAAGAGTGAAAGAAGTAACTTAAGTGGTCAAATAGTTTTGTGAAGCTTATTTTTAAAATATTGTTATTTGAGAAAATTAAATTTTGGAAAGGGTTTCTAGACTAAAAGTTTCTAAAAAATAATTATTTTGAATAATTACATTTTAAAAGTAATTCAAATCAAACGAGCATTATATTATTCCTAGAGAGTTAGAGTTACTTGCCTTATTAGTTTGTTACAATAAGAAAGATGACATCAACCAAGAAAAATAATAATACTTACATAGTGAAGAAATTGAGGCAAAACCTTTGGTAGAGAGCTAATGGTTGTATGCGGGACATTGAACGAACGGTTGCTAGACTACCAGGCATAAAGAATGGGCGATATCGTCGATGGAGCAAAGAAGGCGTATAGATGAGAAAGGAGAAGAAGGGCATACATTCGGACAGGCAAAATGAGCAAACAAAAATAAAAACCAGTTTTATTATATATATGCGCCAAACACAAGTTTAGTTACGGAATTGCCATTTGTAAATTTGGGCCATGTCTTTTTCTACTTTACCTTACCAAGCAATTTGCCCCCTTCTTTTGATTTTGACTGTTGATTTTGTACATCCGACGATTACTGTGTATTCTCATTTCTCATCCGAAGTTTAGTTCTTATTTAATCGTAAATCAATCAATTAATCTCTCTCTTTGTACACACAACCACACGATTAATTTTGTTTTGTTACCAAAAACCATGTTATTTAACAAAATTAACCAACCCTTAGCTATTTTGACCATTAACTAAACCCAAAAATTATGATTTGGTCTGATTTAATTAATATTATAATTATATTATAAGCACTCCTAAGTATGCCACTGCCCATCATATTTTTGATGAATCCCAACTCATTATTCATCACCCCTAGTATGATTTTTTGGTTGTGATATCCCCCCCTTTGGATCGGTGACTATATGAGTTTTACATGATGATTATTTTTTTTCTGATGATTATTTAAGTTTTAAGTGATGCTTTTATCCATAAGTAGTTGTTTGAATTTTAATTGATAAATATTTGCGTCTTATGTAATGATTTTTCTTCTTCCTTGAGTCGGTAATTATTTGAAATTTAGCTAGTGATGTTTTCATTAATTGTTATATATATATATATATATATATATATATATATATATATATTTAACTCTATCGATGATTATTGTTGTTAAAAGTGATAATTTTAAATTGATGATTGAGGAATTATAAAAATAAGATGTGGGCTATATCAGTGAGAATCATACCCACCTCCAACATAATATTAAAAGAAAAAACACTTTATTTATTTATTTCCATAGTCGTATTATAACACATTATGTTATACAGGATATTCTGCATATTTGTGTGATAATGCCACATAAGTTGGTTGTGCCTTTTTTATTTTATTAAATTTTTTTCCTTTTATAATAGTCCTTATAGAGATATATGATCATATGATATCAGACTGCTATTAGCTAATTATACCCCATTAGACAAGGCAACAACTAGCTTCAGGATCTATTTCGTTCTCAATATATTATTATTATTATTTAACTTTTTGGTAAAGGGCATATGCTGTAGGATAACGAGAAGGGAATTAGAATCCTCTTGCACCAAAAAAAGCAAAATCCCTCGTCCCCAGGGCCCCCAACCTGCCTGTCCAACAGCCTTAATTGGAGGAAAGTAAATCACGGTGACCCAACGATTAAGAACATAGCGGTCCACTGTCCATGTACCCACAAGGAGTCACCCCTACATTGGAGGGTTGAAACTCCCACGCTGCGGCTGCCATGACATTTGAACCTGGGACCTCTTGCACTAACTAACCATGCCTCAACCGTTAGGCTACGTCTGTGCGGGCGGAAATTAGAATCCTAGTTCTAAAGGAAGTTGCGCAAGGCAAAGTACATAATAACTAAGCTACAAGCTCACAGTCAAAATATTTTATTTTTAGCTTATGATAGTTACCCGCCTACTACACTGTTAAGGAAGCCCAGACATTAATTGTGGACGTGTTATTCTTAGTTCATTTTTAAGACTAATCAGATCCAAATCAATAAATTTTTTAATAATTATAAAATATATAAAATTAGTATAAAGTCATAATAATAATAATAATAATAATGCTAACAATAAAAAAACTTAATTATAATGATATTTATAATAATTTTTTTAATTTAAACCAGATTATAGATGAGGTCGGCGAAAATTAGTATGTCTTGAAAGAAGGCCAGGTGTTTATGAGATCTTAGTTCATATCAATACGGCATTGCTATGAGGCTAATTTTAATTTATGGCCTATTTGGTTCTTAAACTGCCTTTATTTTCAGTTTATGACCGTCACCGGCCTACTACTGCAAAGGAAGCCCACGCCACTTTCAGGCGACCTGCATTGGTTCGAGCCTCGAAGGTATTAGCCATTAGGCCAGGCAACCGGCGTGATCCACTTGGAAAACCAGGGAATTTTTAGTCAGATGTTTTCCTTTTTAATCTAAGGAAGAGATAATGCATTATGAGTTTAGATCTAATATGTAATAGAATTTTGAAATATTATATTATTATAAATTTATACTGTTATATACCAAATGACTATTTCTCTAAAATCTAAAGATTATATCTTAAAGTAGACAATTGATTATCTACCGTGCAAAGATATAAATTTATAAGTTTGGATTACTTTTTTGAAATTTCTTTATGATACTATATAAGAGGTTGAAATTTAATTTACTTGGTGTATTTTCCTTAAATTAAAATTATATATTGTATATATCCTTTATCTTTTATTTAAAAACAAAAAAAAAATTCTTTCTTTTCCCCACATTATAAAAAGGAAAGATTTCCCAAATTTTCTTCACAAGCGGATACTCATTCTTTTGTAGTTAAAATATAGGCTCTCCTGTTTAAATCCTCAAAATAGTGTTTCATAATATATGTAAATAAATTTATTTTTGTGGTTTTTTTTATATTGAAAAGGTGATTTCATTAACTTGCATGACAAAAAAAGGAAACAGTTCCATAAATGGGCACATAAAATTGCATTATAGATAAAGAACGTGCTTTTCTTCCTTTCTCTCTCTTTTTTAAATAGAAAAGAACAGAACATGTTTAGATGTTCAAATGGGCTGTTTGACTAAAAAAAGTGTATTTAGCCATTAAAAGTTTTGTTTAACGCACTAGTCTTTTGGTACGTAAAGCTCCTATAGTTGTCTGACACTTTTTTTTTGAACCGAAAGCCCTTTTTTCACAACTTGTTGAAGTAGTATTTTATAAAAATGTGGTATGGTTTTAAAATTTTAATTAATTTTTATATTTTAATTTTTAAATATTTTTTGTCTTCCAATCTTTAATTATCCTTTTATCATTACCCTAGTTATGTAATTATATGCCAAATTTAACAACTAGCTCCGCAAAAACTTCATAAATGTATTTATATGTGTGTGTGTGTTGTGAATATTCTATTTATATATTATAGACGGATATATTATGAACTTGTATTATATTAAATTATAAGTTTAATAGTCCCATTAGTATCATCAATTGTAATAACTTTTTCTATTATGATTTTTATGTATACTTCATCTTCTTTTATTTTCTCTAACTTCTTCTCATAATTGATATAATAAGTATGAGTATTATATATATAAGATATTTTGAATTGTGAATGAAAGAAATAACTTACACGTATCATTGAAAATCAAAATTCATATTCTCTCTTCCACTCTATGTTATAAAAATATCTCTCTTTAAATTTATTAATATTATATATATATAGTACATTGGAGATGGAGCCTATGCACCATATGAGACGCAAACCTCCAATTAGTGACTTGTAGGTATAGATAGATGATCATCATCATAGAGCACTTTCCAATATGAGTCTATAATTTCACTATTAATAATCTGTGTAGTTTTTACACTAAGAAATCTTTTAAAAGCTTTAAGGTCTCTATTAAAATGACGGTATATGACAAATCATATTCATCTACAATTAATACAAAATGTAAAAATATAGTTTTAAATATGAAATTGATCCTCAAATTAGTGTCATTGCCAATTTATTAGTTCATAGGTAGAATTAATAGCTTGAATTAGGGGAGTTCAAATGAATTGTTATGGTTTAATCTAATATTAATATTTTAATTAATGTAATTTATGGTCAAACCCATGATAGTTAGAAGTAAGTAATTAATAATTTCAAATCCAACCCATTATATGTAACCCTTAAATTAAATGAGTTGACCATATGTTGACGTAGGTTAATAAACACATAAACTTTTTACTACCTCTGCCTAGAAGTGACAATCAAGTTAGGTGATTCTAGTTTGGGTTAGGTTACTCCCACCTCAGGTTATTTACGGATTATTTTTCTTTATAGGTAAGTTGTGGGTTGCATTAATTCATTCAAGTTGGGATCATTTCAAGTTATTTTAGAAGTTGAGTCAATTTCTGGTTTAGGTCGTTGCAAATTCTGGTTGTGTTAACTTGATGGGGCTGGTCAGGTTTGAGCTTAACTAGCTTGCATTTGAGTGATTTAAATTGGACGAAATGAGGTTTAGTCACAATGGACATAATCGATATTGAATCTTAGTGGAGAGGCCCGAGTGGAGTTGGGTCAAGTTGGTCAAGAGTTGGGTTGGACTGGGCCAGGGTCGAATAGGGTTGGGATGGTGCCAAGTGAAATTGCTTTAAGTGAGGATAGAATTAGGTGGGGTTTGGTGGAGTCGGTTGGGACCGACGAGGTCCGAACAAAAATAATCTGATTTTGATAAAGTTGAAGTTAATATTCATTAACTCACGTCAACCTATAAAAGCTCATGGATTAGTCCATACTAATTAATCTTAGTTTTTAACCCATTACAGGTTAATCTAAGTGAACATTTACTAAATAATAATACAACCCATCTAACCCATAAATCTATTTTTATGGGTTAGATTATATAAGATATGACTAACTCAACCTATTGAGGACTGCTAATTTAAATTTGTTGGACAAATGATACATATTAGTTCCATACATATAAAATGCATCAAAATTATTAACAAAAGCCAATCAACAATGAGCGATTCTTTACCAATTTTCGGCCCATTTTTTTAACCGATCCACCGGATGTTGGCCGTTTCAGTTGGTTCTTTACTAGTTTTGAATGGTTCTGAAATCATGAAGACTAGCATAGGTAGCCTAACCGTTGCTCGAATCAGTTTGCTCATCAGATCGGTTTGTCCGATCAAACTTATGAATAGTAATATAATAAAAAGTCGGCTAACTGTCTAATAAAGACTCCTTAGACTTCCTTTGCTCAGTCAAGCCAAGCATGAAAACGAAAACAAAAGGGTCCAACTTTGATTGATTCGATTTGACCACTTTATTTGCGTCCCGCAAAGATCGCTCTGATGCTAACATTTTAATTATCCCTCCAATTGAATATTTTTCCCTTAAGAAAATTTTGAAAAGACTAAGGATTCGATCCAAATCTACCTGATAGTTTTATTCAGATGGCTTGCACACGGATTCTAATTATGTCAGTGACAAAAGAATACACATCTCGATAGTAAACTTAGTTAGGATGGAATAAATCTGGCATGAAACTGACATGCCCACTGTCGTAACTTCATTTTGCTGTGACAAATTGTAATCACAATAACTTTGTATGGGTGGGATCATTATATATGCAGCGACTAGCGACTTTAGGGCTTAGAATATAGTTATTCCCCTTGACCGCCGGCTTTAAGTTGGCAACCACCTAGTGGGACGTCTGTCCTAGGAGGCAGGGAATTGCAGAGCTTAATAGACTAGTCTAAGTGTGGACTGCGGAATGGTCCTGGTCCTCGATCTTGGTCGTGGTCCAACTATTGAAGTCATAGTGGCGGCGGCAAATTAGTTGTTAAGCCATTAACAACTCAAGGTAGTTCCTTCAAACAGTGATGGCTTACCATCTTTCATTGATTATCATGTAGAATTTTGCTTAGCCATATATATGATTAACTAGATAAAATTTGATCTATTGGTAAAGATCAACTTTAAGATACCACAGAACTCAGGATCAAATCGTTATCTCTATCTCTCTTTTGGTATTATAACACAGTTATAGTGCCATCACCTATATAGTAAGTTGTACTTATTCTTACAGGTCTCCTGTGAATCTAAGAAAAAAGAATTACTAATATCCATTATTTTGTGACACATATTTAATTATACCCAATAGCATTAGTATACAACAACAGTCAAACTCCAAATGTTGTTTCCGCTTGCATTATTGTGTTTAGCTCAAAAGGTACTTACAACTTAAGAAGAAGAAAACCTAACATTTTTATCTTAACTTCATAATTCTAGGGTTATGGTGACACCATATGTTGGCGCCATGGGAGTGAGGCATAAAGAAATTTAGTCATATGTTTGTATCATGTATGGCTAAGTGTTGATGCACGTGTTTACTTTTTATTTAGCTCAAAGAATAAGTTGATTTTTAACCCTCTATTCCCTAACAACATGTAATGAGATGCCTGAGACCACCTACTTCATCATCATCATTATTATTGTTATTATTTTTATAAGTAGAATTTTATTAACATTAAACCACAAGCAGTAGCAAAGCAAGGATTTTGACTTCATAGTGTCCTTGTCTAAAAGATAATTGATCAATTAGGGTTTTCTAACAGTTGAAAAAATAAATCAATTAGGAAACTAATTAGGAATTAATTAATTAACAAACTAGTTAGGGTTTAATAGATTAATAAATCAAGGCAAGGTTTTTCTAAAATATAATCATAAGGAATTGAGATACTAAGTTAACAAATTATTAGCTATTAATATATCAATTTTCAATCATATAAATCATTTATATCCAATGATTCAAAGATAGGGTTTATTATAAGCACTAAGTAATACAAAAATATAGTTATCAATCCTCAATTAAATAAAGGGATATATCCATTATTACTTGAGAAAAAAAGATTGAATTAGGGTTTGTTTATTCATATCTCAATCTTACTAGGCATGTCGTACGAGGAAAAGGAGAAATAAAGAGAACAAAGTAATTGGTCCTTATTAACTAGGCCAAAATATGTTGTTTTAACGCTTAATAAATCACACAAAAACACCTAGCCAAGGAGTTGAACCTATGACTTCTTACTAATGAAACACAAGACCTTTAGTGTCCTCATCGCCCAACCAACCTGATTTGTCTGCATGGTATCCATGTTCTATTTTATACATACATGACCTCATATTTAAAAAAAAAATGCTCGATACTTCTCTACCAGGGCTCCATGTTTTCCCATAATTACAACGTAATAAGCATGCTTAATATACTTTATACATCAAAACTTTAATGTGTTATCATACGATGTCCAATATTTTAGTAGAATATAAGGATTATCTGATTTCTAACAAAACACAAATTATAGACAACCTAATAATTAAAAATTATTAGCTCCATAAATCAACATCTTTTACTTAAAAATAAAACCAACATTAACCATATTAATATCTAACTAATAAAATAACAATTTATATTAAAAAAATGTATCAAGGTAAAATTACTAAAATATCCTCAAATTGCAAGGGGAGGAAAATGGGTAACCTCATGTTGCATGGGCATGCAATGTGAGTCTAGGCATGAAGAAAAGGTGGCTAGGTGGTGGTGCCGCAGGAAGCTAAAAGTGGTGGTTGTGAGTGGTGAGTCAAGGGCTAGAAGGTAAGTCATTGGTGCTTAGAAAGTATGGTGGTGATGGATGCTTGAGGCTCAAAGGTGGTTGCTTGCTCGAATGGGCAAATCAGGGGGCATAGTTGGTCCATGTGAAGAAAGGAACGCTTAGCGTGGCGATGGTTGGTAGAAAATTGTGGTGGTGTGGTGGAGATGGACCCGATGGATGGTTGTAGGAGGGGTAAGGAGGGAGTAGCTGGTGGTGCTTGGTGGTGTCAACAAAGAACATAGGAAAAAGAGCATGACTGAGTGTTAAGGTGTGATGCAAAGGAAACAATTGTGGCTGGGTTGAGGTGTGACCACACAGGTAAAGGCAGAAGAAGGGAAGAAGGAGAATTATGGAAGGCTTTGGCAGCAATGGTGAGAGGAGTGGTGTTGGCAGCAATAACATAATTGTATTATTCCAAAATATTATAGAATTTTAATTTTGATTTATCAGACATGTTAATCTAACCTAGTTCCTAATATTTAGATTTATCTTATTTTACTTTAACCTAAGCCAACCTCAGAAAATTTATAGATAATTTTTTTTTAAATATTTACATGCCTAAAATTTAACCCTAAACTTAAACCTAAATTCCACACTCAAAATTCCCCCCTTTCCTTTTTTTCCTTCTTCCTTCTTTTTATTTCATTATTTTTTTTCTTTCTTACTTCCTTTCCCTCCTCTTCTTTTTTTATTTTTCTAATTCCCAAGCTACATCACCCTAGCCCAACTCCCCCTTCTCTAATTTTTTTTCTCTTCTCTCTTCCTCGGGAGAGCCCAAGCCTACTACTTTTTTTCTTTCTTTTCCTTTCCTTTTCTCTCTTTTTCTCCCCCACCTATTGCCTTCCCCATGTCCCTCCTCATTTCCTCTCTTGTCCCAAATTGGAACTTATGGCCTACACATAACCCCTCCCTTACCCTCTCGACCATGCACACCCTACATCATCGCCTTGCCATGCCCTATACAACCCTGCACCCTGTACCTACCCCCGCTCCCCATCCTTCCCCCTATAGCCATGCACCCTAAAAGATCCCCCTGCACTCCCCTTGTCACCTTCCCTCTTCCACGACCCACAACTATATATATATATATATATATATCCCCTCATCTAGATCCTCTCTTCCTTTCCCTCATCAACGAGCCAGTCAAAGCCCTACCCTTCTTCCCCTATTTTTCCCTTAGCCAACCTCCCCACCATCCCTTCCCTACCTGCACCACACCAACACCCCTTGCCTAACCATACTGCTTTTTCGTCTCTTGCGTTGCACCCATAGCTGGTTGCACCAGTGCCACCAACCCCCTTTTCCCCCCTCCTTGCCACCATCATACCTGTAATACCCCACGCAGACACCTCCGCCAACATTACCACCACACCAATCCCTCCTTTCTTCCCTCTCTTAGCCACTATTCTTCTGACACCAGTGTCAGCAGCCAACTCCACCACCACTACCTGCCACCAACTCTCACCAATCCTAACACCAACACCACCATCACCTCAATCCCAACTTCCAACCTTTAACCATCCTCTAAACATCACTACCGCCGTCGTACGCCACCCTGCCCAATCTTTTGCACTTTGGTTATCTCCATTTTCTTCCGCCTATTTTAGTCTTCTTTTAGGTTGAAATTATTAAAAAGTCTAAACATTGTATATCCTTATTTCTAGGTGATATTCCGACAGTAGTAGAGGAGGAAGCATAAGTCTTGCACGCTTAAATATCAGATCCGATTTAGTAAGGATACCTGTCACATATATGGTTTTGTTTTGTTATAATGTATGTCCTTGTTTATGTTGATCTGTTGATTACATGGTATGAAATATTACTTAACTTTGGTATTTTATATATATATATATATATATATATATATATATATATATATATATATATATATATATATATATTATGGTGTTTTGCATGATGGTAGAAGAAGGTAACAAAGTTGCTAAATATGATTGTGTTGAGTATGAAGTACCTATGTATAATCATGGCCATGCTTTTCATGTTATGATATGTGTGGGAGGTTGAAAAGTCTTTCATGTTAGGAGTCCTGTAATTTAAGGAAGGGGAAAATAGGCATTTTAGTAGCTTGGGGGCATTTTGGTCAATATGGTTGAAAAGTGGCATGTTGAGTACCTTAAGGTATTAGATGACTCAAAATAGGTTAAGGTTGCTATATACAATAATTGGAGTGATGATGAAGGCTTTATGGCTAATAAAAAAAGGGAAAGGTCTTAAGTATGACTAGTAAAACCTAAGGGGGATACCAGGATCACATGTGTGAAAAGTGGGAGGTTGGAACTAAGAATTGAATACAAAGTTAATGATGGCACCTTGGGTAGGCATACAAATTTAGGGAGTCATTTGATCTCTAAAGACGGAGTGAGGACCAAAATATGAAATTAAGATTTTGGGGAGGACCAAATGGTAACTCTAGGGTAGGTTATTATCGCATGAGTAAGACATGGGATTTGGACCACAAACTTGGGATATGATGTCAACAATAAAATTTTGGAAATGTTTATTAGATTTTGTAGCCATACAGGGTCTAAGGGAATAGTTATGACTAAATGGGGGAAATAAGGTTTTGGAGGAGGTCTAAATAGTAACCCTAAAGGTATGTCATTATCGTTAGTGTAAGTTGTGGCAATTAGACCACGATTTTTGATTTAATGGTTAAAAACAACAATCTATGCATGGGGATGGAATTTGGGGACTAAATGAGTATTAGATAAGGGACTATATTTGGTATAGGAAATTAAGGTTTTGGAGGAGACTCGAATAGTAACCCTAGGGGTAGGTTATTATCACCTGTGTAAGACATGGATATTAGACCATGGTTATTGAGTAAGTGATTCATAATAACTTTTTAAGATTGAGTATGGAAATTAGGGACTAAAGGGGTAATAAAGAAAAGATGATGTGAGGGTTGTGAGATTAGGGTCTCTAATGGAAATAGGATTTGTTCTAGGGTAAGTGTTAGTGTAACACTCCCATTTTACCAGCTGAAAATTTTTATGTTTGCAAAAGCATTAATTAATAAATTACCACGTTTTACCACCGCACTTAGCATAAGTTTGGATCATCGCATTTCTTTTGCTAGGTGCTAAGGCTAAAATAAAGTCAACTAGAGTAAATCAACAAAAATAGAAATAATACATAATAGAGTTACAAATAAATGTTGTAGTAAAACAATATAACTAAAGTACAGTACAAGACGTAAGAGTCCAAAGGAAAATCGATTGTAACAAAAATCAGCACTCGAAGGTACTACTCCGGTTTGCCTTAACTCTTAGACCCAAAGGCTCATTCTAAAAATTGAACCTCTTCCTAAGGGCTCTACTTGTTCTACTCGCGCCTATAAGTTTCATGTCATTCCATGGCCCTCACATAGTCATTTGCAAAAGTAGTATCAATACGACTTCCTCGTACTGAATAAGTCACAATACCTCAAAAGAGACAACATACCCACATTCCCTATAGTCGCATAAAAATCAAAGAGCATACATAGCCACAAGGTATAAACCGTACAAACAATACTCATAGAGCAACATATATCATGGTCGAAGTATCAACTCAATAGGAAAACATACCAATCCACTTATCATCATCTCAAAGTGTCAAGTCATATTTGATTAGTTAAATACATTCCAATTATAGTGGCAAGGCACTAAGGCGACTACCAAACCAATAAATCCAACATAAACTAAGGTAAGGCACTAAGGTAACTACCAAACTAACAATCCATTTCTTTTACTACATAACAAACCTTTCCATTTTCACTTCCTTATTCGAGAGGGATAAAAATTATCCTAGGGACACCACAATAATCCTGGTCATATCGGCACCCGAAAGAAACATAGTATCCTCTTAATTTCAATCACATAGTTTTTAAGTATCGATACCTTCTATAGGGTCTGTAGGTCACCTATAGAGTAGAGTAGGGCCTTAAAAATTGGAGCACAACCGCATACTAGTGAACCAAAACAAGATCTAACACCTCACCCCCTAAGGTAGAAATCCCTAGAGAGCAACCATTCCCATCTCGAGGTCTTTCACTTTAAGTATGAATATCTTATGAGGTGATCACATAAGTCACATAAAACATAGAAAATTTTATTTTCCATACTTAACCATTTTCCCTTTTATTTCTAATAATTTAGATAAACCCTAAGGTCATAGATCTAAGTCAAACCAAGCTAAAGCTAAGGTCAACCTATAAAAAGACTAAGGTCATCCTAACATTAGGTTAAAGTTACTGAAATACCCTTCAAAACCCTAATTTCCTCATTTTATTCATTTTTTGTATCAAACATTATCATCACGAGAGATTTATCATGATAAGGCAACAAAGCAATATTTCACATTATTTTATCATGTAGGTAATCTTTGTAGTTTGATAATTAACTATATTTACCACTTTTCATGCATTTAATTAGCTGCGCCCACTAAAACCCTAATCATGCAACTAACATATACCACATCTTTCGTGCAACATACACGTGCATATTTAAAGTATGAGACATTATTTAAATATAAATGTTATCATCATAGTATATGTAGGAGCATATCTCTAACCCTAGGTCATGCGAAATAGAATTTATCATAAGCTAACCCTAATCATATACATATGTGTCCATGTGCATTATAGTAACTCTACTTCCATGTGTGAGAATTTATGAGGTATATACCATGGGATTTGAATCATAACATGATAGTAATGGAATCCCTAAAAAAATCTTATACAAGTGGACGTAAAAATTTTGACATATTACCATACATATAGCTTAATTATTGATAATCATGAATATCATCCTTTCAGCATATTATTAATTTATCATGCATGCTAAAATACTTAAAAAGCACACACCCTATCATGATTCTAGGTTAAAAAGTTCCTATCATGCTTACACATAATTATCTACTATCCTATGAGTGATTGGATTTACCTAAATCTAAGCTTGTACAAAAATACAAAAGACCACCTTCTTTGAGGTCCTCAAAGATTACCTACAAAGTTAAAACCTAATAACACATGTATTAGCATTTAATATATCATAAAAATAACCTAAAATTAATTAAATCAACTCAAAACAACTAACTAGCCAAACAAAGAGCAACACCACAACAATGGAACTCATGGACCAAAGGGAGGAGGAACGTCGAATGAGGGAACGGAGAAACAACATGAATGGCCGATGCAAGGGGTGTAGGTTCGGTGCTTTTGGGTGAAGCTGTAACACCCCCAAAATTCACTACTGAAAAATTTCATTTTATTAAAAAGAATTAGCGGAAGTAAAATAATAAAAGTGTGAATTCTAGAGATATTACCGCCACACTTAGTACCAAATCGGTTCACTTATACCGTTCTAGTACCAAGTGCTAAAGCTAAAAAAATACAATACAACTTAAGAGAAACTCAAGCATATTTAAATTAGAGTAGCGTACACAACACTTTACAAAAATTAAAATCCACTAGTGGTGGTTACAAATCAACAAATACATTAAAACTATAAATTTTAAAGGCGAAAGAGTACAACCCTAGGATTTTTTTCGGATAGTACCTTATGCTCTTTCCCAAGAGCCCACTTGATTAGCACCTGAAAACGACTTGCAAAGCACACTACCCATTGAATAGGCAGGGCCTTACGAATGGAACCCTTCAGTACTACAGTACTAAGTAACCCTTTAAAACATACTTAACAGCAGGGCCACAATGCAACACGTGATACTACATACATACATAATGAAGATAAATACTTAATGTCCACATTCATACATTCACATAATTAACAAATCAATCGGATATTAATAGGCCATAAGGAACAAACAATACTTTTAGGGCCTTAAAGCCATTAGTCCATCATTAATCAATCATCTCGGATTATAAAGATCCATATGAGTGTGGGAGCCCCACTATTATTTGCTGGTAGACCGGTCATGCAGGGCAAAACGCTCCTGTCCACTATTATTCGCCGGTGGACCGGTCTGGCCCTGACTCACATGGTATTCCACTGTAAGGGATTAGTATTTTTTCATAATTTATTCACAACCAAATCAAATTTATTGAGCTCGGGACCCCCATTATTATGGCCGGTGGATTGGAATTCAAATGTACATCATCCAGGGCAACACGCACCTGGGCCATTATTATATCTAGTGGATCGGTACTCATAAACATCATCCAGGGAAAAACCTCCTAGGCCACTATTATATCCGATGGATCGGTACTCATAATATAATTCAACTAGGCCCGGGTCATTAATCTTTCACTTTAACGATTAGTGTTTTTCTTTTTTAATCAGCACACCAATTTCATTTATTTGCCTCGATAGGGATATCAAGGTCCTGGGATACAAAGGTACACCGGTCACACTGGTGCATAAAAGCAACTCAGTACCCTTCAACTATCAACCCAGGGACGTAAAGGTACCCTGGTGGTACTGGTGCATAAAGCTAACTCAGTACCCTACCAACAAGGAAACCTAATCCATAAGTATGCATACCCCCTAACTAGGTCTGTAGAGTTAGATAGAGTAAGATATAGGGCCTGGTAGAGGCACAAAGGCACACCAGCAAATACCAAAATAACGGTGGGCTAAACTACGTCTTTAGGGTAGCGACCCCTAAAGACCCACCATTCTCGATCCCGAGGTCTTTCACTTTAAGTATTAGTGTCTTAATTAAGCTGATCACAAAAGCACGAAAATCAGATACTTATTCACTTTCAATCGTTCTGATATCATTAAATATTTCTTATTCAAACGATTATCCAAAGTAACACAGAGGAATCATTAAGGCCATCATAATCTCATCTAATTCCAAATTAGGATTCGTTCTCGTGGTACTTACTAATTATCAAATACTCTTACCTTGCTATTCAGCATTATTTGAGTCATATCACAACGACATGTTGATACAAATTATTCATTTACCCCTTACTTATATAATTGCTAAGTCATCCCTTTCTTACTTGACAAATTACCATATTACCCTCCTTGTTGCATAATTACCAATTTATCCCTTACTCGATTTAGGTTATCAAGTTATCTCCTATACTTATTAGGTCACTAATCCCCCTTCATAATCGTTACACTTACCATAATTTCCATTTGGTTGGTTAGATTACTAATTTTCCCTTTTCCTTTATCATAATTAACAAATTACCCTTTAGTTGGTCAAATTATCCTTCTTCATTATCCTAATTACCAAATTACCCCTTTAGTTGGTTAAATTACCATTCTCTATTATCATAATTACCAAACTACCCTTCTCCATCGTCAAAATTACCAAATTACCCTCTAGTTGGTTAAATTACCAAATTGTTCTTTTCTATGATCATAATTTATCAAACTACCCTTCTCCATTATCAAAATTACCAAATTACCCTTTAGTTGGCTAAATTACCAAAATTGCCCTTCTCTATTATTATAATTACCAAATTACTCTTTAGTTGGTTAAATTACCAATTTACCCTTCTCCATTTTCAAAATTACCAAATTACCCTTTTATTGGTTAAATTACCAAATTGCCATTCTCTAATATTATAATTACCAAGTTAATCCTTTCCAATTTCCACTTTACCCCTTTTATTTTTAAATTACTATTTTGCCCCTTCACTTTCAAAATTACCATTTTACCCTTTAACTTCTAAAATTTCCATAGCACCCTTTCACTATAGAATTACTATTTTTGCCCTTGCTTCCAAAATTACCATTTTACCCTTTAATTACAAAATTACCATTTTTCCCTGTAATTACAAAATTACCATTTTGCACTTTAATTACAAAATTACCATTTTCCCTTTAATTACAAAATTACCATTTTGTCCTTTAATTACAAAATTACCAATTTGCACTTTAATTATGAAATTATCATTTTGCCCTTTAATTACAAAATTACCATTTTATCCTTTAATTACAAAATTACCATTTTATCCTTAATCACAAAATTACCATTTTGCCTCTTCACCTCCAAAATTACCAATTTATCATTTTTACTTACAAATTACCATTTTACCCTTTCCTTCCAAAATTACCAATTTACCCCTTTGACTTACAAATTACCATTTTTTGCCCTTGCCTCCAAAATTACCATTTTACCCCCTTTACTTCCAAGATTACCAATTTAACCTTTACTTCCAAAGTTACCAATTTATCCTTTTTACTTACCATTTACCATTTTACCCTTTATTACTCCACTTATATTAAATTATCGTCACCACATGAATTACTAGCATTAATACCCCATTCTCATTATCCAACTCCCCAACTATTATATTTAATATAATACTCATTAACACCCACACATATTAGGCCACATTCTTGCATAAGATATATTAGTAAAATACCCCTAGGGCTCAAAATAATATTAACCATGCATTAAAGATCACAATAGCATAATACAATATGGATAAATATTTAACATTTTCATTAATAACCAAACTCTTACCTTAAACAATATTTCCATAAATAGCTTATAATCTAACATGCTCCCTTTTTATCAATCAACACAAGAACTACATATATTATATTAAACAACATATATCAAGCACAATAACATATTAAAAAGCCTAATGTGCTAACATGCGTTATCCATGCGTTTAAGTGGGGTTTAATAGTTACCTTAATTCCCCCAAAACAAACCTTACTGGTATTCTAGTTAAAGGTTCAAGCTTTGATTATCTATACCAATACCTAAAAATAATATCAAGTTTTATTATATTAGAAATAATAAAAATCAAAGTATAAACTTTATAACACTTAATTAATCAAATACTTGAATTAAAATATTTTTATACCTTAATATTAGTACCCAAATAAATTAAGAAATGCAGCAACTCATGCTGCTCATGCAGCATGAGATGCATGCAAAGAAATGAGGAGGAGGGGCTCGAAGGTGGGTGATAGTAGGAAAAATAGGCTATTTTCGGGTTGGGGTTTTGGGGCTAGGAAAGATGGCATGTGGGAGAGGATTTAAGGCAAGGGAAGGATGCAGAGGTGGAGAGGGGGTGTAAGTGGTGGTCGGGGATGGGTTGATGGTGGCAGCGAGGCTACAAAGGGGGGCTACCAAGGTGAGTCAAGATGGAGGGGCTAAGAAGAAAGGAAAAGGGAGGGAGAAAATGAAGGCCTACGGGTAGTGATTTCAGCCAAAGGAGGTTTGGGGTGGTAGATGGGGTTGCAGGGGTTGGTTTGGTGGCTCAGGTGAGGATATAGGCGGCGGATCGAGGCGGTGTAGGGTGGCTGCCGAGAAGGGAGAAAAAGAAGAGGGGAGGAAGAAAGAGGCTGCGAGGTGGCTCGAGGGGTGCTGTGATGGTTCAGGGGTGAGGTAGAGAGTGGCAGGGGTGGTTTAGGTGGATGGTGAGGTGGCGACAGTAGCGGAATGGTGGCGATGAAGCAAAACAAGGAGGATGAGGGAAGGAGAAGAAAGGGAGAGGAAAGAAGGTCGAGGAATGCATATGGAGCTCGAAAAATGGCCGAATGGGACAGGAAGGGAAGAAGAAAAAGAAGGGGAAGAGAAAGGAGGGGATAGGGTGGCTTGAGGGCGGCGGTAGGGTGGTAGGGGAATGGAAGTTGCAGGGAGAGGGAGGAGAAGAGAGGTATGGCAGGGCATGGGGGAAAGGGAGAGAGAGATGGTGGGGCCGGGATGGGGCAGAGAAATGGAGTGAGAGAAAGAGAGATAGGGAAATCAAAAGAGGGAGAGGGTTGTAGGTAGGGTGGCGGGGATGGCGGGGTGGTCGGGTTTGGCGCGGGGGAAAATGGAAGAAAAAGAAAGAAAGAAGAAAGGGGAGGGGGTTACGTGCGTGCTAGGCCGGGCAAAGGGAGGAGGAGAGTGGGTCGGCCCGGTTAGGGAAGAAAGGAAAGAAAAGAAAGGAGGAGATGGGCCGGGCGACGCGCGAGGAAGAAGGAGAGGGAGGAGAGGAAGCGGGCCTGCGGCCCAGGAGCAGGGGGTGGAGGAGAGGTAGGTCGGCTGGCGACCCAAAGGAAGAAAAAAAAAAGAAGAAAGAAAAAAGAAAAAGGAGAAAAAGGATAAGAAAAGGGAAAAAGGAAAAAGAAAAGGGAAAATGGGAATAAATAAAATAATTTAATTTATAAAATAATAAAATACAATATTTTTGGGTAATAAATTTATTTAATAATTTAATTTAATATAATTAAAATATAAGGGTTTAAAAAGGATAATTTTAGTAAAATAATGGTTTGAAAAATTATTTAAATAATAAGAGTTTGGTAAAATAACAAAATATTTATTTTAATCTATGAAATATTTATATACTCAAAAATCCATAAAATACATAAATTAAATATATTTAAAGGCTAATTTATCCCAAATAAATGTTATTTATTAAATTATAGGCTTTTAAAAATTCGGGGGATTACAGTAGCCAAGGAGGGAGCTATGGATAAGGAGGGTGCATCAAGGTGAGGCAGTTTTTTTTCCGAAGTAAGGGGGTTTTTATGGTGGTTTTTGCCCAAAGGGGACGTGTTTGGTGATTTTGTGTGCAGCGTGGGGGCGGTTTTGGAGGTTTTGCTATAGGTTGGATGGGAGCTTTAGTAGATTTTTCTATAGCTAGGGTAGGGGATTTGATGGTGGAGGGTGCATCATGGAGTTGGTGTGCGGAGGAAGTTGTTGATAAGGTAAAAATGGTGAAAAACAATGGTGAGCAATGAAGCTTCTCCTTACTTGAGGAAGCTCGGGGAAATAAAAGAAGTGTGGGTTGCTTGGGGGGTTAAAATAAAACACAAAAAGAAATAAGTGGGAGGAGGGAGTTAAATGGACGATGGTGTGAGGAAGAAGGTGGAGCAAAACGTGAGGAGTATATCAAGCATGGCAGAGGAAAGCGTGTGGCTCATGGGTGGCGTGAAGGATGGTTGTGTAGAGGTAGAGAAAGTAGAGTGAGGTGAGAAAATATAGCATAGGGTAGGGATAAGTTATTTAGGTAAGAAACAGGGGTAAAATATCTGGGTAAAATTATTTGGTTACGGGAATATGTTTATTTGTTGAAATGGATACCTATTACGATCCAACCTAAGTTTAAAAATTAAAACACACTCTCTAGTATATTTTAACCTAATTAAATTTTATAACTAAATATTTTTAATAATATTAAACATATTGATAAATATATTTATGATCAAGTATCCTGAAATAATATTATAACTAATACATATAATTACCGGTTATAATTAGGGTTTTCTAGAAATGGGGTATTACTGTTGAGATGGTGCCTTGCATGAGTATGTGTATATGACTACATGATGACCTTGAAATAAAGAACGAATAATACACTAATCACTTAAAGTGAAAGATCACCTGAGTTGGGGCCAATTTTACCTATTTGTTCCACTAGATGAGAATAGTAACCAAGAGCATTTTGCCCTAGGGTTTTAATTTGTTACCATTCTACTGGTTGAGAATAGCGGGATCCCTAAATTCAAGTTAAATAAATAATTGAATGATCATAACCCTTGATATGACATTGATTACTTAAAGTGGGACACCATGTGAGTTAGGACCATTTGTACTTTGAATACCATTCCATCAGTTGAGAATAGTAGTCAGGAGCATCCTATCTGGGGATTGTACTTTAATTACCATTTCACTGGTTGAAAATAGTGAATGAGAGCATCTTGCCCTAGGATTATGCTTTGATTACCATTCCACTAGTTGAGGATAGTGGAGTCTCTATACCCAATATGAATAAAATCATGAATAATTATTGAAATGCTATAATTATGTGATTTGGAGATGACTAAATAAATCAGTGAGATTATCATATGTGCATGTCATCTCTTATAAACTTATATGACCCTCCTTTACTGTATTGGTATCTTACTCAGTACGTAGTGTGTTGATCATCCTTCTTATGGTTGTTGCTCATTCCCAGGAGTAAAGACCCCTTCTGATCCTGTGTGGGTAAATGAGGACCCATTGGATGAATATGCTACTTAAGATAATCTAATATAGGAGGAATGAATTCACCTTATGCCTAGGGTTGGGATTCATAGATCCATGGTCTTCGGTTATTATTTAAACTGGTTTCTCCTTCTTTTTCCATTTTCTTTTGGAGTATTTACTTTATGTATTTTGGTTTCTATTTTTGAAGTATACTCTAAAACTCTTTCTTATATTATAGAGTACCCTTGTTCTGTATATATTGTGCTCTTGCATCCTGATTTATTTATGCCTTGTAATTGGTATAAAGATGGTTCATAATCTAGACTTATATCAATTATGGCAGTAACACCCATTCACGGTTGAATTACGTTTCCCACTTTAACAAAATATTTTAGTAGTAATTTTTTGGGTGTTACAATAATGTAGGGGAAAGGAGGAAGGATGAAAGGGGATTAGGTGGCTGGAATAAAAATTGTGGAAGGGAAGGAGTGAAAGGAAGGGAAAAGTGGAGCATATATATAAACAGATGCATACAAGCTAGAGGTGAGGGTTGAGGGAGATTGTAATAGCCACATTTTTTTACTATCAAATAATTTCATTTTAAAAACATTATAGAAGCAAAAACACAAGACAACTTATGAAAAATAGGTGTTGTTGCCGCATCTGATATAAGATAGGAATCTCACCACCTACCTCACATTAAAAGCAAGGATAAGTATCCAAGCAACCAAACACACAGGAAAAGTAGAGTGCGCAAGAAAACACTTAAATGTATGAAAGTCAAGGTGCACAACCTAAGTCTATATAAGCCTAAAAATTCATACAAAAGATACACCGGATGAAAACATTAACTAGAGAAAATCTATTACAAGGAAGTATGTTTTGGTCGCTCAAGGAGCACACAGGAAAGTCTCCAGGATGCCTATGTTCAAGCAACCTAACTATGTTGAAGAAGAGGATGAACCACTCATTAACCGTCCTTAGAAAACTTACACAAGACCTCTTACTCGTGGGATTGAGTAGGGGATTGTAACAAAAACCCCATCACTATGCATAAATACTGAGAAAACTAATTATAAGCAAGATCCACACAACATGTTCATGGTATGACATACTAAAATCTATAAGGAATACTCCTACCTTTGCCATTCACATACTATCACATCATGTCATACATGACATATTTGGATCAATCAAAACATGCTTGATCATAATCACACTATTATATAGGGATATACAAGTTATATCATACTTATCATATTCTTAAGGAAATATAGATAATTTAGATTATCCACACAACATTGTTTAAGGTGTAGCTTGTGGGTTAATGTGCAAATAGATATACATATATGACTTTTCAGCCATAGATTCTTAAATTAGGTGGATCATGATTATACTAAAATTATATATTATATAATTCATGGAAATATGCTTGAACAAGATAATCATACCATAACAGAGCATTCAAGGGAAACATATGATATCACATAGTGTGTGTGTGTGTGTGTGTGTGTGTGTGTGTGTATACACAATGATAGGCATGATACATTATAAATTCATAGGAATACCTAATTGATAAAACATTTAAGGAATGTAGGTTATAGGATTTGCTTTGAAATAACCGGATGCTATCTTTAGTTAAAGTTGTAATAAAATTTTTTTATGCTAAATTAATGAGCAATGAACTTGATTGTACGACAACTCATAACTTAAGTAATGTGTGGGTTATTAAATACTCATGAGACAAAACGTATCATTTCGGTGAAATAATCGTATCAAGATTGAGCATAAAATAGGATAAGGCCAATTCAATACATTTTTAGGATTCATTATGCTAATTATCTTACGTTAGGTGCACATATGGAGGTCAAACCAAATAAATAGACATAAAGTCCAGTCGAAACCAAAGTAACTGGTGGACATAAGTCCTAGCTCATACCAAATAATTCTCCTGGAGTGACCTGGCCCTTTAGTATAAATACTCTCTAATATATCATCACTGTCTAGAATAGGAAGGGCACCGAAACCAAATAGGATCCTGGATTATCTAGGATCCCACCCAAAGGCAGACTAACTCCCAATAGCTAATCGATAATCAAATAATCGAGACCCTTACTATTGCTCGTTCCTCTTTACTGGATTAATATCTTATTGGATCAATATCTCATAGCACACCATGGTCCATAGATAACATCATACCAAGTAATAATCATTTAAATCTAAAAGCAACCATATAAGGTTCTCACATCATCTATTATTCCCATTAAGGGTATCTTAAGTGATCATACCATTACTTGATCAACTATGCCAAAAGGTGAAATTTTACAATGTTAAAATCAACCAAAATGTTCAAGCCAATATTTAAGTTCCATTTAATTCTCTTTGTTCACAGTTGAAGTATAGGTCAAAGCAATAGTTTCATTACTTAACCACATTTTTATATAATAAAGAGTATTCCAAGCAAATCTCTAAGGCCATCATATAACTCTATGTTATTTTCTTCTACTAATGCTAAAAACTTTAAACTTAAAAGGTTTCACATTTTAATGCCATCTTATAAGTCGTTAGAAGTCTATTAGCCATCATTAGGATTCATTACATAGATCCTAGCCATAACAAGATCCATTTTTAGCCATCTAATCATCTACTTAAGTCATGGTTAAAGGAAAGGACCAACTTCTTGGATAAGGTTATATTAGTCAACTAGGCTCAATATTCCCTTTATAAACTTTAATCCATCAATTAAACTCTATTAATCTAGATAAACTAATGGATAATAGCATTTTAGGTCACCTCTCATGCATAAGAAACTCAAATATCACAATCAGAAAGAAAATAGGAAAGAAATGTAAATCTTACCAAAACCAATCAATATGTTTCCAAGAACTAGTCAATCAATCCCTTGGATCAGTCATTGGTCTAAGCAAAGCCAAACTTTTATGGCGGTGGTGAACCAACCGACTGATCAACCTTGCAATTCAAATATTCTAAAATCGATCGGTTTGGATCAACCGATTGATGGATCTAAGTAGAGGCTAAGTTTACTAGGTCAAGGACCAATCGGTCAATTGGTTGACTCAATCGATTGATTGTTCTAAGAACCAGTTTATTAGTTTAGTCAAACTAGTCAATGGATTTAACCTAAGACCAAGACCACTGAAGTTTAATGCCCAGTGATTAATGGGTCTACCAAACCAGTTGATTGGTCCCAAGGACTAGTCAATCAGTTAGGGTAAAAACAACCCCAACAATACACATTTACACACAATTAAATTCCACAATCCTTACTTAATCACTTTGGGCATCAATTACATGTCATTCAAGTTTCTTAACAAGCAATATTTATGGACTAAAATGTGAAACAACAAAATCATACTGAGAATCTTAATAAAATCATTCTTACACTTTATGAACTTAATAAGAGCTAGTAAATCCGACATCATATTCTCTTCATGCTCGGCTTTCATGCAAAAAACTTATACCTCACATTACGCAGGCTAATGTTGTGGAGATGTTCAAAATACCAAGGTCAGCTACTAAATCCAAATCATACCCATAAGGCTTATGCACACAAAATCTTGTGTTAAAATTCCTACCACTTCTTTCATTTATTCTATATTAATAAGTTCAAGCATACTTTCATCTCTAATACTCACTCTTCCACCTAAATACAAAACATACACTATATTTACCCATACCATTTTTCACAAAAATAGGGAAGAAAATGGTTTACCTCAACAAAAAAATAGCTAATCAACCAAAGAGAGCAAAAGTCTTTTAAAGTCCAAACTCTTTCCAATATGAACACCTTTTAGGAAAGCAAGATTAAAACTTAGTAAAATTTTGAAATCATAACAAAAATTGAATAACATTAGAGATTAAAAAGAGAAATCGGAGAGAAGCCACCTTCTCAAGAAGAAAATAGAAAATCCAGAAGATACAAGCTAATCCCTCGCTATTTCCCCAAATCTACATCCATCTTGTTTAAGAAAATAACAAGAAATAGCTAGAGGAAAGATTAGAAGAGGAAAAAAAAATATCAGAATCAAAGGCGGAGAAGATATTGTGGGTGGAACAAGTATGAAGAATAATTGGGAAGTTCGGAGGCTATGGAAGGAGGGGAAATTAAATGCTTTTATTAATATTACCAAGGGTTTCTAGTAGTAACAAAGGGTAATGGGGTTTATAAATCGAAACCCCAAACTCTAAAACAAATACAAGCTTCCAAGTGCACATTTTGAAGGTTCAAGACTTCCCTTTCTATCTTTGAGCTCTCATGGCGAAAATTAAAATGTTTTGGGGAAATGTGTCGTAACATCCCCAAATTTTAATTCTGAAAAAATTTCGTTTAAAAGAATAATGTGAAAGCTAAAATAGAAGTTGGGGAATATCACCGCGACACCTAACACAAAATAAATGTCCACCATCTATCTCATGCTAGATGCAAGGTTAAAACCTTTCCAACAAAAATTTAAACAATATCTATGCCATGAGGATACACTCCCACAAGGAGATACCCATAGGCAGATGACAAGTAAACATTTTCACTTAACATAATCATCGCTGAATAAATCAGCGGAAACCTGTGAAATAATCTTGGATTTTAAAATCTTATCAAAGTAATGGAAATTAAAATTCAATTACAACACCCTTGAAATTTTAAATACAATACTTGAACTTCCAAAAATAAATACAGTTAAATAACTATAAATCTTGATGGGTCAAACTTCGAATTACCTACTCTCTCAAGTCAAGCCTTCAACCCAAAAATAATATCTGATCTCAAACTTGCACAAGAGGTCGACTTCCCACCATCAGTGGATCGTCGCATGGCCCATTCAACTAAGGTGGTATCAGTACGAGTCCAGCACTAAGTAAATCAAGACTACCCGACTCATGGAAGGAAATATGACTTACATAAGATATGGTAATCTCTAGCTTACAATACTAATGCTCAATTATATAAATGATCAATGCACCATTCCACTCATACAATAATTCATGCTCAACTTATACATGCGATATATACACCATTCTACTCATATAATAATTCATACTCAATTATACATGTGATACATATAATAAACATGGGGTCACAGATTCATGATTATAATATATGACTAGACACGATGATACATAGGGTACAAGCATACAATAAATGACGTTCATATGTTGAGTAACACACACTACCCTAGAATATAGCATCTTACACATAAGGCCTACATGCGATTTAAATAATAGATCATGTGATAATTGAATACGGGCATGCTTCACATAGCAACACTACTATAAGGAAGACAACCAAGAGGCATGTATAGGAAAAATAAATACAAAGTCCATAAGTGAACGAGAATAATTCATTATTATATTTTTTTATTGTGATCACAACCATTTAATTATATTATCTTGAGGATAGAGACTCAAAGAGATCATAACAACTAATCTAGTACTTGAACAGTACTAGCCCTAGTTGGCCAGTCCAGAAACGTAACCAGACCACTAATAAGTAGGACACTTAATCACTTATGTATGCATACCCTTTATAGGGCCAAAATATATCGAGACATCTATAGAGTAGAAGAAGGCCTCTCTAGACCTCGTAAGGCATTCAAGATCACATAATAGAAAAATACCGAAATGGTACCAAGGAAATACCAAATCTAACTCAAAAAGCTACCCCGAGTGATACAAGTCCCAACTCAAGGTCTTTCACTATAAGTGATTAATATTTTATTCAAGAATTTAACCAATCATAAATCAGGCACATATAATAGCACTTAGCTCATTTCCATTAACACAATGAATTTTCATTATTATATCAATTTCAAGTGGCATTAAAGCCAATCCATTCCAAGTGGCATTAAAGATGAACCAATCCAAATCAATTCCGGGGGCATTAAAGCCAAACCAATTAATGTGGCACTAAAGCCAAATAATTTCAAGTGGTGTTAGAGCTGAATAATTTTATGACATAAAAATACAGCATAAGGTATCATGTAATTTCAACCCTTCACATACTCACACACATATAATATCCAAGAGTCATACTAACACGCATTTGCATTAAACTCATACATACATATAATCACCACACAAGAACACATCATACACTTGACATGATTAAATAATCGATAAGTATAATCATCACCTTCCACTCCGAACAGACATAAATTCCAAATACTTCCATAAGTAAAGGTAAGTAATGAATTGCCTAAATCTGAAGTTAGCTAAGCAAAATGAGAAAGAGAGAGAGATATCGAGAGCTCGACAAATCCATGAGAAAGTTTCCCTAGATCGCCAATAAAAATCAGAAGACTAGGTTATAGACTACCTTATTGATTAATAATTTAAATATTATAATAAAATTCATACAAGGAGATAAAAACAATCTTTATTGGAAAATGTGTCAAAAACCTAAGACTTGCGAGCATACCTCTATTAAGATTTAAGATTAAATATTAATTAAATCGAGTTTAACACATATCACTTCAGACATATCAAATAGATTTGGAAAGCTGGGGAAGGATAATAGATTATAAGTTTTACAACTCAAAAGACAAACCAACCATTTGTAAAGAATCAAATCCAACCTGATAACATAAGAATACAATTCAAATGATTTTAAATCAGAGCCAAATTTTGATTAGGTAAAAGAAGCATAGTATAATCAATCTTATAACCATCTTTGAAAATTAGGATTTTTAATGCCCAAACTACAAACCGACCAATTCACTTCAATTACCTCAAATTGATAGTTTTAAAACCCAATTAAACTAATTTTAGATAAATCTAGATAATCAATTTCAATGAAATAATCTTCCGAGTAGCCAATTTAAGACAATTAGTTTCCGAAATTAGGGTTTCAAAGCCCGAGACACAAACTCGGATAATTCAAATCAATTAATTCCAATCGAAGGTGTTAAATTGCAATTAGGGTCATTTTAACTATTTCTATAAATTTAATTTTAGAAAAAAAATTAACTATACAAATGATCAATTTCATAATTTCATTTGGAAAATAGGGTTTTAGGCTTGAAAATACAATATGATTGAATTATACTAATTTAATTAAATTTGATATTTAGATATCAATTATACATATTTTATAACATATTATATAATCAATTGATCAAAAACAATAAAAGAAATACCCAATTCAACACAATTAGGGTTTTTTTAGCTCGGAACGTAAATCCAATCAAATATTGCTAAAATATTTAAATTAACAGTTCGGAATTGTAATTAAATGTATTCTAATGTAAATTACATAATCAATTGAATAAAATAACCTGCTTACACAATCCAATTTAGGCCCATAAGAGTTTTGACCTAAAAATCCAATTCTAATCAATTTCATACATTTTTCCCAAATCAATACTTTCAATACGAAATTAAATACATTTTAAAGGATATTATAAAATCAATTGAGTGAAATAACTCAATTATGCAATCCAATTTCATCACACACAAATGTTGACCTAGAAAGGCAATTCCGATTAATACTGCCCAAAATTCTCAAATTGATGGTTCCGATATGAAATTAGATGCATTTTAAAGCGTAATGTAAAATCAATTTACCAAAAATAGCTTAATCGGGTAAATCCAAAAGGTTCGGGCATAACCTAGCCAAAAATCTTATTTTCTAGAATTCTAACATAAACATACAATTAACCTATCCAAATCAATCTTACAACACACACACACACACACACACACATATATATATATATAATTAAACAATCAATTTAGCTTATCATAAGCTAATTCATACTCAATTAATCAAAACAAGGATTAGGGTTTTTAGAAAATTTATACCAAACAAAATTTGTAAATCGGGACAAGTGAAGACTGGGAAAGCTCAGCCGAAGGTCAAAAACCACTCATCGGCTACCAGCGAAGCTCGTAGTGTCAAGATGTGGCAGCGCGATGCAGTGCCCATCGCTGCTACTCTCGGCTTCTGTTGCACTACTTCAGCTGCTACTCTCGGCTTCTGTTGCACTACTTCAGCTGCTACTGCAAGGTTGAGCAAGAGTGGTGGTTGTCGTGCAGAACACCGATGGTGGTGGTTGGCCGGCAGTTAAGGTTATCGATGGAAGAGTAAGGAAAAGGAGGTAGGTCAAGTTTTGCTATAGTAGATAAACACGAATGGGAAAGGGGAAAGAAAAGTGGGAGAAGAAGAGAGAAAAGGAAAAAGGAAGAGGGGGAGGGGGAAACCAGCTGGGATCTTCATTTCTTTTCTTTTTTAGAAATACAAGTATATAAAGAGATACTAACATCTAAAAATATTGTTCGAAGATTTTATCTAAAATTTATTAATGAAAAATCATTTTCTTAGGATCTGAAGGCCTAAAATCGATATAAGAGCTATATAAAGAATTTCAGAAATATTTTCAGAAGAATTTACCAACGAACATAAAGATTTATATTATTTACGAAAATACATTATAAGATCTCAAAAAAATATTTAAAAGCATATAAGAAAATATTTAAGTCAAAATTTAATAAACTCATAATAATTTGAATAATTTTTGAAACTAGTCTTCTGCAACCAAAACAGATAAAACGGAAGAAAATTCATTTCAAAAAGAAATTTATAAATAAGCTTCGAAGATATTTTTAATTTAAAACTTTCTAAAGGTCTTAACGACATCAGAAATGAATAAATTCAAAGTCAAAAATATTTTATATGGATAAAATCATTAAAATAAATTTGACTATTTTAAACAAAAATTTTATAATTTAAATAATATATTTTGTTAACGAAATATAACTCCAAAATAAATTCGTAATCACACGACGAAGTTATAATAAAAAAGAATCTAAATTATTAAAAATTAAAATATAAGAAATAATGAAAATGCATATTTTTAACCGAAAATCGAAATCATATGAATATAATAAAATCATGGTCGTGAACAAATTTATCTAGAATGATCTACAACGACAATGATTAATTAAATTTAAATATGAAGTTAAAATTATCGATAAATCCATAAAATAAATCAAAATTAAAATAATTAAATATTTACATCAAATTATGCTAATAAAATAATTAAACTTAGTAAAATTAATTTTAAAGATACGGGGGTATTAAATGTGCCTTAAAATTTAAAACATAAGAAAGAAATAAGGACAACAAAGAGAGGGAATTGGATTAAAAAAATATTCAAAGGTTGTAGGGATGAACCACCTGCTTAAAAATCTCATAGAAAATAGAGAAAAGGAAGAAGAAGAAGATAAAGGAGCTGAAGTCATGAAAGTGACTTATGTGAAATTACCCATCCATGAATCCATTGAAAATCTACAAAACAGGTTAATCATGCTCAAATGCTTTGTTAAAATCATAAACAAACCCCTTAGACATAATCATGATGCCACAAAAATTTCGAGGAAAGATTCGTAGTGAAAATAAGCCCAAAGAACAATAAGCTTAGTCAAACTAATCCACTGGTTGTCTACTACCCCAAATTAATCAATCAGTTCATCAAGTTTTAAAACTCAAATTTAAGGAACAAATTGGTCAATTGGTACCTCCGAACCTGTTGATTAGTTTTTTAATAAAACCAACTATCTTCTAAAATTCGTAACAAGATCAAACAAAATCATACCAACCCTAAACACACCTCTAAACTAAGATCAAACACACTAATATAACAATCAAATTCATAGATTAATGCACATTAAAGATCCTAAAATGTGGTGTATTACAGAGATGTTTCAAATGATTGGAGGTTGGGGTGTGTTGGTGGGCTACCGAGGGAGTGTTTAGATGGGTAAGGTGTAGGTAGGGAAGGGTAGGGTAGGTGTGAGGCTAGGTAATGAAATATAGGGTAGAGGTTATAGAGAGTTAGTGGCAAGTCGTGCAGCACTAGGAAGGGAAATAAGAGGGAAGGGCTTAAGAACGAGGGTATAAGGAAATGCATGGTCTGAAGGGGGAAAAATAGGGCGCATGGTGTGCTTGAATCAGGGAGAATGAGAAGAGAAAGAAAAGAAAATGGAGAAATAAAAAGGAAAAAGAAAAATAATTTAGGGTTAGGATTTGAATTAGGTCTAAATTTAGGATAAATTTATTTAGGAAATTTTGGGTTATAGATAACAGATTAACGGAAATAATTAACCTAAGATTGAAGGGTTAAGTTTTGAATAAAAGGCTAAATGCTCAAAACTAAGGTTAACAAAAATTCAAGGTGTTATACTATTGTTTCAAGCCAATCTTCCTAAACAACCTCTTTATTCACAAAGTTTCCTTACACCCCTTAGTAATGAAAATGTACTCTACCTTAGTTGTAAATAGAGGCACACATTTATATAGTTGAGATTATCATAAGTAAACTCTCCCACAAAAGGTAAACATGAAACATGATGGTGATTGCCTCATATATTCTTCTCCCTCCATATCCGAGCCATTATAGCCGACTAAATTTACCTTACTCATACTAAAGCAAAGACTCAATTTGTACATCATTCATAGATTTCTCAATATCCACTTCATTACTTACCAATGATATTTTTCAAGGATAGATAATAATTGACTAACAATACTAACATAATATGTAATTTTCAGCCTCGTACACACCATTACATACATATGACTCACCAACTACCAATAGGTATGGGATCTAACTCATCTTTTTCTTGTAGTCCTCATCCTTTGGAGATGAAGTCTTTCTTAACATGAACTGAAGGGAAATAGAACATTTGATTGGCTTAGCTCAGTCCATGTTGAATTTATTGAGTACATTTTGTATATGCTCCTCCTTAGATAACTATAACTTTCCCTGACTTTGGTCACATGTGATGTGCATAGCTATGATCTACTTGTCATGACCCAAGTCCTACATTTCAAATGACTTAGCTAAATCAATCTTCAACTGAGCAATATTTTATCAATCCTAGACTACAAATTACATATATAAGAGAAGAATGATAAAGTTAAAGTCCCCAAACATTTACACAAACACCCAGTGATATGCTAATGTTTTCTTCTAACCCTTGTAAGCCATTAATAACTCAAAATTTAAGTACCGGTGCCTCGGTGCTTACTTTAGTTTGTATAAGCTCTTCACTAGCTCACACACCATACCTCTTTGCCCTTAACCTCAAATCCCTCAGGCTACTCCATGTAAACACCTTCCTTGAGGTCACCATGTCAAAATTTTATCTTGACGTCAAGTTGCTCTGCCTCTAAATCTAAATTAGTAGCCAAACCCAAAATTAAAATAATAGATTTCACCTTCACCGCTAAAAGGAAAATTTTATAGTAGTTGATCCCTTTTCTCTGGCCAAAAAATTTGACAACCAACCATGACTTTCAAGATAGTTCCTCTAGCTAAGCTCATAATTCCCTTCTTCCCTCTATCTATTTAAGTCTCCTCCCATGACCTTAGTAGTCAAGCCAATTCGACCTAAATGATAATTTTTTCTTATCTTTCTAAGGTTGTTCCTCTAGCTAAGCTCTTCTCTAATCAGGCTAACCCACATCATCTGGTTGACACTCCTTTCCTAGTTGACCGACTTTTGGTATACTAATCAATGCTCTATGGTCAACTAATCTACTTTGGCCAACTGACACACCAATATATGTTTTGGCTTTGGTTCTCAAGACACTTTCCTTGTCAATGAACCCCAACAAACAACATTATCATAATAACACCCCTCCAACAACGCCCTCAAGCTCAAATCCAAGCCACAAAAGGATACCTCTTTTTTTAAAACTTGAGTTTGCTAGGAAGTCCACCACCACATTTGATTCATGACATTTTTAAGAAAAGATAATACCAAGTGACAAAAGCTTCAAGCTTGTAATAAAATTAAGCTAAAAATCCAAATCCCGTAGGTCTTTGTATGATAACTCTAGATTTTGATTCAGTCTCTAAATCCACGTATCTCAACCACTCCTTTGCCATTGATAGGAAACAAGCCATCTGAATCGTCATAACCTTAAATTCCACAAACTCAATCGGAATATAGAATACCTATATGAAATTTTAATGCTAGTCTCAAAGAACGCCTCTAATATTTTCCACCTTCACCTCTATATAAATGGAAGCGTCGGTATTCTATTTAAGAACACCTCGAGTGTGTGACATCCATGGAATACAGGAATGTAAAACAATCGTTTGTAAAATTTGTTGCCTAATTTCCAACAAGCATGTTGTTGTTCGAACCACATGTATTGCTAAATAAGGAAAATAAGATAACCCTGCCTTCAACCAACACCCCAACCTGGATAAAATCAAGTCACATGTAACATATGAAGAATTGTTATGAGACTCAAAGATTCTGAACACGATTCTTGTGAGTACTATTCCATTATTCTAAAGCATCATTAAGAGTCTTAGGGAACACCTAAAATACGCTAGGAAGATCTAACCACCATACCCATATTTGACTTGAAAAACAGTAATGTAGAAAAAGATGCTCTATATCCTCTTCATAAGAGTTATCGAAAGCACGAATTTCTTCTTCAAAATTAATGATATATTCATTTGAATTGAGTTACCATCAAAATTTGTTAGGTTAGTCTTATGACTTTTCAGGTTAAGCATATATTCAAGGTCAAAATTTACAACAATAGTTATATGCATCCATAAGAAAAGAAAATAAAGAGTATTTTGAAGAAACAAGTGTAAGAGTCTATTTGATGCAAATGCATTCTCTTTATTAGCAACACAACAACCATTATATCTTTCCGCATTGCGTTTTGATTTCTTTTTGGTGTTGAAGGCCATTTAGTAACCAATGGGCATTGCCTCGATGGACAAGATCTCATAAATTTAATTTCTTGTACGAACTTATACTACTTAGACATGACATTATTTAGCCTTAGAATCATAACTTTGTATGAAAAGTGATTCAATCATTTTCCAAAATTTTTATTATTTTTTTCGTGTTATTGGAAACATGCTATGAACACAATTGAAATAATACTGTTATTTTCTATAGCGAACCTTTTTATTTTTTAAGGATGTCGAGTGCATTTTATCAAAATAACTAACTCATTCTAAATGGGAGTTGTTCAACATTATCTTATTAATATTTCTATTTTGTTTCTTTGATCGATGACGAATACAAAACTCTACACATCATCAAAGATAATGTATAGTATAAGTTCGTAAGTAATTCAAGTTCAAAGACAATGCCTATATATATATATTACAGTTCTATTATAAAAAATTGATCTGGACGAAGAATTATATAAGGTATCGTCCTTGAATATATAAAAATAAGCAATAAATTGGCTGCTTATCATTTTGGAATCCAATGTTTTTGTTTTTTTTTTTCATACGTGCTGGTTTCTAAGGCTTTGTCTCGATTCGACATCCACACATATAAAAGTGCTTTAAACTTGGCCTCTTGTTCGTTCAAAGCTCGTCGTGAACTATAGGATAATCGCTTTAGTTGGTACTCTTGAGGACATTAATAAGCTCTTGCCTTCCCTTTAACTTTTTCTTATTATTTGTATCTTTAGGCGGGCATAAATAAGCAACCGTCTTTAGTGCCGGCACAAGAGGCCAAAAACAGTAACATTCCCCTCAAAAAAGTTACCGCTGCTCCAACTTACGGGTAAAAGCGCCCCGGTGGCTATTACTTGCTAACCTGACCATTCATTCGTTCTTATCTGATTATGAAATCATAGCAACTGAACTTCTCCAACCACTCTCGCTCCGACTCCGAGGGTTTGGATTGATTAACCAAAATGGCTGATTCGTCTGTCCCCCTCGAGTTTCCTTTCTTGCTTTTCTTTGTCATTGTCTTTTCTAATTAACTTGAGAAACAATTGGGCATCCGATGAGTAAGTAGTACACTGTTCCAAGAGAGTGCTTGAGAGGGAGATTTTAACATAGTTTCGCATGATTTGATAAATAGGTAAATTAGAACCATAAATACATAAATATATATATATATATATCATTAATCAACACTACAACACTTGTTAAACACTAATCCAAAAGGGATTCATCAAAATGAAAATCCCTCAAACGGTTAGTTCAGAGTAATTAACAAGGGTGAGGTCGTAATTCCAACCCACAACTCAAAGAAGGGAAAAAGGAAAAAAAAAAAAAAAAAAAAAGGGGAAGGCGTGAACTTTCCCTCAGAAAGCAGCTCCAATCGACTCGAAATAGAATTATACTATATTGCTGCTAGAATCTTGGCTCAGCAGCGAGCACCCTTTCTGCAACTAAGTGCACCGGCATTGGCGGTGAGTGAGTTGACGAGAGAGGAAGGCCTAGCTCCCAAACTCGAAGCCCTGGCGTAGCTTGCTCCAGCACCGGCGCCGGAAGGGGTGAAGAATGCCCCATTTACCATCAGATCACCATCTGACCTCCAATTCCAATTCTTCCATTCACTTTCTGGTGCATCCTCGTGTTTTGTCACCTGCAGCACGAAAGCAGAGCTTTTTATAATCCACATTTACCATCGACGGGCGATGCTTCTCATACATACTTTTGATGAGTTGTTGACCTTCTTGAATAGTAACTACTACATAATATGTTGAACAAAAGAGAAGACGGCAAGCTACCTCTTTGCTGAATCTTTTATTGGGAGCAACGAATCTGTTGCCCTGGCTATTGATGGTTGGGTTAGCGCTCCCACCGATGGCATACATTTCCCAATGGCTGTAGTGATTGTTCACCACATGGAAGTATCCATGCCTGCATCTGCACCACATACATACATTTTTGTTTGTTGTCAAAAAAAAAATGATTAAGATAAAAAGAAGATAAAAAAAAAAGAAAAAAGTGAAGTTACACCACGCAAATAAAGACAGACAAAGATTTGAACTTCAATTCACAACTTTAGCATGTAGCAAGATAATTAATCTACATAAAGTACAGCAATAATTCACTTAAAAGCAACCCCGGGTTATAACCAAAAAACATAATATCAAGCGACAGTATATAGTGTGAAATATCTTGCGTACGTGGCAATAATAATAATAATAATATGTATAAATATTTACACACTTACCTCGGCATCCTCTGTATGAGTCCTTCACCAAAGTGATTGAAGGCAATGGTGACCTGCATATTCTTGTCTGCGTGATAGGTATCACTATGACCCAAAAGCATGACTTTATCGTGGTGTGTCATGAAATTGTTCGAAATGGTAATCGCGGTGGACCCCATGATGGCGTCAATCAATCCATCCTTACAATTAGACAGGGAGCAATGATCGACCCATACATGGCTTCCACCGAAGATGGAGACTCCATCGCCGTCGGATCCGGTCCTCCAGCCGTAATGCCTCGGGGAGCTTCGCACCATGGCGTACCCGCCCGGCTTGCAGTCGTGTATGTGGATCCCGTGTATGATGATATTGGTCACGTACTGTACGGTGATGCAGGGTCCGCCGGCAATATGGACGCTGGCTCCTCTTCCGTCTATCGTCTTGAAGGAGTTCATGATCAGCTCTTCTTTGAGCCGTATGACCATGTCCCTTGCGAATATGATCCACAACGGCTCGTCCTGGATGACGGCGTGCCTCAATGTGCCCGGTTTAGGGGTCACGGGGTCGTCGTCCCCGGAGTCGGTGACCACGTAGATCCTTCCGTTCTTGCCGCCGATAGCGTTCTTGCCGAATCCGATGGCGCAATCGGCGAGGCGCTGGCGGTTCGTTTCCCAGTCAGGGTCGCACCTCCAACAGTCGTCGATGGGGTTGCCGGTGCCGCAGGAGAGATAACCCAATTTCCTCCTCGACTCATTCAGGGCCCTGCAGTAGCACAGATCGAGGAAAACAATAAATACTTACGGTGCATGAGGCATCACCCCGACCGTGTGCAAGCAAACGGGTACAATGCGGATAGTGTAAGGACACGAACGCATCGAACGAGGAGAGCCATATCAATTAACAATGTAGTGCACTTAACTTACCTATGAACCTCTTGTACTACAGCAGTAGGCGCAGCAGGGTCTTGGGCCCCTGGTGTAGGCGAAGAGAGAATGAGGACGGGGATAAGGAGACATAAAAGGAGAAAAAGGAAAATTGAATTGGATGTCATTACTTTAGCACTTCTTTTTCCTCCAATGTGGAGAGTGGAGAGAGGGAGGGGGGAGATTAAGGACTAAGGAGAAGAGTTGTTTGAAGTATGTGTGTTTTGGGGAGGTGGTAGAAAATTTGGGTGGGAAAAATGAGGGGGAGGGAGGAAGGGATTATAAAGACATGGAAAAAGCCGGGTGAGATGGCGTGATTAAATTAAACGAATGGGGGGGGGGCGTTTGGCTACGTGATTACCGGTTTTCCGGGATACATATGCGGCAGTTTTGGTCGTTATACAGTTCCACGTGATTGCCGGCATCCACACCGAGATCATATTTACTACATATCCTCCTCCGAACACGGTGCGAATTACCTTTTTTTTTATATTTATTACTTTAACTCTACTTCATATAGCGTTTAGTGAAAATACAGTATGCTTGGACTTATGATGAGAATACGAGGAGGCGTGGCTCGCCTACCTAAGGGATCGAAGGGACATAATTACTTAGAACCTGGGAAAGAGAAGGAAAAAATGGGAACAACGTCATGGGCCTCATGGCCTGTGTCGGTATGTGGAACCTATACGAGCTCTAGATTCATATGTGGACTAGAAGTGGATATCATGGATATAATTATGTCGTAGGTTTGCACGTTACTAGCACCTCCTGTTTATTTTTATTTTATTTTACTTTTTACTATTTTATTATTATAAATAAATAAATTTATTTTATTATTTTATATACTTTATAAAAAATAATAATCAAAATAATTTTAAAATTATATTAATATATTTTATTAAAAAATAATAAAATATTTAATTAATATATATATATATATATTATTAAAAAAGTAACAATAAATATAAAAATTAAATTTTTATTTTTTAAAAATAATTTTTTAATATAAAATTTAATAATATAATTTATTTATTTTTCGATATGGATAGAAATATTTTTTTTAGCGTGGAGCCGAACATGCTATCTTCCTATACGCCCATAGTTACTCGTCCAATCTGGTAAGCAAAAGCATACACCAATGAAAGAGAACCCCAGCCGAATGGCTACTGTCCCCCGCGGCCCGCCTCCGTCTCATTGCCCCGAGATCGATTTCCATCCGATGCATAAGTTAGGGGGGGTACCATATCCCAATCGCCAATTAAAAAAAAAAAAAAACTACCGGAACGACACGTGCTGCATGAAATTAAAAAAAAAAAAAAGATTTAACGTATGCAGTAGAAAGAAAGCTCTCTTCCTTAAATTTGAGTTAAGTGGCGCGCCGACAGTATCAATCCCCATTCGTCACAATGAAGTAAGGCTCCGTTGGTATGTATAATTAGATTATTGTTTCATTGCCGTCAGATTTATTTCAACTATCTTTTTATACAGATATTATTTTAGTGCAAACAAGATCCGTATGTTTCATGTGTTGAAAACTACATGCATTATACGGTAAAAATTACTTTTAGGGGTAAAATAAAATATTATAAATATTTTTAAAAACTATAATATCAGAATATTAGAAAAAACCAGTAGTATTTTTATTAATATTAGTTATTTATATTTTATATTACAAAATAATCCGTAATAAATTATTGAAACTATGGTAAATAACCCATCCTATTTATCTTCATAAAAAATATTTTCCAATAAATACAATTTATAAGAAAGTACAATAGTTAAAAAGGTACAATATAACTTCGAAATGCCGAAACGTAAGTATATATACAACCAACATTGTAGTTTCAGGTCACCCTATCACTAGGGATGGCAACGGGGCGGGTCGAGGTCGGAGATCTCATTTTCATTCCCGAACCCAATAAAGAAAATAATCCTCAAACCTGACCCGATACCAGAATTTTTTTATTGGAGATTCCCCGATCTGATCCCCGTGGGGATCAAATCCCCATATCCGACGCGATTCTCGATCTATTTCTTATCTCCGATTTATTCCCCGACCTTAAAACCCGACCCGATCCCCGAAACTCAACTCTATACCCGATCCCCAACCCTCAAACCTTATTTTTATATTCTACTTTTAATTTATATTTTATAAAAAAATTATTTATATATTACATATATATAATTATATAAATATATATATATATAAATTTTCGGGGCGGGTTCGAGGATGGGTACCCTAAACCCGTCTCCAAAAAATCCTAGTTAAGAATCCCTGAACCCAAACCTGATTCCCGAATTTTCTCCCCGAACTCGAACCCAAACATGGAATTCCCGATGGGGCTCTGAACCTGCGAAAAAAATTACCATCCCTACCTATCACTCATTTTTCCCCGAAACAATGCCTAAGAGTTCCATAAAATATGCAAAAGAATCATAACTTGAACACCAATTGTGAAGATTATGTGTTGATTGTCACAAATGTTGTTAGGCCATTATTAAATAGTTACTAATCACAATATTAGTTAATTATAATAGTCAATATAAATATCTGATATATGTATTGTAATATTAATCGGAGCAGATACTCAATATATCCCGTTCTACTTATCTTCCTCTTTTATCTCTATTTTCATTTCCTAATTCTTCAGCTAATCATAGCTACCTTGAGCTAAGCTTGATTAGTTAATTTCACATGGTATCAAAGCTTATGATTACATAATCGACTAATTGGCACTCTATTACAATGCCAAATTCTACCTATTCTAATTCATCTTTACCTATGATGGTTACTAAAGAAATTATTGCCGCCATGGATAAGGACTTTGATTCTTATTCTTTCAATAATCAAACTCATAATCTTCCATTTTTCTTATCTTCCGGTGATCATTCGAAAATGCAACTAATTAATTATCTCTTTCTAATGGCACAAATTTCCTCAATTGGAGTCATGGTGTGAAGCGTGCCCTAGGAGCAAAATATAAACTCAATTTTCTCGACATAACATGTCGACAATCTCGCAAAGACCATGCTGACTACCAAACCTGGATTATATGTGATTATATGGTCACTTGTTGGATTATTAATTCCATGCATCAAGACTTTGCTAACGACTTTATGTATGCAAGTTCAGCTAAACAACTTTGGGATGAAATCGTTAAGAGGCATGGTCAGTTCAGTGGACCTCTACAACATCAACTTTGTCACAACCTTAGTCTCTTAACTCAAGGAAATATGTCAATTGCTAAATATTATAGCAAACTTAAGCGTATTTGGGAAGATCATTGTTGTGTTGATCCTGTTCCAATATGTACATGTGGAGTTATAGAAAAATGCTCCTACTTATTGTAAAAGCAAGTGCATGAGTGTGATATGAATCACAAGTTGCATGAGTTATTGCTTGGTCTTAATGAAGGTTTCAATACTGTATGTAGTAACATTTTGTCTCAAGAACCATTACCCACAGTGAACAAAGCATACTCTATTCTCTTGCAAGTTGAAAAACAGAAACAACTCAGAGGTTCAATCTCTTACCATCAAGAATCTACTGCTTTGACTATATCTCAAGGAAATAATTTCTTACATTCTAGTAAGAATAGATACAATAAGCGTGAAAAAACTCAATGAAAGTGTTCTTACTGTAAAAAAAAGGACATACAATGGATCAATGTTTCAAGATTATCAGATATCCTGACTAGTAAAAAATTAAGGCAAAACAATGTAACTGTAATACCCCATATTTTTAAAACTCAAATTTATTAAGTTTAATGATTTTATTAGCGTAATTTGATGTAAATATTTAATTATTTTAATTTTGATTTGTTTTATGGATTTATCGACGATTTCGAATTCATATTTGAATTTAATTAATCGTTGCCGTTGCGAACCATTCTGGACAAATTCATTCACGACCGTGATTTTATTATATTCTTATGATTTCGATTTTCGGTTAAAAATATATATTCCCTTTCTTTCTTGTGTTTTGATTTTTAACATTTTAGATTCGTTTTCGATTATAATTTCGTCGTGTGATTACGACTTTATTTTGGAGTTATATTTCGTTAACGAAATATATTATTTAAATTATAAAATTTCTGTTTAAATAGTTAAAGTTATTTTAATGATTTTATCCGTAGAAAATATTTTCGACTTTAAATTTATTCGTTTTCGAAAATTGTTAATATCTTCGAGAAGTTTTAAATTAAAAAGATTTCGGAGTTTATTTATGAATTTCTTTCCGGAATTAATTTTCTTTCGTTTTACGATTTTTGGTTTACGGAAAACCGATTTCGGAAATTATTTAAATTAGTCTCGGTTTATTAGAATTTAATTTAAATATTTACTTTTATGCTTTTAAATATTATTTCGAGGTCTTATAATGTATTTCCGTAAATAATATAAATTTTTACGTTCGTTGGTAAGTTTTTCCGAAAATGTTTCTGAAATTCTTTATGTAGCTTTTATATCGATTTTAAACCTTCGCAACCTTACAAAATAATTTCTGTTTAATGAATTTTAGATAAAATCTCCCAATAACAATTTTTAAATTTTAAGTAGTTTATTTTATATGTGTATTTGTAAAAAAAAAAAAAAGAACAACCATCACCCACCGGTGCCCCAGCCCCTCTCCCTCTTCCTTTTTCTCCCTTCTCTTCTTTCTCCCTTTTCCCGTGCGTCCCTATCCCGCAACCCTAACCCTAGCCAGCCACCCCTTCTCCCAGCTGCCCCTCCTTGCTTTGCCCCGCCGGCCGAGCTCCGACCGCCATCGACCCGCACAGCAGCCGCAGCCGACCGCTGCCGCAGCAGCAGCTAAAGCAGCGCGACAGCAGCCCACGCAGTAGTGCAACGGCGGGCGACGACAGCAGCAGCAGCAGGCCACGCAGCTCGCGCCACCGCCCGGCCACCGGCGAGTCCTGCTGACCACCGGCGAGCCACCCTCGTTCCCCGACGAAGCTTCTCCGGCATTTTCTTGTCCCGATTGTGTTGATTTCTTTCGGTATAAATTTTCGAAAACCCTAATATATATATTTGATTAATTGAGTATGGATTAGCTTATGAAAAGCTAAATTGGTTGTTTGTTTATGTATATATGTGCTGGAAGATTGATTTGGATAGGTTAATTGTGTGGTTGTGTTGGAATTTTGGAAAAATTGGATTTTTGGCCGGGTTATGCCCAAATTTTTCGGATCCGTCCGATTTATCTATTTTCGATAAATTGATTATACAATATGTTTTAAAATGTATCCGATTTCATTTTGGAACCGTCAATTTGAGAAATTTATGTAGATTTTATCGAAAACTGATTCCTAGGTCGAATTTCGGGTGTAATGAAATTGGGTCGTATAATTGAGCCGTTTCGCTCAATTGATTTTATAATATTGTTTAAAATGTATTTAATTTTATATTGGAATGGTTGATTTGGGAAAATTGTGCGTGATTGATCGGAATTGGATTTTTAGGTCAAAACTCCCGCGGGTTTAAATTGGTTTGGGTAATCGGATTATTTTATTTAATTGACTATATAAATTACATTATAATATGTTTAATTACATTTTCGAACAGTCAATTGATATGTTTTGGCAAGAATTGATCGGATTTGCGTTCCGGGCTCAAAAACCTTAATTGTGCTAAATTGCGTATTTCTTTTATTGGTTTTGAGCAATTGATTATTTGATATGTTATAAAATGTGTTTAATTGCTTTTCTAAACATTCAATTTGATTAAATTTATAGAATTTTAACGAATTGTATTTTCGGGCCTAAAACCCTAAATTTCAAGTGAAATTATGAAATCGATTACTTGTATTGTTGTTTTTCTAAAATTGAATGTATAGAAATAGTTGAAATGGTATTAATTGCTTTCTAATACCTTTAATTCGAATTGATTAAATTGAATTACTTGAGTTCGTGTCGTGGGCTTTAAAACCCTAATTTTCGGGGATGACTTTATAAAATTGATTTTGCTATGTGTATTTTATCTAATCGAATTCTATCTTTGGGTTTTAAATCATTTAAATTCTATTTTAACCTAATTGGGTTGGATTTGGTTCTATGTAAATGGTTAGATTACCTATTTAGTTGTAAAACCTAATAAATAAGTTATTTTCGATAAATTAACTAATGATCGATTATTCTTTCTCGGGCTTTCCAAAGTAAGTTGAAATGTCCCAAGTGATATTGGTATTAATCCATTTTGATTTAGTTTTAACCTTAAATCTTAATAAAGCTATGCTTTTAAGTTCTAATTTTTGGTCACATTTTCTAAGAGAGATCATTTGGGTTGTTTGTGTTTGTTTAATTAGAATATGTGAATTATTGATTGATAGAATAGTTTCTAATTTAGTTTTCGATTTCTATCGGATCTAGGAAAGCTTTCTCGTGGATCCACGAGCTAGGGATCTCTCTCTCTCTCTTATCTCGCTTAGCTAGCTTCGGATCCAGGTAAGTCTCTACTTACCTCTACTTATGGGTGTTTAGTAAGGACGAAGCTAATGGCCTTGTGTTATGTGTGACGTGGATGTGTTGAATGTTGTGTATGCCATGCTATGCCATGTATTATATGATTTGTGCATAACTTGTCATATGTGTAGCGCAGCTTGGAGATTAAGGTATGTTGTATGTGCCCCCATGATATGAACATGACATGTATATGTATGATGTTTATGATGTATTATGTTATGGCCCTCTAGGACTTGCATATTAGGATAAACGGTAATTTGAGTTGGGAACCATCATGGGAGTCTTGAAGTTTGTATGATGGTATTAATGTTCTATGGCGGTCCTAATGTTGTATGGTGGTATTAGCGATTTTATGGAGGTATTAATATTGTATGGTGGTATTAGTGATTTTATGGAGGTATTAATATTGTATGGTGGTATTAGGGTTGTATGGTGGTATTAGTGATTTTATGGAGGTATTAAAATTGTATGGTGGTATTAGAGTTTGTATGGTGGTATTTGTGATTTTATGGAGGTATTAATGTTGTATGGTGGTATTAGGGTTTGTATGGTGGTAATTGTGATTTTATGGAGGTATTAATGTTGTATAGTGGTATTAGGGTTTGTATGGTGGTATTAGTGATTTTATGGAGGTATTAATATTGTATGGTGGTATTAGGGTTTGTATGTTGGTATTTATGATTTTATGGAGGTATTAATATTGTATGGTGGTATTAGGGTTTGTATGGTGGTATTAGTGATTGCATGGTGGTATTAATGGCTTATGGTGGTATTAGGGTTTGCATGGTGGTGTTATGGTTTGCATGATGGTATTAATGTTGGTATGGTGGCAATAGGGTTTGCATGGTGGAGAGAGGGTTTTGCATGGGAGTTAATGATTGTACGGTATTAAGGTTTGGAGTGGTTAACTCGGGAACGTTGTGATTAAGTAGGGTTGGAGTAACTAATCGTGATGGTTGAGGATAATTAAGGTTTGGGATGGCTAAGTATGGGGGTTATGGTGAAATAGGGATAAGAGTGGCTAACCACGGTTTGGTGTGGACAATTAGGGTTGGTATGGCTGCTTAGAGTTGCTTGGCGTTATCATGTGTATTTATTAATTAAAGTGTGGTTATGAATTGGGTTTTTATTAGTTGTGATGAGTATAGTATAAAGAGAATGATTTATGCATGTCAAGAGTATTGTGTGATTCAATAAGACACGAATAAGACATTAATTACGTAAAGCGAAAGACTGATGAGCCCGACCCAGTCCGGTCCACCGGTTAGAATAGTGGCCAGAGGTGTTTTGCCCTGGGTGTTTATTTTCGGTCCACCGGCTATAATAGTGGTCAGAGGCGTTCTGCCCTGAGTGTTTATTCCGGTCCACCGGCTATAATAGTGGGGGATTCGGGCTCGACAGACCCAAACGAATAAGTTAATCCACAAGAAAGATACTAAGTACTTACAGCGAAACACCATGTGAGTCGGGGCCATGATCCGGTCCATCGGCTATAATAGTGGATCAGAGGCGTTTTGCCCTGTGCGTTTATTTTCCGGTCCACCGGCTATAATAGTGGATTAGAGGCGTTCTGCCCTGTGCGTATATCTTCCGGTCCACCGGCTATAATAGTGGGGCTCCCGCGCTCACATGGATTAATGAAGAATGCTTTGAATGAAAATGAATGAAGTAATCCATGGGAAAATACTAAGTACTTATAGTGAAACACCATGTGAGTCGGGGCCATGATCCGGTCCACCGGCTATAATAGTGGATCAGAGGCGTTTTGCCCTTTGCGTTTATTTTCCGGTCCACCGGCTATAATAGTGGATCAGAGGCGTTCTGCCCTGTGCGTATATCTTCCGGTCCACCGGCTATAATAGTGGGGCTCCCACGCTCACATGGGTTATTGAAGAATATGTGTAGAATGAACATATTATTAATGAGAATAAAGAATAAGTCGAATTGGACCATGACCGGCTTTTATTATCTGTTACTACATGTTGCTTACGTGAGTATGTCACGCATTGAGTTTTAATAATATGGATTATTCCTACCTGAGGCGTATGAGCCACTTTACATCTCGGTTATACCACGCTTATACGTTAAATAGAATGTTACGTATGTTTTATATGTTACTCTAGGTGTATGGTAAGATATATGATGTGGGTTGTGAATATGCATGATATTGTATTAATGTGTTGTACCCGGATTTAATATGCACTTGATGATATCCCTCCTATATGATAGGGTAGCGAGACTTACTCAGTATTGGACCCGTACTGATACTACCTTGGTTGAATGGGGTCCTGTGATGATCCACCGATGGTGGGGAGCAGACCTCTTGTGCAGGTTGATACTGTGTTGGGGTGGAAGGCCTGACTTGAGTGAGTAGGCAATCCGGATATTGGTCCCTCGGGATCTGTTTCATTTAGCTATATTTTGTACTACGCTTCTTGTTTTGAAACCGTACTCTTAAGTTGTAATCTTAACGATATTTTAACTATTGTCGACTCGTGGTTTTCGTGAATGGTCTATGTTAACTATGGACCTGTGTTTTGATGACTCTTACTTAACGATTGTTTAGTTTAGCCTTAGCACTTAGTATCGGAACGGTAGGAGTGAACCGGTCTGGTACTAAGTGTGGCGGTAATACCCCCAGGTTTATGGTTTTAATTCTTTCACTTCCGCTAAACCTTCTGATTTAAACGAAATTTTTCAGGAGTGAAATTTGGGGGTGTTACAGTAACATGCTGGCAACTACTGTTATTGATATCTTTGAAGACAATCCTCTCGATTAATCCTCTCCTATGGATATTGATCTTGTTGTCATGAATGTTCTTTACAAACAATTCATGAAGTTAATCGGGCATAATATTTTCTTTCCCACAACTGATATGCCTAGTACATCAGTTAACTTTGCAAGTGCCACCATTATTACTCCTTCTCATTGCAAAAATTCCTCTAAGATCACTTGGATAATCGATATCAGAGCATCAGACCATATGTGTCATGATATCTCAGCTTTCTTTAATTTGCATTATTTGAATACACCTATCATAGTTGGTTTACCCAATGGTATCAAACCATCTGTTAACCAAGAAGAGATATCTTACTCAACTCTTCTCTCATCCTTAGGGATGTTCTTTTTAATCCCACGTATCATCATCACCTATTAAGTGTAGGTAAGCTGATTGACACATCTATGATCACAACTTACTTCAATTCTTCTGGATGTTTTTTTTTCAAGACCCAGCCTCTAAGCACGTGCTTGAAACTGGCAAAAGAAAGAATTGTCTATACTTATTGCAATTTGACAATGTCTCTCATTCGTCTAGTCTATCACAATGTTTTATTAATGCTTGTAATGATTCTTTAGACATCCACGTAGCTCATGCTAGATTAGGTTATCCTTCCTTATCTAAAATGCAACACATTGATTTGCATAACTCTGGTGGATTGTCTACTTACTTATGTGAAGTTTTCATCCATGCTAAGCAGCATAAATTTCCTTTTACACGCAGTATCACTATAGCTCCTAATCAGTTTGACTTGATACATGTGGACTTGTGGAGGCACATAAAACTACCTCTCTAAGTGTATATTCTTATTTCTTTACTATTCTTGATGATTTTTCACAATGCACATGGATGCTTCTTTTACATAATAAACAATAGAATCATTCTACTCTTTTTAGATTTATTGTTTATGTCAAAAGTCAGTTCCTAAGATTCATCAAGCTCATTCAAAGTGATAATGGGAGTCAAATAGTTAATGAGGTATGTCAATCTTTATTTTGGACAGAGGGTATCACTCACCAACGAACCATTCCTTATACCCCACAACAAAATAGCATAGTGGAGCACAAACATCGCCATTTTCTTGAGATGGCACGAGCCTTACGGTTTCTTGCTCAACTTCTAGTACGATTTTGGGGAGAATGCATTCTAGCAGCTAAGTGTCTGATCAATGTACTGCCTACCCCTATCCAACAATGGAAAACTCCATTTAAAAGGTTATATAACAAACAACCAAGTTATGATCATTTAAGAATCATCGATCGTTTATGTTTTGCCCACTCATCTACTTCATATAAACTATAAAGTCAAGCTCGTCGTTGCATTTTCCGTGGATACCCTTATGGTCAAAAGGCCAAAAAAGTCTTTGATCTTAAGACAAAGTATTTGTGCCTCAAAATGCTATTTTCAAGGAATAAAGTTTTCCTTATAAGTCACCAACTCATGAAGTCATTCCATAAATGGGCCCACCTCCTTCATCACTTTCCCATTTGAATCCTGCTAGCTGTGGTAGTCCATATGTCAGTTGTTTCCCACGATCATTACGTCCTCAAATAGATGTACCCACACATTTACATACATTATCTAGAAATGTTGTACCTACATCTACACATACAACATCTTATACAACAGTTGTATCCATTTCACCTAACCCACTACCTTTTCCACAAATATCTACATCCAATTCTACATACCAAAATCATGAACCAGTTCCTTAAATTATCATGAACAAGTCCACTAGGACCATTCATCCTCCTCCTTTTCTACAAGATTTTTATTATTCTTACTTACCTGCTCACACTGCATCTTCTTGTTCTCTCTTTGATTCTTCTCATCTTTCCTCTACTTATGTTGCTTCTCTTAACAATGTGTTGGCCACCTATGAGCGACATAGCTATGAACAAGCAAAACATGATCCACAATGGATCGAGGCCATGGATAAAGAACTTCATGCACTTAATGAAAATAAGACTTGGGATGTAACACCCCCATTTTTCACTACAAAAAAATTTCATTTAAAGCAATGCGAAAGCAGAAAATACTAAAGACACATAGAAAAAATAAAGTGTTACTATCGTACCTAACACAGGATAGATGTTCATCGCCTACCCTATATTGAAAACAAGGCTAAAACCAACCAACCAATTTAAAATAGAGTGAGCAAACTTCAATTACATAAACATTAAAAGATTGTTTACATCAAGGGACCTCGATGATCCCTGACTAAGTTAAATATAGGAAGACAGATAAGTTAAGAGTACAAGGTTATATTAAGATGGGATTAATGTGTGACCCCAAAACCATGGTCCGTCATGGACTGCACAAAATCCTCTGAATATCCATGCTCTCAAGCCTTGAACCCAAGCTGAGGTAGGCCCACTACTCACCAGCACTAAAAACCTACACATTGCACTCTATTCATGGGAATGAGCAGGTAATCACGCAAACAAACACATCAGTATACTACGTACTGAGTAAGCTAAGTTGCCTCCTCAAAGAAAGTCACAAGTATGTAAGATTCTATCATAACATGAATATCATATGTAACATGCATTATGCTAAGGCCAAACAGGTAAATTTAGTAATGCATAAGAATATACTAGCATGCATAACTCAGGTAACTCAGAATGTGGCATGCTTAACTTCATAGTGAAATAACATAGATAATCACACATGTACTAGGTATATTAATCCGAATAACCACTAGGGTTATTTTCCAACTTGTTCAATCGGTTAAATTATACTATTTCTTTATCTATATATTGATATAGGTCAACATCCAATCAATCCTTCCAATTATTAACGATTTAGTCATTTAAGCTATTATCCAAGTGTTCATTCCAACTTTTACCTTTTTAGTACCCAAACCATTGTTCCCATCATCATCCAATTATTTCTCATCCACTTATTCATCATCCAAATTTTTATCATTGAATTATTCATCATTCGATTATTTATCATCGAGCGATGGACTATGTACCACCCCATGGTCTCACATACCATATAATATTATCTAAACCAAGGGACATAACATCCAGGCTGAAGCAAGTCACCAAAATGGATATAAGTCTAAACTGGAGCCAACCATAATAGACATAAGTCTAAGCCGAAGCTAACCACCTAGGTAACTAGGCACTTTAGTATTGATACCCCTAGTACATCATCAATGTCTAGATTAGGTAAGGTAATGGGATCTCTAAGATCCCGCTCGAAGGTAAAGCCTGAAGGCACCAATAAACGCACAAAGGCAGACTAACCCCCGATAGCTAATAAAGGATCGGATAATCCATAATCATACATAACTCGATTGTCTTTCACTTTACATGATTAGTACATTATTCATGAGGTTAAGTGATCACACAAGGCCCATACAAAGAATAAATAAGGCATTCGTATATTTCTTCCATATCAATCCTTTCCCATTCCCCAACCATGTATGGGATTTCCATTTATGCTTATCCAATATTATTCATGCCCATTATATCATTTCATTTAAGCACATGTTGTGTTTCATTACTCTTTTTTTCTCAAAACCATCACATTTCATATATGGTACACCCATTTAGCCTTTATAATACCCATTGAGTATATCATCAATTATGGTCCGTTTAATCCATCCATTTGGTCATTAATCCATGATAAAATATGTATTTTATCCCTTTAATAATCATAAGACACCCCCATACATAGCCTCAAAGCATAACCAAACCGAAAGGAACCAAATCACACAAATCAGCTGAACTAGTCGATCAGTTTGGACCGACCAATAGATCAATTTAGCTCAACCAAATCCTGTTTTTCCTCAAAATGGTAAATCAGTTTGGGCAAGTTAGTCAACTGTTCACAGACCAAGTAATAGGTTTTGTCTAATCAGTCAATGGGTTTAAGTAGAGAGCAAGACCAAAGTCTCTACGGGTTTACCAATCAATGGGTTAGGTCCACAAATAGACTATTTTAGGAACCAGTCGATCGGTTTGACCTAACTAGTCAATCGATTTGCCCTATAATAGCATCAAACAATCATTTCCATACAGATCATGCTTATAAATCTTTATCTTACCACATTAAAACATGTTTAAACATCACATTGCACATTTTCAACCTACCTTAATTGCACTTTTCAACATTAATCATTACAATCCATTTTTTTCTCAAGATTCATATTTTTCACTCAAAATGCACAATCTAACCATCCAAATCAGTTCTATAAGCTATATATATTCATGCCAACATGAAATATCAATTTAAAGAGTTTCATATTATATAGGATTACTCACAACCCATCTTAGAAGTAAGAATAACTTATTTGATGCACGTAAAACTTTTCTTAAACAAGAAATCTCAACATATGAAATCCTCAACTTTCATAACCTTAAAACAACAAGTTTTAACTTAAAAATCCATGCATAACTTTTATAGATTCGAACTTAGAATAGAAGGGAAAGAATGAGCATACCACTCCCAAAGGAAAACAAAGAATACTAAGTTGAACCACTTAACATTTTTCCTAAATCTAACTCTTTCTTACATAATAATTAAAACAAAAGAGAGCTAGAAAAAGGACTAAAAGAGTGAAGGGAATTCAACTGTAAATTTCAAAGTGCAGAGGGAAAAGTTGAATACTAGAGAGTTAAGTATTTTCAGTGGCTGAAAAGAAGGTGAAAAAAAGAAGTGATTAGGGATATTTATAACCAACCAATCAATATGAATCAGAGTGTGGTAAGGAACAAATTTAAAACCCTAAATCCCAACATTTGAATTTGAGTTAAACGAACATATTTCGTCCAAGATATGTTGGCCTATCCTCCAAAGCTCAAATGGTGATTTTGGAGGAGTGCAAGTCGATTGGTCTAGAAATACAATTCAAAATCGGGGTAATGGAAGGTCAGCATGGAAGAAATCAAAGCAATGATCTCAAAAATATGCAGAGGAGAAAGGTGGAAGAAGACAAGGCTGAGGTTATCTCCCACCCCCCTCAATTGTCCCAATTGACTCGTCAGATTGATCTAAGGTAGTGTTTTTGGGCCAAATGCATCATAAAAAAAGGCTAAAATTTTCTTAGGAATAATTTAGCATAGGTTATCAAAGTTCCATTTTAGTATAAGAATTTTTTTTTTAAATTTGAGTTTCAAAAATATGCCTAGCTCAACAAACCAATCGATCAGTTTAGCTTACCAATTGATTGTTCTACAAACCATTCTATCGGTTCTCTAACTAATCGATCAGTTTAGTCAAGTAAAAACCATTTTGCTGAATTGACGAACCAATTGATTAGTTTATGGAACCAGTCGATCAGTTCGCCTGAAAAACTTATTAACTTTGATTTTGCAACCTCATTTGAAATCCAACTTTGATTCAAACCAAATCATAATACCAAATCAAAATCAAACACCAAAATTGACATAATTTCTCATTCAACACTTCCCAAAAAGATAGGGCATTACATGGGATCTCACTTCTTTACCTCTAGGAAAGTGAGATATTGGATCGAAATGGGTCTTTAAGGTCAAATTTAGATCTAATGGCACCATAGAGAGATACAAGGCCAGAATGGTCACAAAAGGGTACAACCAAGAAAAAGAAAAAGCCTACAAGCACACATTTTCACCTGTAGCCAAGCTAGTCACTATTCGAATGGTCATTGCTAGAGCCACTTCTAAAGGTTATCCTATTCATCAACTAGACATTAATAATGCTTTTCTGCATGGATTTCTTGATGAAGATGTCCATAGGACTCCTCCTCAAGGATACACTCAGGCCATGCTTAGATAAGTCTTTAAATTACACCGTTCATTGTATTGCTTAAAACAAGCCTCTCAACATTGGAACATCAAGTTGACTGACCAATTATTTACTTAATCTTGGGTTTGTTCAATCCAAGCATGATTATTCACTCTTTGTTTGAAACATGGCCAATTCTTTCACGTGTGCTCTTGTATATGTTGATGATTTGTTGCTCACTGGTGACAATATCAAGTTCATTGATCCTGTCAAAAGGTCAGTTGATCAAACCTTCACTATCAAATATTTAGGGTAGATGCATTACTTCTTGGGTCAGGAAGTTGCACAATGGTCCTCTGGTACCTTTCTAAACTAACATAAGTAGATTTTGGACATCATTCATGATATTGGTATGTCCAAATGTAAGTTTGCTACATTTCCTCTTTCACGAGGCCTAAAACTTTTCATAGATGATGGTGATTTGTTATATAATCCAAAAGTTTATAGGGACTTGTTGGTGAAATGCTCTATCTTAACATGACCAAACCAAATCTCTCTTACACCGTGCAACATTTGAGACAATTTTTACATGCCCCACGTAAGCCCCACATGCAAGATGCAATGCATGTTATGAGGTATTTATAAGGCACTATCAACATGGGCCTTCATTATTCCATTAAATCTTCTCTTGATATCTCATCTTATAGTGATGCAGATTGGGCCTTATGCACATTTAGTTGTCATTCTCTCACTGGATATTGTACTTTTTTGGGTTCCTCCCTAGTTCCTTGGAAGAGCAAGAAATGAAAGACAGTGTCCAAGTCTTCTGCTAAGGCATAATATTGAAGCATGTTTACTACCACTAGTGAACTTATATGGACAGGTGACATTCTTCAAGACCTTGGTCTCCTAAGTACCTTACCTATTCCTCTATATTGTGACAACAACGCAACTCAACACATTGCTACTGATCCAATGTTCCATGAGCTGATAAAACACATCAACATTGATTACCATTTTATTTGGGACATGATTTAAGTCATGCCACTTCACACAGTCTATGTCAAATCTAGCCTACAATTAGTTGATTTAATGACAAAACCACTTGATGCCCAATAATATTAATTTATTTATAACAAGCTTGGTCCTGTGACAAATTCGCCAAGTCTAGCTTGAAGGGAAGTGAAGACTATGTGTTGATTGTCACGCGTGTCGGTTATATATATATAGATGTTGTTAGGCTATTATTAAGTTGTTACTAATTACAATATTAGTTAATCCTAATAGCCTATATAAATATCTGATGTACATATTGTAATATTCATCGAAGCATATATTTAATATATCCTATTCTACCTCTCTTCTTCTTTTCTCTATATTTTCATTTCGTACTTCTTCAGCTAATCATAGCTACCTTGAGCTGAGCTCGATTAGGTAATTCCACGCCAATGGCATGGCTCAGCACAGTGCAGGAATCCAGAGCTGAAACCAAATATAGATGTCAAAAGTGTCAGCAAGCGGTGGGGAAACGATCAATTGGCATGTGAAAATGATATATTATTCAGTATATGCTGTTTTCCTTCCAGCCACGGTCTAGAAGTAGAAAATTATTAACGGTTACTGACACGGATTAATTAATACATATCTGTCAATGACTTTGTTGATATTTCCGCTTCACAACAGAAATTAAGGTCCTATCAACTGGGTGTGTCTAAACAGGCCATTTTTATGCATCCATCCGCCGAACCTTTTTGTTTGTCTGCACTGCAGTACATTTCCAAAAACGTTTCAGATAACGCAAACAAGGCTTAAAACTTACATTTCAAAGAATTAAAGATGAGCACATACGGTTCCTGGGCTCCTAAACCACAGCTTACCTTCTCTATTAGCAAGCACATCCCACTAATCATAATATTAATTAGTGTGCGGCACATGCATGCAGCAGAAATTTTTGCAAGATAGGCGCAGATAAAAGAAAAATAAATAAATAAATAAAGGCGTGATAATGACAATGACTAATAAATTATTTTTTTTTGGGGGCGGGGGGTTATCAAAGCTTGAGAATGAAGATTTGCCGATGACAAACAAATAAATCTTATAGATTTTATGGGACCTTCAATTATGTTCCCTTTACTTTTGAGTAAAAAAGCAGAGAAGGTACCCTTCTTATCCATGCTTTCTTAGGAGCGAAAGAAGCCGGGAATCAGACATGAGAATCAGCAAGCAATTGCCAGGCACTTAGAAAACATCACAGATTTTGTGCCCCTCAATAGATAGCTAAGCTACATTATAATTGTAGCAACATTCATTAATTAATACATGTAGGACACTTTAATTAAGTTTATTAAAACTCGAGTGGGCATATGCAAACAATTAAATATTGGTCCCAACATACAATATTGACCAATATTTATTGGATTTTAAGTCAGTCAATATATAAAATCGTCAATACGCAACCATTTCAATATTTCAAGTATTGATTGGCGATATACCGATTACCGACCGATATTTGCTAGCATTTTTCCATATTTGCCGTAAAAAACAATAATCAACAACTAAAACATATAAAATATATTTGTCATACTCTAATATTACAACCGTAGTTTTGTTGCTTGTACTCATGGCTAGAGGATAATATTGATAATTCAATATTGGGTTAAAGTTTTCATTTTATTTTATTATAACCATTATGATCATTATGATTATGTTTATCATTATTATCCACTACTAATGATAATATCATCAGAGGCAGGTCGGATCTCAATCCTCATATCAGCAGCACATGCATTTGCACTGAAATTTCAAACTTTTTAGCCCCAGTTGAGGGTCCCCCGTCGTCTTTCTCTCCCCCAATCCCCCAAAACCAAAACCAATATATTTCTTTCTCATGCTAACGGTCTCGTCATCCATGACTGACATTTGTGGCCGCAAACTAACTTCAGCACCAACTTCAGGGAACGAGTAAGACCACACGTGATCAGCCCAAAATGAGGTGGCGGCACCGTCGTCACCTCTACCCGGACGCCGTCTATTGTTACTGTTAATGGTCCGACAGGCCCGACTATACATGGCCCTGAGACGAAGGGCAGACCATGCGTACACTAGCTAACTTGCTTCAGGACTAGACCAAGGGGGGCCTCAATTCATTACAGTCGCCGTCTTATTACATGAAAGCTACTGCTGCACATGGAGGCTGGCTAGGTTCTCATTTCCATATTAAGACCAAACGTTAGCCGTTGGTTCCAGAGGACGACCAACGATGATCGTCCGATTATGGTTCCGACGGGTTTGATGTGGGCCCAAAATTGGATAGAACTAACTTTTTATACTGGGACTGGGGCTTTGTGGGAGTCGGATGGTATCGGCGTGCAGGCCTTTCTTATTATTTATAACTCTGGGGATCAAGAGTAACGGATGAGGTTTCATTACAGAATCACTCATTAAGCCGTATATACAAACAATTAATCAAGTTTGATCTTTACACATACAAAACCATATAATTATGAGTGGAAGCAGCCGAGCATTCTGTCTGCTGCTTAGACCTGAAGCGAACCGAAGAGGTGGTCCGAAACGGTCCATACGTACTCCCACGCTTTGATTTACCCTCACAGGCACTAATCTTAGACACAAGCACACGCGGAAGGCACAAACCCTTTTACTGTTTACCCTTTTATCTTTGGAATTCGGATTTCCCATCAAGTAGGTGATGGGAAATGTCGAGCCCACCCAATATATTTATCAAATTAGAGAGCAAAAGCTTCGCTTTCATGCTTGAAAATTTCCTCCTCCAAGTTCGATTCTGCCAGCCGACACTTTTGTTTCGGACCTTTCGACATTTTCACCTTTATTCGTCCGTTTTCAGGACGTTTCATGTGAATGAATGAGATCAATAAATGTGATATAAGCAGACAGTTGTACACCACTGCACCGCCTGTAATGCCTCTATAATAGGCTAACTAACGCCGCCATCTACGTGCCACCTCAGGTCCTACTAGCCTAAACCCGATCGACGGACCTGGTTAGGTCCACGTGGATACCAATTCTGGAAGCACGTGACTCGGGGCAACTTTTCGTAATTGTATTCAAAATTATTAAGGTGCTTGAAATTATTTTTATAATTTATAATTTTTATGTATACAAATTAGGTTTTTTCTTTATAATTTTATAACTTTTATTTAGAATACAAGATTATTTTTTGTAATTTTATATCATTTATACAGGTACATGAGGTTATTTTTATAATTTATAATTCTTCAATATAGAAACAAAGTTATTATTTTTTTTATAATTTTACAAATTTTAATTAAGTACACATGATCATTTTTATAAATTTTATAAATTTTTTTAATAATATTTTTTATAATTTTATATGGTTTATACGGATACACAAGTAACTTTTACAATTTTATAATGCTCACTTACATATACGAGATTATGTTTGTGACGAACATAATTGTTTTAAATGATAAAACCTAAACAGAATAATACACCTTTATTATATAATGTGTCGTAATTAAGGATACTTTTGACATATCTTAGAATTCAATGTAGCATTTCTAGGTGTGGTTTCTTTGGAATTTGAATGAAGCAGGTGACATAAATCAGGCTATGTCATAGTTAGTTAGTTAGTTTAAACTACCTAATATCTTCCATCATCTAAACATTTTCCTTTTATTGAACAAAATTTAGCACCGACCTTCATCAATCTAGAGATTGGCTTATAAGCTAACATGTCATATCTCTTCGGTAGGTATTATTGACATAGAAATAATCCTTGTTTACATATGTCAACTTTTAGTCCAATAAAATGTTTTAACTTTCCAAATTTCCTTCATTTGAAATCTTATAGAAAACTTAATATTGTTCATCAAATATGTTATTTGTTATCTTTTGTAATAGTCAAGTTATATACATATACTAGCATTATAGCTAACCTGCCATCTCTAAATTCCGACTTATGACATTGAATATTAATATTGCAAAAGAAACTCAACAATATTTTTATACCATGCTCTTGGTTCTCACATCAAGCCATAAAGTGCTTTATCCAACCTAAATATATATAATTTGGATGATTTTTACACTGAAACACCTCTAGGCACTCTGTATATATTTCTCAATCTAGTTTATCATGCATAAAGGTATTTTTAACATCCATGTGCAAAAAGCCTCCATGACTTCCTTGTTGCTAAAGCTAACAACATATGTACAATAGTAATTTTGACAACTGGACTAAAGGTTTCATCATAATCCAAGTCATACTTCCGTAAGAAACCTTATGCCATCAATCAAGCCTTGTGCCTTGTCATTGATCCATCTAGTCGAGTCTTCAGTTTATACACCCATTTACAGGTTAGACATGATGCTAATTCCCAAGTTTCATTTGCTTTAGTGTCTTTATCTCTTCTCCCATAACATCTCTCCACTATTTTGATCCTACTACTTATTCATAGGTTGTTGGCTTTATTACATCGTTATCTTCTACCAAATTTGTGTTTACATATCTAAGATTAGGCTTACACATTCTAGTAGATCTCCATGATTGTAGCTGAGGAGCTTCACTGCTTCTAACTCCTCCATTGACATGGTCTCTCTTTCCTTTGGAGACATAGTTTGTGCTCCTATCTACCATGGTCTTTTCCCTCTATCGAGATAACTTTCTCTAACTTTATCAAGTGATGATTCAACATTAACTAATTTTCCTTATGTCGGAAGTACTTTCTCTAGTTTTGGTTGCAAATTCATCTTCTTCTACACGTGGTCCACAATTTCCTTCAAGTTTAGTAGTAATACATATTGTGAAGATCATTATAATGATGCTTCATCAAAGATCATAATTATTGAAACATAAGAACATTTTGTGGTTGAATCACAATATCTCCACCTTTTCATTGACTGACATATCTAACAAATATGTAGTGAATTGCCTTCTTATTAAAGTTGGTGTGTTCATGGCTATGCACAAACACATAACATACACAACTAAACCCTCAGAAAAGAAAAAACTCACCAATGATTTTGTGCCCCATAGTCTTTCATATGTTAAGATAAGTCCAAATATTACTTGAGGAAGCCTATTGATGACGTATGTAACGACTTTCATACATTCTACCCAAAAACATGATGGAACATTTTTGGTGTGAAACATATTACTTCATTGAAATATCCCAAAACCCCTAATTTAGGAAATCATGGCCGAATAGGGAATTATTAGGGAATTAATTAAAATAAACTACTTTTAATGAATAAAAAGGAATTAATAGGATAAATCAAGAAGGAATTTATAAGAGTGTAAATAGGAGGAATTATGGTATTTTAAGTTAATTAAGGTTTTCATTTTAGAAATTTATTTAATACCTTAAATTATTTAAAATAGGAAGGATAAAATAGTTTCAAATTAATATAAAATTTATAAATAATTTAATTAGAGAAAAAATTAAAGGGTTTTGTTAATTAAAATGAATTTAGGAAAATTCTTCCATAAATCCCTAAACTAACCTTAAAAAAATAGAATTTTATTATTGTTTTGATAATTATATTTTATTAAATACCCAAAATTACCCGAATTATACTAATTAAGCCAACCCCTAATTTTCCCTCTTTTTCCCTTTTCCCTTTTTCTCCCTCCTTTTTTCCTTTTTCTTTCTTCCCCCTCCTCTTCCTTATATTTCTCCCGACCTGGGCCGGCCTGCTGGCCCAACACACCCCTCCCTTTCCTTCCTCTCGCCGCGGCCCAGCGAGCCCGGCCGTCCGTGACTCAAAACGCAGCATTTCGACACTGAAGTCACTAAAACGCCGCGTCGCGATAAGGGAAATTAGTACCGTTGCCTGACCGACTCAAACGCCGCGTTTTGCCCAAGTATAACCCAAAACGCAGCGTTCCATTGATGAGGGAAATAACCGCCGCCGCCCAGCCGGTTCTCCCTTCCTTTTTCCTTCCCCTGGACCGCCGGTCCAGCCCCTCCCTCTTCTTCTTCGCGACGTCGTCGTCTACCCCTCGCCGCCTGCAACTAAAATATCGCCGGAAGACGTAGCGTCGACGGCACGCCATTTCCACCAGTCGTCTTGTCCTTTCACCTCCGTTGACCTCCCTGTGGATGTGACCGATCAATCGCAGCCCTTCCCCGCACGAAAACCTCCTTCTTTTTTTGACAAATCATGGCCTGCAAATCGCAGACCATGTGCCTGCGAATCTCGCCGGACAACCTAACCTAACCCTAAGCCCTAACCTCCCATTTGAAGCTCGTCGTTTTCCCGTCCCAATTTCCCTATAAATAGCCCTAACCATTGCCTTAATCGGGTTCGAAATTTGGAACCCAAAAAACCAGAGCCGTCGCGCCGCCCCACTTTCAGTCGTTGTTTCCTCCGCCTTCGGCCACCGTTGCCGCCTGCCCGTGCCACCAACATTCTCCCTACACCGCCCTCTACACGACCAACCCCCTAGACCTCCCTGCCTTGCCCCGCACGCGCCGCCTTGGCCGTGCGAAATTACCTTCCCGAACAGCCTTCGACCCCCTAGCGCCACTTTCGTGCCGCCGACGCCGCCTCCACCGCCGCTTGCAGCGCCACCATCACCCCCCAAAACGACCGGCAGCTCCTGCTCTACCACCCTATACCTCCCTTTTATCCTGGTTTTCCCTCCCCTAGCCTCCACCACCATTTTTCCCCTCTCTCCCTTCCTCCACCGCCGCGCCGCTGCGCCGCCGCCGCCGCCACCACCTCAGTCAGGTTGCCCAACACCCTGAACCCTAAAGCTTAAAAATAAATAAATAAATAAAAATAAATAAAATTGATTAATGATTTTATCTTATTAACTACTACTATTAGTATTATGATTAATATTAACATTACCATTATTATTACTAATATTGTTATTATTATTAATACTACCACCCTTATTAATATTACTAGGACTCAACATTACCCTAAGGACTTTTAAGTAATGGTGTTAATTAACTATAGGGCCTTGTTAATCTATTACTATTATTATTATTATTATTATTATCATCATCATCATCATCATCATCATCATCATCATCATCATTATTATTATTATTATTATTATTATTATTATTATTATTATTATTATTATCCCTATTATTATTATTAAGCATTATTATTACTATTATTACCATTAGTGTTATTATTATTATTATTATTATGATTGTTATTACTATTATTATTATTATTATTATTATTATTATTATTAGTAGTAGTAGTAGTAGTAGTAGTAGTAGTATTGTTGTTGTTATCATTATTATTATTATCTTTACTATTTTTATTATCAACATTTCTATTATGGTTGTTATTATTATTATTATTATTATCATTATCATTATTATCCTTATTATTATTATTATTATTATTATTATTATTATTATTATTATTATTATTATTATTATTATTATTATTATTATTATCACTATTATCCTTATTATTATTATCATATCATTATTATCCTTGTTATTGTTTTGTTGTTGTTGTGTTTAACGCATCTATTATTTTATCGATTATTACTGTCGTTATTATCCTTAACGTTATACTTTAATATTATTACCTTAGTATTTTTGTTATGCTTAGTATTGCCACAACCATTGTATTATTATTATTGTGATTATTATTATTGTTATTTTTATTATTGTTATTTTTTTACTATTGTTATTATTGTTACTATCATTATTGCTATCATCACTATTATCATTACTATGATTAATACTAGTGTTATTATGTTTATTTTTCTCACTATCATTATTATCATCGCTATTATTCCTATTAGTATTATTTCTAGTACTCCTACTATCCTTCGTATTATTACTATTATTATTATTAATATTATTATTATTATCGTTGTTGTTATTATTAATATTATTATTATTATTAGTATTATTATTGTCTTCATTCCTACCATTATTATTATTATTGCTATTATTATTGATTTTGTCATCTAAGTGATTATGGTTGCATTAGTATTTTATTATTATCGGTAATACGCTATCACTAATGCTACTATGATTTCAATTATTATCATCATCATTATTATCATTATAGCCATTATTATTCTTATTATGAGCACTATTATTATAAGTAGTATTCTTATTATTGTTGGTATTATTGGTAATTATTATTAATAATATTGAAACCCTCACCCTAATATTCTGGATTTGCTAAAACCTACTTTAATTAGTGATAATTCGTTTAAGCTATCGTAAGAGTAGTAATAACCTACCCCTTTATTTATAAACCCCATCATTAATATTAGCCTTGGTATTAGGCCATGATAGGGGTAAGATAGGAATTTTGATAATTCCGGTAGAGGGAGATTAACCCTAAGTATTTCCCTCTTATAGGTGAACCGGGTCAAACCCCAGGAGGTGTAGGAGCGTGCTCCAAGCCCGGCGCCGATTTAGGTAAGGACGTAACTAAGGCCACCTGTGTGCATTGCATGTTTTACCTGTCTTGTATGCTTTGTGCAGTTGTATGTTATAACCTGTATATTATCTGTGTTTTTGCGTAGCGCAGCATGGAACCAAGGTACGTCCCCGTGTTCTCGTCTTTGTGTACTAATATGTTGTGGTACAAGTATGATGTGGTGTGATGTGATGTGACCCCTACGACATGCATGCTAGGTTATGTGAGGAAGTGTTGTGAAGTGGGGACTTGAAAAAGAAAAATAAGCGGATAAAATAACCAAAGGGAAGTACGTCGGTTAACATAGGTATGGACGACCTAAGGAATTCACCATTTATGCGATAATGAAGAGAAGGTGGAATTAAATATATATAAAAGAGTGGGAATAAAATAAGGTTGCATGGGGAAAATTAGGGTTTTCATGATGGTATTAGGGTTTGTATGGTGGTATTAATGTTTCTATGGCAGTATTAATGGTTGCATGGTGGTATTAATGGCTGCATGATGGTATTAGGGTTTGCATGATGGTATTAGGGTTTGTATGGTGGTATTAATGTTTCTATGGCGGTATTAATGGTTGCATGGTGGTATTAATGGCTGCATGATGGTATTAGGGTTTGTATGATGGTATTAGGGTTTGTATGGTGGTATTAATGATTGCTTGGTGGTATTAATGGCTTATGATGGTATTAATGATTGCATGGTGGCATTAATGGCTTACGGTGGTATTAGGGTTTGCATGATAGCGTTATGGTTTGTGTGGTGGTCTTAATGTTTGTATGGTGGTATTAGGGTTTGCATGGGGGAGTTAGGGTTTTGCATGGGAGTTAATGATTGTATGGGATTTAGGGTTTGTGTGAAAAGTTCGAGAGGTTGCATAGGATGCGTAACGTTTGCGTGGGAGCAAAATTTACGTATGAAAGGCTGATTTGGGGTGTAAGGAAGGTAATGCAAGTATTATTTGGGTGTTTAACTGTTTCGGACGGGGAATAGTACGTGGAGTATTATAAGGGTATGGAGGAGACAGAATTAGGGTTTGGAGTGACTAACTCTGGGTCGTTGTGATTAAGTAGGGTTGGAGTAGCTAATTGTGAATTGCTGAGGGTAATTAAGGTTTGGGATGGCTAAGTATGGTTATTATGGTAAAATAGGGTTAAGGCACGGTTTGGTGTGGACAATTAGGGTTCGTCATGGCTGCTTAGAGTTGTTTGGTGTCATCATGTGTATTATTGACTAATGTGTAGTTATGAATGTGGAATTTTATTGTTTGTGATGTGTAAAGTATAAAGAGAATGATTTATGCATGTCAAGGGCGTGACGTGATTCAATAAGATACGAATAAGGCATTAATTACGTAAAGCGAAAGACTGATGAGCCCGACCCAGTCCGTTCCACCGGTTAGAATAGTGGCTAGAGGCGTTTTGCCCTGGGTGTGTATCTCTGGTCCACCGGCTATAATAGTGGGGGAGTTCGGGCTCGACAGACCCAAACGAATAAGTTAATCCACGGGAAAGATACTAATTACTTACAGCGGAACACCATGTAAGTGCGGGGCCAGTCCGTTCCACCGGTTAGAATAGTGGCCAGAGGCGTTTTGCTCTGGGGTTCGATTTCCGGTCCATCGGCTATAATAGTGGCCAGAGGCGTTTTGCTCTGGGGTTCGATTTCCGGTCCACCAGCTATAATAGTGGGGTCCCCGTACTTATAGGGATAAATGAAGAATGTGTGAACAGAACTTATTATCATAATAAGTAATAACAAACAAAGTACAAGCATGAATTCAGCTTTCCACTTACTCGCCTTTGCGTGTTGTTGATGTGTTGAGCATGTATCTTGTGTATTATTGCATGTTACTTTTATGATTGTGTCATGTAAACTACGTGGTAGGATTGTATGCTCGGCCCTAGCACCTACGCCCTTACTTAGTACTGGACCCGTACTGATACTACCTTGGTTGAATGGGTCCTGTGATGATCCACCGATGGTGGGGAGCAGACCTCTTGTGCAGGTTGATACTGTGTTGGGGTGGAAGGCCTGACTTGAGTGAGTAGGCAATCCGGATATTGCTCCCTTGGGATCTATTTCATTTAGCTATATTTTGTACTACGCTTTTTGTTTTGAAACCGTACTCTTAAGTTGTAATCTTAACGATATTTTAACTGTTGTTGACTCGTGGTTTTCGTGAATGGTCTATGTTAACTATGGACCTGTGTTTTGATGACTCTTACTTAACGATTGTTTAGTTTAGCCTTAGTACTTAGTATCGGAACGGTAGGAGTGAACCGGTCTGGTACTAAGCGTGGCGGTAATACCCCCAGGTTTATGGTTTTAATTCTTTCGCTTCCGCTAAACCTTCTGATTTAAACGAAATTTTTCAGGAGTGAAATTTGGGGGTGTTACATTCATGTCTTTGCCAAGTGTTATTTCTTTCTTTCAAAGACTCTGTCTTTCTATGGAGTATTAGGGCATGTGAATTGTCTACAAACTCCAACTTTATGTCGTAATTGAGTAAATTCCTTTGAAGTGTATTCTCCTTTGTTATCGGTGTGTAAACATTGAGTTCTTGTCATCATTACTTTTAGCTTGGTATAGCTCACGTGGCCTAACTTTGCATACCCCAAATCAAATGTTTCATTTATTCTTGCCTTATCTATGTATGTTTTTTGTTTTAATATTACATAGATAACATACACACTCAAATCGTTTTCCCTTTAAAAGTGGTTGGGCTTTCGACTTTATAAACTTTACCATCTTTAGGTCAGAACACAACATAATCACCTAAAGATATTAGTTATGATACGGATAATAAATTCTTCTTCATACTTGGTATGTATCAAATATGATCCACTTGACTTATTATGAACTGAATTAGGAGATGATAGTGATCTTCCCTATGTGAGCAAACAGACCTAGAGTTGCATATTGTTACTACAACGCATTCTCCTTTGCATTCTCACATATCAAGAAGCTTCTCTTGATCTACACAAAACCCTAATCAGTACATACTAATATATCACCGATCAACCATTGCACAATAAATGCACCCACCATGACAACCTCTTATGCCATCGTCCTTATGCACATTGGCACCATGTGTGATCACCACAAGACATCCCAATCACCTACCATTTGCGGCCATCTATTTGATTCTACCATCCATTTGTTATTGTCACATCACCAACAACCACCACCTCTATCAACATAACAGACATAAATTATCCATTATTGAAGTTACTAGAAGTCATTGTGCATCGAAGCTTTGTGTCCAATTAAAGCCTTCGAGTCTCATTTGTTCATGGCCTTAATTGCTGAAAGCTAGTGTAATACTCTATTTAAAACCTTCCAAAATATATTAATTTTATGTTAAAAACTATTTAAATAATTTGGAAAGCCTTAATTCATCTTTCAATTCTGAACACTAATGTAATACCATGTTTAATCTATTTTCTTCCTCTATTTGTGTCAAGAATACTCCCTCTTGAATCTCATCATAGAGCTTCATCCTTCTTATATTTTCCTCTTCTTAATCCTTCCACTAACTCTCTTTTATTCTCCTCTAAACAAAAGTGGGTTAGAGTTTGGAAATAGTTAAGAATATCTTGGTTTTAGCCTCTCTCTTTTCTCCTCTTGGCTCACTTTAGTTTGGACAAGGATGAGATTTTGATTTCATTTTGTTTCTTAAGAGATTTTTTTCCTTTAAGTTTTGATGGTATTAAAAGATGATTTTTAGTAAGTTCAACTTTGTTTAAAGGTAATTGAGGAGCTCACGTCTTAGAGCCTTCAAGTTAGGATGTTCTTAAATCTTATTTGTAGTTAGTTTGGAATCTAAGTAAATTAATTCCTACAAGAATAATCTTGTACAAATAATAAACTTGTAGAGATGCTAAATAGAAATCGTTTGACATAAGACCACTGAAACATATCAATAGTGATGAAATCTAAGCACAAATTCAACTTTCATGCTTGGCTTCTATTTCCAACATTTGTAGTTTCTTATGCTCTAGAGTATCGCAAGCAATGTTGTTTGCCCACCAAAAGATAAATTGAAGTCATCAATAGCCTTGAACCCACCACTATACAAATGCCTAAAATATAAAACAAGAGAAAGATGGGTGCTAAAATGAAGCCTAATGGCAGTGCCCTCCAAGATTAGAAAAAGAAAAATAAGATCATGAAAGAGCCACCACCATAATTTCTTAGCGTTGTGTGTTGGGGGGGGGGGAATAAGACAGAGAGAATAGAAGCTTTCACTTTAGGGAAATTAGATGAGATGGTGGGATGTGGAGGGATGTTGGAAAGGAATAGGATAGAGATTAATAGGGGATTAACGATACAAAAACTCAAAAAGTTACAAAATTAGTAGAAAAGGTTAGTAAGAAAAAGGAAGTCATTGTAATAATTTGTACACTCTATTATGAAGAAATAAAATTAATCATAAAATTACACTTACACTCTTTTATTAAAAATTAATAAAGTATTTAATACATATATAATTAAAAAATAAAAATAGAAAATCGGCTTTAATTTTTCTAAATTAACTTTATTTTTTATATAAAATTTAGGGATAGAATAACCTTTTTTTATATGGGAGGGGGTATTTTTTTTAGTTTGGATCAAAATAATTGGCCCCATAAATTTGATTATGTGAAATTGTGGTTAAGCATGATTTTTAACAACTTGCAACCTTTGTTGGATGAGGAACGCTAAAGAACGAAAGGCCACCGCCTAGGATTCTAAGACTAGCTTCATAGAGAACTTATTATAGATAAATAAATATATTATTTAGGTGCATTTTGTGGTTGTTACATCATCGATTGTGAAGAACGAAAGCTTTCGGATGTTCTAGCAATGTGTTAGTAATATTGAGTAGGAAATGCAAAAAAAATGGAAAATATAACTAAGGAACCCAAAGAATCCAATCGCATTGCTCCTAGCCTCCTACTATTGCACCAACATTCGACCGTCTTTGGAGCGACACATTGCAGCCTACTTATTAGACGCAATTTCCTACCTACTATCGATATGACTTGACAAATACCGGCTAGTTTTCATGGGAAAGATGAACAGCTGAAACTATTTGAATGACTGTAGGAAATATTTTGATTCAACAAAGTAGGTACTTGCCGCACCGATTATGCAAACATGTGATGTGGTGGACTAAACTCAACTGTGAGCCACCGCCACACTAAATTTGCTAGATCGAATCGTCCAATGAAGTCGGCTGTATCAGCTCATGGTTTCCAACTTCACACCCGTTAACTCCGAACGGATGCCTATACTCCTAATTTTGTGTGAGCCGCCACCACACCACATCACGTTCAATTTACAAGCTGGCTGTCAATGAGTAATCACAGTGTTGATGCTGACACCTAGAAATTCCAAAACCTAGCTAGTTGCCAGTGAATTTTTGAGAACCCAACCCAACGGGTCATCCAATATATTGGTGTTCTTCTTCGTGAAGACGAGCAACATTAGCTAATGGGTCGAAGATTTTACTCGATTGATCAAATGCTTCTAACTTCTAAGATTTAGTGCTTCAACTATGACCAAACTGGTCATGTCTGCATAGGAATTGTCTTGTATTTATGTCTCCTACGCATGCTGGTTTGGTTTAACCTCGTGATGCCTACATAATCTAAAAGGAGTATCAGTAGAGTCCAGTGTTTGTCTGCATTGTGTGATAGACCAGAAGACGATAGAAATAAGTTCAAATTGTAGACCCTCGTAAATATTCAGGGAAAGCAAATAAAGATTTGGAGTTTGGACCATTGTCGATGGCCGAACGTTTCTCTAGTCAGGGAAAATCTGTATATACCAGAGAAATAATAAAAATTTCAGATAGTTTGTTTTATCCATTATTTCTCCCATTATCTACAGCTTATTCTCACATCATAAGTGGATCCACAACACAAAATAAACCGTATATTATTAGTTCTATTAAAAAAATACCTTTTATTAATTAACCACGCCAATTCCACCCATATGTTTAAATTGTTACTAATATTATCCATTATTATTCATATTATTAATTAATGAAGATTATAATTATTATTTACAGCTATTATTAGTAATCAGTATTAGTGATATTATAAATAATTACATATTATTAGTATTATAAAAATTGAAAGAAGTGCTACCTAAAAAGACTTGTTTCCGGCAAGCATGCCAAGCAGAATGGATGAAACGATAATGGAAAATAAAACAGTTAAAATGTAATACGGATCAAATTAATAATCCGTAATACCAGCAAGCAAACATCATTATATTATATGTACTTATGAAAGCGTCTTCAGGCACCATTCACATCAGTTCTTATTACAAGCATGAACAGAAGATGTGATACCGGAAAGCAAGCATGTAATCATCTAATCATGTGCTGCCAATGAACCAACTTTTTATGGCTGATAATCATTTCATCTTAGGTTAATTATTTTTCGGCCGTGACTCCGTATCTTATCAGCTAAATCACTTTCATCAAATAGTCACCAGGGAGGGAGCAGTACCGGTACTAGCAGTGTAGCGGTAGTACTCCTTGAATCATAAAGTCAAGCCAGCATCATGATTATGTAAAATCCTGTTGTTGTTTTTTTTTTTTAAAAAAATTTTACTCTACTACTTTGGGAGTAATTCAAGGATGGCAGATATTACGGGATTGACTACAAGCATATGAGATCAGTCAATAAAATCAAAGCATACCGTTTCCTGATGGTCCCACCTTAAGAAATAGAGGATTACCAGATGGGAAAACTGGGCTTTGCAGTCAGGCGAGATTGAAGGGTAAATGAAGAACGCAAGAGTTAAAGTGGAATGGAAAAGAAATCGCTGGTGTGAAATTACGGTGTCTAGAAATAGTTGGTTGGATGAGGGCCATCCGCGAATAAAGAAATCTGCTGTTTGTCTACGATTATGGAAGTCAACTTCTGGTTGAATGTTTGCTTGAGTGACAAGTGACAATCAATTTGTTTGCTTCTAGCTATGATCTCTGCTGGTTGTGTGATGGCAATGCCACATTACTGCCAATGAACCTTCAGCAAGGCCACTTGATCAAAGGCAGTCTTGAATCTCTTATAGCACCAATGCCATTAATTACCACTCTTTTGCCTCAAAGCTTTCATCCACATTTTTGAACTGATTCAGAAGTCGAGATTGCTATTAAATAGAAAAGACGATGTCATTGAAGGATCAGGAGAGCAAAATGACTTCAATAGAGGCATTCGACTACCATTGACACTTGAGTTGGTCTGTGCCCAGAGAAGATCGACAAGGAGCAATAGATGCAAATGCCATCTCAATTCACATCGACCCTCCTCTTCATAGAAAAACTAGGGCTGTTTTAAGTGGCAATCCCTTATTCTTTAAGAGCTCCCTATCTCTAGCAGCCCCTTCTTTCTCTATTTGGCCCTATCGAAGGAACGTTACTTTCAATTTTGGGTAGACTTCTTCCGGACAACTACGAGAATTCTTCTTGCTTAATATTACACTGTATTCCTGTACATATCAGGATTCAGTGGAAACACAAGAAGGCCTATGGGTGGTATTCTAAAGTTTCGACACATTGTAGCGGAAGTGTGGAAGTCCAATTCTGCTTCAAAATAGCAATGACCATCACTATAAGTGCCAACCATGGCTCAGAAGCAGAGTCAATCACAGAGCATCTACACAGTTGTTAGGCTGCCTGTCTGTCCCCCTAAGAATTTTCTCTCTTTATTACATCACTATGCTAAATCAGTTCGTGACTGGTCATCATTAAAGACATCGAATTCTGCTATCCTCATGACATACTGTTTCGATATAACTAGTTCATGTCACTCCTTTAATTCTAATCTCTCCAAAGCACATTCATGCCATCACATAATGCTCCGGCTCCCATCCCAAACTTGAAGACTGCTATGGATCATGATCTACACGGCATTGTTCTAACACATTATCATCATACCGCAATACAAAGACAAGAACACCCAAGGACATCTTCCACAGAATGAGTAGTAATGATGTAAATATTTCAACCAAACTAAATTGTAATAAACAGGCAAGACATAATACAGCGGACGGTAACCAAGATATAATAAATAATAAATAAATCCAAGAGCAAAACGCACCTCATATGTTAAAGGCTTGAAGCTATATTATCCTCAGGGAATTCTTCCTCCAACAGCAAGCAGCATCCATCTTACTCAATGTCCATATATTCCGCAACATGCTCAGATTTCTGGAATAACCACATCGGATTCGGAACTTCAATTTCCAGGGGCAAAGGGACGAAGGAACAAAATAAAGAGACGGGGCATACAAATCTTGAAGTACTTAGGGTCGTTTAAATAATTTTCCCAGAATTTTATATTCAATAAATCTATCATCCTCCGTTTTAAACCCGTTAGCTATTATCATTAATCCAAAAACTCCCAGAATCAACTCTCAGGAAATAATTAATTGTCTCCCTCAATTTCTAATCAAAAGCTATTATCAACAGGAAACAAATGGCATCGTAAACCCAATGAAAATCTCTGGGGAATTTCATCAAACAGCTTCTATGCATCGATGAAGCATCCGCGAGCCTATTAACACAAGGCTCGTCTCGACCTTTCAACGAAATGTAAATAATAACGGTCGGAATTCGGCGGGAATTATCAGTAAGTAGTCAGATTTAAGTAGTATAAAAATTCGCTTCGGAGAATCAGATCAAACAACTTCTTCTCCCAGGCATAAATGAAACAGCGACTGAAGATCCTTAAGGTTTCATCTTTCAACAGTGCCGGTGAATCGTGAAAGATCAATAAGCTCACGGCCATTCAGTGACAAATTTTGAGCGTAACTGTGTTCGTCAAATTTAGGCGGGAGTGCTTAGTAGTACGAGACCGCTCCGGTCCGGCAGCGTTGGATAGTTTCCGAAAACGCAGACTCGGAAGGACGAGCACTTGTAGGCTGGCCCGCAAGAGCATATTGAATTATAAAGGCCGAGGAGATTTTTAAACTGGACCGAATATCTGGATTTAGTTTCAACCCAGTTGACCTCTGTTCTATTTGTTTTTTATTAGTATTACACTCATGCGTGGCATTGAACATCAACTCTTGCTGACAAAATATATACACAAATTATTAGATGATATAGATGGTGAAAAGAGTAAAAGAGGTCATTTATTTCAATAATGAAATATGAAAAATGCTAAAGATAGTCCTTAAGGCTATGGTTGAGAAATTGAGATTGGAAATATTTAACATTTGATAACACCAATCAACTTGAATTTAATAAATAAGTGCTCAATTTTAACATTGGTTTTACTTCATAATAACAAATTAATGAAATACATTGATATACTGTAATATGTAAATATTGATAAGTATTACCATTAATTGGTTTCTTTTCTAACTTTTTTTCTTGAAAACATTTATTAACTTAATCATCAAATAGAAAATTTTTATATCTCCTAGGAGGTGCAATGGTAGGTTCCTTTGATTAGGTAGGATAAGTGAAGGAATTGAAGAACATGAATGGGTGAGAATTACAATGGGAGTTATATTGCTGCTCATGGAAGGTTGTTCTTAAACAACTAGAGGAAGAATAGAGGAAATGTCAAGATTGTGCTTATGATAAGGGAAAATATTTTCATGAAAAGTGATGTCACTTGAGAAGTGAATTTTTTGGTGTATGAGGTCTACAAATTTATAATTCTTCTTCCTAAAGGGGTATCCAAGGAATATGCACACCAAAGCTCTAGGCTAGAATTTATCTATGTGTGCTTTAAGTGTGGAAATGTGGCATAGGCAACCGAATGTACGTACATGGGGAATAGTTAAGTTGTTTGCCAAACAATATCTTGTGTATGTGTGAAAGATCTTGGAAGGAAATTTTTTAATGAGATATATGGCTATTCAAACACCCCCCCCCCCCAAATACTTGATAGGGAGCTTATATTGTAATAAAATGACCCGAGAGGTTTCCAATAAAATGCTTGTGTTGACGCTCATCTACTCCATTTTTTTGTGAAGTACCTAAGCAAGAAGTTTGATGTAAAATCCCTTAGGATTGGATGAAGTAGGTCGCTTCAAATAAGAAACCTGATCGGGAGGCATTATTTTATTTGATACATTAAATTATTTTATGAAATTGTGTTTCAACCATTTCTATATATGTCTTAAGAATAGAGAGGGCATTACTTTTGGCTCCCAAGAGGTGGGTTTATGTGACCTTATTAAATTTATCAACTATTGTCATAAAATGTGTATATCCATTGTAAGTTTAAGTACGATAAGGACCTTATGGGTCAATGTGGATAAACTCAAACACATCATGGGTATGAATAAATCTTTAGGGAAAAGGGCAGTCTATGTTTTCTAGCTTCTGGACATACGTGACATAAAAAATGTTCTATAAAGGCATTGCGAGGAAAAAGTTCCAAATGACTTAATTTATACAAAGCTAGACCAGTGGACCATAAGTAAGTATTTCATTGGTTATACCAAGAGGTATAAAAAGTCATTAGTTTTGTTATCCATCCGAAAGCACTAGGATTGTGGAATTGAGAAACTCTAAGTTTCTTGAATATGACTTAATCAGTGGGAGAGATCAAATCAGAAACCTAGTTTTTGAAATTGATCATCTAATAGTGAAGACTTCCATTTCATGATGTGGATTGACTTTGTTCACAATGTACCACAAGTAAATGTCATTATTGAGCAACAAGTCAATGTGGTTGCATAACTTGTTGATGATAATCGAGTAAACTAGGGTAGAGCATTCTCTATAGAAGAATGTTGCTCTAGCATTGAGAAGATCTACTAGTAAAATAAGGCCAACATTGCCTAGTGACTATTACGTGTGTGTGTGTGTGTGTGAATCTAACTTTAGCATTTGTGTTGATGTTGATCCCAAAACATTCAATTGTACATCAATTGCAATTATTATTCTAATCTGTAGGATTTTTAAGTGGCTGGCTTTTAGTTGACCTTGGGCGCTCAACATCTCTGCATTCTTTGGGTTCCTTTTATGGAAGGGTGTTTGGAATCTTAAGTCCTTGTATTTTATTTTTAAAGCCTTGTAGTTGTGCTTGATGTTTTTTCTATAGATTAACCATAAAAAAATTATAGTGTTATAAAAGGTGAGATGAACTCTTTGAATGCCAATGATGTATATGACTTTGTATAGTTATTTGATGGTGCTAAGCCTATTGGCTATAAGTGAGCCTTTAAGACCAAAGGGAGAACCTAAGGTAACATTCATATGTATAAGTCTAGACTAGTTACTAAGGGTTTGCTCAAATAAAGGGAGAAGGGTGGTAAGGAGACATTTCCTTCTATGACTACTAAAGACTCCTTATATAGATTAATGGCATTTTATAACTCATATTGATTTTTAAACCACAATAAATGACCTTATTAAATGGTGAGCTAGAGGACGAAGTATACATGAAACAACCTAAAGGATTCCTCTCCAATAAGGATGATATTTTGGTATCTAAACATAAGAAATAAATATTTGAGATTTATTTCAGGTTACGGGTTGAAATTATTAATAAAATAATTAGGCTAAGATTTACAGTATAAACTATGATTAAATTTAATAGTTTAATTTCTATCAACTTTTTAACCTGATTATTTTTATATCTAAAGCGTCGTAATAATACGAATAATAATAACATGTTTAATATTAAACCTCCTAAAATAATAATTATAACTAATCACAAGTAATTATTAATTTTAATTAGGGTTCCTAAAAATGGGGTATTACATTACTACCCCCTTAAAAAGGGACTTCGCCCGCGAATTCCACATCACACCACACAATTTAAGCACATAAGGACCACATAGCACACAAGAGTCAATACCCTATAGAACTAATCTATCATAATAATTTCAAAACAATCCAACATATAACACATAAAGTCAAGCAATTCAAGCAGTCAAAGCAATAATGCCCAGTCCATTCAGCACACTTTGTCCCCACTCATGCACTTCTAGGAAAATTTTTAGAAAATTTTGAAACTTCCCAAGAGGGTCACTCATCCTAAAAATTGTTCCACAATCACTACGCTTAACTATGGAGTTCTTAGGATGGAATCACTGAAGAATGGTATACCAAGTTGGTATAAGTAGCTAGATCAATCCTTATGACACTCTTCTCAATTAGGGGTATTACATTCACCCCCACTCAAAGAACGCAATGTCCTCGTTGTGCCTCAACCAATAACTATCTCAATACAGTTTATTGCAAGAATTGTCCTGCTAAGTGGCTGATTGGTTCATCCAAGTTCAGCTCACAGTTGCGGTTTCGCTATGATACCTTTGTAACACCCTGAGTCGATACAACCATATGGGGGCTACCTTGGAATTATTTTAGATTGATTGGCTGGCCCCATAGATCAGCACGAGTCTTTTTAACCCGCTTTGTCCTCACTCATGCGCTTTCTGAGAAATTTTTAGAAAATTCTAAAACCTTCCAAGAGAGTCACCCATCCTAAAAATTACTCCACGGCCAGCACGCTTAACTATGGAGTTCTTAGGATGGAATCACCAAAATGATGGTATACCATGTTGATATAAGTAGCTAGATCAATTATTATGACACTTCGCTTAATTTAGGGTATTACAATGGGTTTTCTAGACCCTTAGCCTAAGCATATGCCTCTATTTGGCTGATAAGATAGATTGCCCCAAACGTTGGATCTCTCTGGGCATTACCAGTGCCAGATCCCTGATCCATAATTCTTCCTTGCGGTAGAGCACGATAGCTCGGAGCCTTACCTTTATTATCTCTACTCTGTGAGCTGCCTGCTGACTATTGGGCCTCTATACTGGCTGTGGAATCCTTTATGCAGGTTTTTGTTGGTAGGTGACAGGTCATGATGGCTGCACTTGCATCCTCTGAAATCCGTCTCGGGGTGCCTAGAAACACTCAAAGCTCCTATGACCATGCTTACCATAATCATAGCACCGGACTAGCTGACCCTCACAAGTTCTCCCTAAGTGGTTTAGTCTGCAAATCTTGAAGTGGTAATGTCTGCTCTACTCTTGGTCTCCTCCACTATGAAAGCCAACCTAACTGCCCTAGTGCTACCTAGTCTGACCTCCTATCTGAGGGTGAATCTTGTGATCACTATCTGGAACCTTTGGCTTCCTTTTGTTCCCTAGGGTCTCACTAACCGTAATCTGAACAACCTTTGTGACCTTGGTCGCCTTCTTAAACATGTCAAAGAGGGTGGGGAAAGAAGAAATCGATAGAAACTCTTGGATGCGAGTGTTCAAATCCATCTCAAATCGGTGCATCTTCATCGCCTCATCTGCCCCTACATTGGGTGTGAAACGAATCGGGTCGGTAAACTCCAGGTAATACTGCTCAACTATAGAGGAACCCTGGTGAAGTGCCATGAATCTATCATATAATCCCATCCTGACACTTATCGAACAAAAGCGAGCTCTCATTTTTGTAGCATGTGCTCCCAAGTCTCGATGGGTGCACCTGATACCTATTGACTACACCACCATTCATTAGCACAACCCTTTAGGAAGTATGCAGCTACCTTCACCTTCTTTTGAGGTGGACACTCTGAAGCTTCAAATATTTTTTCAAACTCTCGAATCCAATACTCCAAACCTAATAGGTCCTCGGTACCCATGAATGTCGGCGGTGAGTGTGATAGTGTCCTTTGCAACCAATCCTCCTATGGAGCTTGTGCAGAAATGTGGATAGGTATCTAAAATGGTGATAGAGGCGATGGTTGACTTAAGTCCCTTTCAGCCATGGCAATAAGAAGCTCCTCCATATGTGCAAGTCTCACGTTCAGAGTCATGATGCTCTAGGATGGGGCAAGGAAGGGTTCAACACACACATACTACAAGAAAATCACATAGTAAATGCAACATAATAAGGCAACCTAGAGAAGTAATAAGCAACTAATTACATAAAGGCCAACAGGTAACCACAACTAATTTTAAGGCCAAACCCAATCCATACCACACTTCCTCACATGATTAATATGGGTTTTCAAAACTTTTAGGAACATAAGTTTTCAAAAACAAAAGGGAGGATTTTAAAACCAAAAGCTTCGATACCAACTTATAACACCCCCATTTTTACTACTAAAAATTTTCATTTTATGGAAGCGTTAATTACAAAATCAATGGGTGTTACTACTATACTTAGTATAAGTCTGGCATCCTTTATTGTTATTATACTAAGTGCTCAGGCTAAAATATTATTTTACTTAAATAACATTTATAATGAAGACATGATAGAAATTTCAATACAATTTACATTGTCCTGATAAATACAAAAATATCATGCTAAGAGTTGTAATATAACAAAGAGAAATAGCAGGGGAATTAAGAGTCCATGAAATATCCGGATCAAAAGAAGTCGGGGCAAATACCGGATAGTCCTAACTCTCAACCCTCTATTTGAAGTCGTCAGACCTTACCCTCGTAGTGATCCTTCAAGGTAAAGATTGCCCGTTGAATGTGCAGGGGACTATGAAACAGAACCCGTCAGTACTATGGTACTAAATAACCATTTATACCAAACTAATATTAAAAAAACTAGCATGGAACACATGCAAGGCATACAACTCACAAGTACAAGACATTTAAGTAATCATACGAGGATTGATATGCAGTGATCATTTAGACAGTCAAATTCCATCAAGGTCACATACTACTCATTTTCATTTGTCTAAAACAACTGAAAGCTTACCAAACGAACATACCAAAGATGCTCTCAGAAGTAATAATTAGAACCCAAACTCCGTCATAACAATCATAACATTCACAGCATGACTCCTATATCAGCATCAATTCCAACTAAATTCATAAAATCAAGGGTATATTTACAGGCATGCTATAACAGATCTATAACATCACAGGTATATTTACAGGTACAATATAATAAAAGTCATAACGTCATAGGTATACTTACAGGTACAGTATAATAAAATTCATAATGTCATAGTTATACTTACAGACATAATATCAACACAGTTAGGCATGAAAGCTACTACCGAAACCACAGGTAGGCTCAAAGGCTGCTACCGAAACCATAGGTAGATACAAATGCTACTACCGAGGACACGGGTAGGCACAAGGCTACTACCAAAACCAATCCAATATCTGATAATAATCATTTCAAATTGATCATATCATTTTTATTTTTATTTACTCGAGGAGGATACAATAATAACTCGGAGACATAAAAGTGCACCGATCATACTGGCACACAAGGCATTATAGTACCCTCCAACCATCCAACCTAGAGGCATAACAGCACTCTGGTCATACTAATGCACAAGGTACATAGTACCCTCCTCACCTCGGACACCTAATTATTAAGTATCGATACTCCTTATAGGGCCCATAGGTCACCTATAGAGTAGATTAGGGCCTTACTCGAGCACAACCAACACACCAGAAATCCAAACAAATCGAGGACTCCTACCTTGTCTCTAGGGTAGCTACCCCTAGAGAGAAATCATTCCCAAACTCGAGGTCTTCCACTTTACGTATTAGTATTTTTTTAAGGTGACCACAGATAATACACATTGCACATTTATTCTCATTTCCATACTTATTCATTTTTCCATTATTCCCAATTATCCAAGTCAATCCTAAGGTAAACGGTCCAAAACAAGATCAAAGTCAACACTAAGGTCAACCTACCAAAAGTCTAAGGCCAACCTATGTCCAATTATTCACATTTGGGTGCACTAGGTTGAAAATGACCAAAATGCCCCTGAGGCCAATACTTATCATATTATCATCCATATAAATACTAAATCCATTTTATTTATTATTTTATCATGAAAAGGCTAAAATGAAATAATTTAATTATTTATTATACAATTTAAATTACTAGCTATGTCAAAAGACTATTTTTCCCTTACAATTGTTTTGCATACAAAACCCTATCATACACTTTTAAAACGTACAAAACACATGATCGCATAATCAACAACGAATAATACTTATTAGATAAAAATTTCAGGATAAATATCATAATACGCAAAAATAACTAAATTGCCCTAGGGCACACATCCATAATTATTATTCAACAATTATATATAAGTATGCTCAACCTATTATTTTATACATAATTATCATACAAAATATTTTTTTATCATTAGATTCGCTTTAAATCATACTTTCGTACCCAAAAATTTTTACATCAAATAATATGCTCGTTTTACCCTTTTTCATGATAATAATAATTAAAACATGATTATATCAAAATAAACCATGCTTAATATATTTCATACACCAAAAATTCTAATGTGTTATCACACAATATTTATCATTTTAGTAGGGTATAACAGTTACATGAATTCCAATAAAACGTAAAATTAGCGGTATCCACTAAAAGTTATTAGGTTCTACTAATCAACTTTTTTACTTAAAAATAATATCACCGTTATCAAATTAATATATATCACATAAAAAAATATTTATAATATAAAAATATTTATTTTTCTAAAATTATCAAAATATCCTTACATTTAATATGGGTACCAAAAATTATTAAAACAACATACACAACTCACACTGCACTGCAGCGTGAGCCATGCATGCGTAGAAGGCTCGAGACTACTAGGCGAGAGGGTTTGCTGGGCGAGGCAAGGGGAAGGAGAGGGCGGCAATGGGCAGTGGAGATTGGTGGCTGGTCAGCGATGGAGGGGCATGGTTGGTGGTGATTGGGTGGGCTGCACTGGATGGGTCGGTGGGGAGTTGCGGGGGATGCGAGGGTTGGAGCTATGGCTGTTGGACGACGGGTTGCGTAGGCTGAGGTGGTGATGGAGGTGTTGTGATGGGTTGCTCGATGGTGGTGGTTCGAATGATAGAGGGTAGAGGCTGGGGCGGTTCTATAGAGGATGTGGTGGCCGGTGATGGTTGGGGGTGCTACTAGGTGCTGCAAGGTGGTCGAGGAGTGGTGGTGTAGAGGTTGTAGTGGTTCTGTCGGTGATTAGTGTAAGACGAGGACGAGGCTGCAAGGTGGCGATGGTGGTCACCTATTGGGAGGTTGCGGTTGCTGGGGTGGTGTTATGCGATGGTGCGGTGGGTTGGGGAATAAAAAAAATAGGGAGACGGAAGGGGTAGTGGAGGGTTGCAATTTCTGGAATGGTTGCGTTGGACGGGAGCCCGGGGGCAGGAAGAAGGGGAGTAGGGGTTGTGAGGGTTGTTTAGGTGTTGGATTCTGCATGAGGTCAGGTAGCGTTTGGTTGGAAAGAAAAACCAAACAAAAAGAGATAGGGGATGAGGATGGGAAGTAGAGGGTTGTATGTGTGCGTATGTATGATGTAGGAGGGGCTGGTTGGAGGCTTGGGGAAGGTACATCAAAAGGAATAGGGGTTGGGTTGGACTATGCGTGAGTGTGTAGCGTGTATATGTATGCATAAATGTAGAGAGTGGAGGTGAGGTGATGGATTGAGTGAAGTAATGAATAAGGGAGACAAGAAGAGTAGATGGTATAGTAGAAAAATAGTTTTTATTTTTATTTTAGGTTTAGTTTCATAGATTAGGGTATCAGGTATATAGAAAAATGATCCGGAAAAAATAATTAGGATTGGGATGGGTTTAATAGAACGAAATAATATAAAATAATCGAGAATAAATTTTTGAGATTTATTTCGGGTTACGGATCAAGATTATTAATAAAATAATTAGGCTAAGATTTACGATATAAACTAGGATTAAATTTAATAGTTTGATTTCTATCAATTTTTTAACTTAATTATTTTTATATCTAAATCGTCGTAATAATACGAATGATAATAATAACACGTTTAATATTAAACATCCCAAAATAATAGTTATAACTAATCACACATAATTATTAATTTTAATTAGGGTTTCTAAAAATAGGGTATTACAAGAGACCTGTATCAATATGGTGTTAGAAAAATATATACAATGAAGGATTTTTCACCAAGTATAGCTCCCAATGATAAAAGTAAATGACTCTATTATATTTAATGCCCAAGAAATGACATAGAAATAATAATATAAGGCTCATCCAATACACTTTTGATATGAAGCCTTATGTATGTTTGGGTAGCCACATGACCTGACATTGCATTTGTCGTTGGGGTATTGATATGTTATTAAAGTAATCTAGGCATTAATCACTATTGACCACTAAAGAATTACAAAGTATTTGAGAGGTACAAAAGATTACATGATTATGAATTGATGAGCCAAGTATTTAAAGATAGTTGGCTATTTGGGCACATATATTCTTTGATGGCTACGTAGATTCATGTAATCTACATCTTGTTTCATTATTTTATGTTGGATAGCGGAGCTAAGGATTGCATAGTTATTTCTAATATGGAGGCTAAACTCATTTATTTATTTGAAGTTTCAAAACTTGGTGTGTGATTAAAATTTTTGGTTCGAATGTTAAAGTGGTTGGCTCTAATCTTAGACCTTAGAGGTCTATGTGTGATATTAAGTTGTTTTTTTTATCTCAATAAGTAATGAACAGCGGGAGTTATGCCATTAGGCATTGATATTGAGTACTTGAAGATAAAAGAATGTGTTCTTTAAGGATAAATTGGTCGTTGAACACATAGACACTGATTTTATAGTAATTGATCCTTTGACTAAAGGCATGCTACCATTTAGTTTAAGGATCACACTTAATTATGGGCCTTGGGCTCCTATGTGATATGTATTGTGCAATACATCATATGGTTAATACATCATAGTTAGATGTAATGAAGATTGTATTATGATCATTTCTCATTTAGTATGCGCATATATAGTTTGTTGAGAAATGATACAAGTTGTTGGACCTTGAATAAATATTTGATTTATTCATAAAGTTAAAGTTATAGGTGGAATTAGCACATTAAAATACGTGGAAGATAACTTCCAAAATATTGAAAGCTTATTGCCATAATTCATGTATCAATTTCATCATTCAATTTGTACTAACATAGGGAGATCATATTGTAAATCTAATTTATATGGGACTAAGTGGGAGAATATTAAAATGTTTTAGTTTTATAAAAATTATTGTTATTATTTTATAAATAAATTATTTTATATCTTTTTGTGTGTGTGTGTGTGTATTAACTCTTGGTGTGGTCCATATTAAATTAAATATAAAGTTTGGCCATAAAGTTTATATTATATGCTAATATATTAGTAATTAAGCCTAACATTAATCTTTCTATTTAATTCTTGATGGTAGAATTAGAGTTAAGTATAGATGCAAGTATATATGTGTCATGTGATAAGAAAGAAAAGGAGATAATAAATTAATTGTTTAATTTATTTATCTTAAATTTTTGACTTTTGTAATTAGGAGGTAAAGTGCAAAGTTTGTTATAATAACCAACCCCTACCTCCTTTTTCACGTATGAAATGGTTGGAGCTTAATAAGTTTTGTGCATATTTTTCCTCTACAGGATATATTGTTCCATACATACACACATACGTCCATCAAAAGAAAGAAATAGGGATAGAATTATTCTTCCATTTTTTATATGATTTCTATGTGAAATCAAAGATCATTAAGACAATTGTTGAAGGTCCTTATTCTCTTTTCTTAGAAGAAACACGCATCATTAGGTTTAAAGAAAAGGGACGGAATCGATAAGTTGTGTTCGTCATTTCTGCAAAATATAGTAAATGGTAATTAATATTGTCAACGACCAAAAGCACGATATATGCTATATTTATAATTTATATATAGTATTCAATGATCACAATTCGTTATAAAGTTTATTATTTCATGCTTTTAGGTTTTCGTATGAATTATGTATAATAGTGCATGAATTCGTTGTTATAATTAGTTGATTATATGATTCATGAATAATTTTTGTCTAACAACTAGGACCGGAGTTGTATGTGATTGCCAAAAAGGATCTAGTTCACCTCTCTACCGAACTAGAGTAATTTCCAATGTGGATCGGTAGGTGTTAGTACCACATGTGCATACGTACGCATGAAGCTTTTCCTTAGTCGGGATATATATAGATATTAATGCCATTCATTTGTGTAGAACTTCAGGATTGGAAAGATAGTGCTACTTGCTCTCAGAACACCGAAAGCCAAAGCCAAAAGGCCTTGGAACATCGGTGAAAGAAGATGTTTTTCCTCTCCCTTCGCAGTGGCATCAATCGCCACGTTTATAAATTGTTTACAGCATAAATTAAGGCTAGTCATTAGGAACTAATTACCTACAAAACAGGAACTAAATATTGATTATCCAAATATACAAGATACATAATATATTGTCATATATTCGAACACACCCCCGCAGTCGAAACGGGAGGTGGGCGAACGCTGAGACTGTCCCAAAAATCTTCAAAGAGTACCAAAGGAAGCCCCTTGGTGAATATGTCTACAATCTGATAACGGGAAGGAACATGTAACACTCGTACCTGTCCGCGAGAGACCTTTTCCCGAACAAAATGTATATCCAGCGCAATATGTTTAGTGCGCTGATATTACACAGGGTTACTAGCAAGATATATGGCACTAACATTGTCACAATAGACTAACGTAGCCTTTTGGATCGGGCAGTGAAGTTCCAGAAGTAGATGCCGAAACCACATTGGCCACCCCTCAGTACTCAGCTTCTGCACTCGAACGGGATAAGGTAGCTTGTCTTTTAGCTGACCAGGAGATCAAATTATCACCAAGAAACACACAATAACCAGATGTAGATCGTTTGGTGTCTGGAAATCCTCCCCAATCGGCATCTGTATATGAGACAAGAGTGGAAATAGCAGATGGATATAGGTGAAGTCCATGGTCAAGAGTACCCTGAATGTAGTGCAATATACGCTTGAGTGCATGCATGTGCTCAGTTTTCGGATCATGCATAAATAAACACACCTGTTGCACGGCATAAGTAATATCGAGTCTTGTGAATGTAAGATATTGCAGACCCCCTGCAAGGCTCCGATAAAGAGATGGATCCTCACATGGTGTGCTAGATGTAGCACTGAGCTTCGGTTTAGTATCAACCGGAGTAGGGGACAGTTTACATGATGACATGCCAACTCGATCAATAATCTTGGTTGCATACTTCTTTTGAGACAAAAATAAACCACCTGCATGATGGGTCACGGCTATACCCAGAAAATAGCTAAGTTCTCCCAAGTCCTTTATAGCAAATTCCGAGCTAAGAAGGGTGATAATAGACTTACGTAGCTCATCAGAGGAAGCAGTCAAAAGAATATCATCCACATATAATAGAAGATATGCCATAGATTTACCTTTTCGATAAACTAAAAGAGAATGATCTGAAGTGCTGTGAGAAAAACCGAGGGTATAAACATAATCAGCAAATCTCCTGTACCAAGCCCGAGGAGCCTGTTTGAGACCATAGAGAAACTTTTTCAACAGGCACACATGATCAGGTTTGTCGTGATCCCGATATCCCATAGGTTGATGCATGTAGACAGTCTCATTCAGTTCTCCATGTAAGAAAGCATTCTTAATGTCAAGTTTATGGATGGACCATGCTTTAGATAGAGCTAGACTGAGAACTGTGCGAATAGTAGTCGGTTTGACTACCAGACTAAAAGTGTCACCACAATGTACGCCAACCTGTTGAGTTTTTCCATCACCTACAAGACAGGCTTTGTGCCTCTCAAAAGAACCATCAGATTTTTCTTTATGAGCAAAAATCCACATGGAACGAATTACATTAACATCATACGGACGGGACACCAACTCCCACGTCTTATTTTTAATAAGAGCATCATATTCATCATCCATAGCCTTTTTCCAATTCGGGTCACGAAGGGCCGACACATGTGTACGAGGCAGTGGGGATTTAGAAACTGAGGAAAAAAGATTGAAGGTCTTTTTGGGCTTAAACATCCCATGTTGGTTGTGTGTGACAGGTCTGGGAAAAGGGATTGGATGAGGAGGAGGAGAAGATGTATCATGATGGTCTAGGCTGGATGGAGACGGAAGAGGAGAACTAGGCTCATGAATTTGGCCAGGGGTGGGCAAATTATTATCAGAAGAATCCGAAGAAAAATAATGACTCATATATGGAGACAAGCCATCATCCAAGAAGTCATATGTGTTATTTGTGGGGGTATGGACCTTCAAAAAAGGGAATTGAGTTTCATCAAAAAGGACATGACGGCTAATGATGATCTTTCGAGAAGACAAGTCATAGCATTTGTAACCTCGATGATTAGAAGGATAACCCAAAAATACACACGGAGTAGAGCGAGGTTGGAGTTTGTTTATTGTAGTAGAAGGAAATAGGGGATAACACAAACACCCAAAAACCCAAAGATGAGAATATGTTGGATCTTTTTGATATAGAACCCGAAGGGGGGATTGATAGTTTAAGAGCTTATGAGGAAGAATATTGAGGAGGTAAGTTGCCATTTGCAAAGCATGATGCCAAAAGGAGGAGGGTAAAGAAGCATGAGCAAGAAGAGTACGAACAACATTGTTAATCGTATGAATTTTTCTTTCAGCTTTTCCATTTTGTGGGGAAGTGTGAGGACAAGACAAGCGAAAAGACGTACCATGCTTTTTACAGAAATCCCAAAAAGGCCCATTATCAAATTCTTTACCATTATCACATTGAATATTCTTGATATCCCTTTCAAATTGAGTTCGGATGAATTTGCTAAAATTTTGGACGGTGGATTATGCATCAGATTTATTGGCTAATGGATAAGTCCATAAAAAATTCAAAAAATCATCCAACAATAAGATATAATATCTATGACCAGCAGAACTCAAAACAGGAGATGTCCAAAGATCAGTATGAACAATATCAAATGGCATATTAGTACTAGAAGTTGAAGGATGAAAAGGCAACTTAATGTGTTTTCCAAGAGGACATGAAGGAAATTTTTGAGGGCTAAGGGAGGATGGGGAGACTCTAGATTTGTGTGACCGTAACCACGAATTGGAATAGATTGACCATTGCCAACAGTTATACCACGATTATTGCTCAAATTAAAATAAGACGTGAGATTACCTTGCGCGGATGTCATATGGGAAGTGGCACCGGTGTCCATATACCAATTCGGATCAGGAGGAGTGAGACCAAGGGTGTGCATCGCAGCTTCTATATCCGTTGGAGTAGGGCCACTGGTTGAATAAGCCTGTTGTGGTCGTGGCCCAAGTAAACCAGCCTGCTGGCGCTGGTTAGGCTGAAAAATGGGCCTGATCTATGGAGCAGAAGGAAAGGGGCAAGGAGGAGCAGCCCACTGCATCCACAGCCAAGTCCACGGCTGTCCCTGGGGCCACTGATTCTGGGCGTGCTGCTGGCCACCATGCCGGCTGTTGTGGCCACCGTGTTTTCCCCCACCACCGGAGTTTCCACCAGAACTACCTTTGCCACCACCACGGCCGCCAGAGTTGTTGCGGTTTTTGCCATTATTGCCACGATTGTGAGACCTTTTCCCACCATTATTGTGGCGGTGAGAAGATGGCTATTCTGCGACATTTGGGGACTCCTTGGAATCACGAACCACCATGGCAGAGGAGGCCATTGTCTGAGCCGCCTTCTTAAGGTCGGCTTCTTCAAGCACCAGCATTGACCTTGCTTGATAAAATTGGGGCAGAGGATCACTCTGTCGAATAAGTGTGGCGACCCCTTTGTAAGACTCATTGAGACCTGGCACCAATTGTAGAACCAGTCGATTATTGTCAACCGGAGACCCGACGTTCTTGAGTTGATCTGCCAATGATTTGAGGTGTTGACAGTAAGTGGAGGCATTGAGAAAACTCTCCATGTCAGTGTGGGTGAAATCATACTCAAGTGTGACGGCGAGAGAGTGTTTGTTATCCTAGAAAATATCACGCAACCTATTCCAGGCAGCCATGGTCGTAATGTCAGGTTCAAGAATGGTGTGGAGAAGATCATGTGAGATAGTGGCATAAATCCACTGGAGAACCGTAGCATCAAGAGTTGCTCACAGTTCCTTCTCGTCCTCGGTCTGAGTCGCCTTGTTTGTGCTACTGGCCGGAGGAATGATGTGATGGAGGACTCTATGAGACCTTGCGTGAATCTTGAATAGCTCTGCCCATGTTGCGTAATGAACATTCTCCATCTCGAGTGTGATGGGAAGAAGGTTCTTGATGTTCGAGATGGCAAGTGCAGGGTGAAAAGAGGATTTGGAGTCAGCCATGGAGGATGAGAAGAAGATAGAAGAGGCAGCAAGAAGGCAGGAACAGAGTGATGGAGCGGAAGAAAATCCGAGAAAAAGTCAAGATCTTTCTCGAAGAATCTAATACCATGAAAGAAGTTGTTTTTCCTCTCCCTTCGCGGTGGCATCAATCGCCACATATATACATTGTTTACAGCATAAATTAAGGCTAGTTATTAGGAACTAATTACCTACAAAACAGGAATTAAATATTGACTATCCAAATATACAAGATACAGAATATACTATCATATATTCGAACAATCGGGCAAGTGCACGAGGAGGTCGTGTCCCTCGAAGCCTACTATTAAAGGACAACCTTTGCTTCTCTAGGGGTGAGGGAAGTCTGAATTCAGATCGATAGAGGATACAGATTCTCGAAAATCTGTGTATACATTATATTGAGATTGTGGCTATAGACAGACATAGATCATGTTTTGTTGTCGGAGGGTATGAAGCATTCTCACTAATCTTTGTTGAACCTTGGGCATGCAATGCGACTGCCTTCCCCTGGGTGGCTTAATTACCATCGTCCCCCACCCCAATTTTAGTTCATTCAGCTGATCGATAATTCCTTATCGTCCTCTTCCCCCAGCCCCCACCCCTCCCCTTTCTCGTCATTGCCACAAATGCCAAGTCTCACTTCTGCCCCAAAGTCAGGAGATTGTATGGCCGAACAGACCTTACCGATTCCACCAACTTCCCTTTTTGCTAGTCCTCCGGCGCTACTCATTCATACTTGACCTACAAACCAGCCCGTAGGGTTTACCTAGTAGGCCAAATACCTTCGGCTACCTCCTTCGGAGTCATTGTTTCATAGCGAGCTGAATGACCGTACCTGTCGGTCTGAGAATGAGTGTAGGACTCGCGGTACCACCAGATAACGGCATGCATGGTGCAGTCTCCCTAGTATAATGGCATGCTAGCTGATAGTTCAAGTACTTTTATTTCAACCGAAGAGGCAGGCCCGCTCGAGTCATCATCAGCCGTACCAAACTTGAAATACAAACGTACGCTCGACTACGCTCCTCCTGCATACAATCAACACCCAAGCAGCTATCTTATCCAAAAGCCGAACTAATGACAACCCAGCAAAGCACACTCCGGCAGACCTAGCTTGAGCGACCCCTTCATACATGCATAAAAATTAAACGAATCTCTGACCCAATAGGAGCACAATATCCTTTATTATAAATACCGATCGTTTAATTCATTTTCCTTTATATAAGAAAACTAAAAATACCAAAATACCCCCAAAAACCATAGGCACTGCTTGTATGATGTCAGAATCGATCTAACTTGCAAATTTCGCTAATTATTCCATCCCCCCACCGCACAATATGTCAAGGCTGGTATTTATTACTACGTACTACGATGCCGGCATATGGTTTTGTTGTATTAACTATTGTCATTCTGCTGATTCGTCGACTGATAACGACGCTCGCAAATAATGCTAACACTACATCGTATCAGACGTCTGAGGTTTTAATATGATCTTCTTTTTTTCTTTTTTCCTCATAAGCCTGCCAGCATTTTCCCGATGAGGTTTAAGTTTGGGCTGGAAATATATATATATATATATATATATATATATATATATAACTCCTCCGTTTTTAATAGGAATCTTTTCAAGCTCAAAATAAAAGTGACTCCTATTTTTTTTTTTAAGTTAACACTTATTTTTTTTATTTTTACCTCTACTTGTTCTTTCTTATTAATTGTCATATTTTTTTTCTTATTATGTAATTATCATATTAGATATATATTTATCAACTCCTGCATTAGTGTGTAAATTGCTGAAATAAAATTCTTTTAGAAACGGATGGAACATAGATGAGCTCACTAAAACTTTTATAAACATTTGAAAGAAAACAACTTACTAAAACACTTATAAACGGCCGAAAATTAAGAATCACGACTAAAAACTGTGTTTCGGGACAATTCAAATCTTATCCGTCCGTACCTCTCATCAGACATCAAAGATAGAAAGTACTGATATTTATTTAAGGCACTCTATTTTTACTACGCAACAATCAAAGTAAAAAAATAATAATAATAAGGAGACTGATGTTTCATTGAACAAATCAAGGTATGTGCACATGCAGGCGGACTCATTATAGTCCAAAAGACAAAGGGAGGAAGGGGGTAAAGCGCAGGCATGATTTGAAACAAGCTAGTAAGAAGAATAGAGGTATTCATTCACCCCTCTTAGCCTTTTTCGCTTTTTAATTTATTATTTCTTCCGCGTACCGAAAATTTAGTTAGGGCGGACAGGGGATGGCGTGAGCGCCATGCAGTGCAGCACCGTGAGGCGATGTATGTGTGTATGCCGACAAAGATAGGTTTAAAATCACAGAGAGATATGAGTGAAAATCAAAAAAAAGAAAAAAGAAAAAAGGTTTGCTCATTGACTCATGCTTTATTATGGCGCTGGTGTCACGGATTTTGATCATGCTTTTATAAATATGTCTCCTTTTCACCCGTTTCGTGGCTTAGGGATCTTTGAAGATAAAAGAATCAGATGTGTGTGGTAAAGGAAAGGGGATGGGGAGGAATAAATGAAAAGAATAATTTTTTAAATTATAAAGTATGTTTGTGTATACTTTTTTTTATATGAAAAGGAATTATTAATTCTAGATTCCTTTTATTATCTTAAATTCTAGGTCTAGTTCATTGGGAACTTAAATTGTTTGATGCTAATATGCATGTCACTCCTACTGCTGCAACAAAGCATGGGTATGAAAATGGAGTGGTTCCTTCCTTGGTTTAGTAAAAAAAGATTTCGGCTCTTATCTACAGAGTTTCGAAATCGAATCACACCGTCTGTATCTTATATCTCAAACGTACAATAATACGCGAGCTTGTCGAGATAAAATGACTGCGGTAATCCAAACAGTTTTAGTGTGAGCGTTTGATTCTTATCGGTAATTACTAGTTGAAAAGGCGTTTCTTATAGATACTTGCAATCCCAAACACGTATTTCATACACCGTTGAATTACGTATCACATCTTCGTTGTGTTGATTCAGGATAGAACTGATAGTCGGCAACAACTAAAATAATTGTATTACCTCTTTTAAGATGAGAGGGAAGAAGAAATAGAGGCCTGCACAGGCTTACCTCAACTGTTGAGGCGTGGTAGTTGGAATAGGTGACCTAGGTTCGATACTCATGACAGGTGCAGTATGGAAATTTCAACTTTCTAATGTGAAGGTGACTTTTTGTGGATACCACGGGATAATGGACACTGCGTCTTTAATCGTTGAATTACCGTGATTTACCTCTTTCAAGAACTGTCGGACCGACGGTTGGAAACCTTGAAGACAAGGGTATTTTGCCTTTTGAGACAGGGAAGAGAAAATAGAGATGAAAAAATTAGGAAAAAAAGGTAGTAATTTTTTAAATTATAAAATATATTTGTATAAATTTTAAATGAATGGAGGGGTAAAAACGAAATCGGGAAACATTGCGACCGCTATGATGGCTAGCTGCATGGCACTGTTTGATTTCAGTGTATCATAAAGTTCTCAGTGACAGATTCTCAAGCTACTGGGTAATAGCCTAATAGGCCGTTTGCTTTAGAGCATGCCATCACCAAATTCCCATGCACTCCTTCCCCTTTTTTAAGTATTTTTTGTTGTCGGGAATACGGTGAAAATTCATGATCACATGCAAAACAGCAAATCAGGGCTCGCACCGTCGAGAATAAGCATACTTTATTAGTAGTACTATTTTTTTTTCACTTTTTTTTTTCAAATACAAATGGAGCCCTTCCAAAAGGATGTCCAGTGCACGTAAATCTTAGCATATAAGAATTTCGGATATTTAAAAATTTTGATATTCTAAAATAATTTTTGATATTTGATATAAAACTTTGGATACCCAAAAGATTAGATATTCAAATTTTCGTATTGGATATCAAATATAATCGATATTATTCGAATAAAATTTTAAATATAAAAAACTACCAAATCATAAATATATTTGATATTATCCGATCTACTGAGCAAATATTCGACTTACTTAACAAATATCCGATGTTAAAACTAAAATTAAAGCTACTACATTACCATATTTAATTGGATTTTATTATATCTAAAAAGGGCTTATATTAAAAATATAATTTCAACTAAATTAAATTTTGACCCAAATACTAAATTAAGTAAGTAAAAGTATACACACACACACACACACATCTAAATTTATTTATATATAATTATATATAAAATAAAAAATTATAAAAGAATATATAAATATTTTTCGTCAGATCGGATATTATTTGTATTTGTCGGATCAGATATCTAATTTGTTTGACTTTCCATTAACCGGATAGGATATTTGATTTTTTTTTATAAAAAAATCAGATCGGTTATTTATTTAATTTTTATCGGATCGCTTTAGATACAAAATCGGATAAGTAAATATCGGATAACATGAACAACCATATAATAAACCTTATGCAAGTACTCGCTTACCATTACTCACGCCTGTTAACTCTAAGACCCAACCTCAAGCACACCTTAAATGCATATTTCATTTGTTTCACCCTAAAAGGTCTATTATTTTTTTAATCTATTTCAAAATAATACCTCTCGTTAACTTTTTTTTTTTACTCTGAATAATAAGATTCACGAGAATAAAGGTGAAATTGAAGGGTAAAAAAACCAAATTAAGCTTTACCCTTATGAGTGCTTTTCGTAATTAGGTTAAAGTGGTTCTACTATTAATGATAAATATTAGGGGTGATCCACAGACCAAAAATAATGATGCACTTGCTTTTGGAAATTAATAAAGGAGTATGTTCCAAAAAATATTTTCCTTTTTATATGAAATAAAAAAAAATATTCATAATTTTATATTTTATTTTCTTGGTTAGATATGTTTCTATATATATATAATTTTCTATAATTAGCTAATTGTACCGAACTACGGAGATAGGCAAATGGTAACATTTTCCATCTCTCAAATATTTTGGAGAACGGAAGCGTCGCACGAAAAGTCAAATTGTTGAAAAAATTACCTCTAAAATGACGTCGCTTTGAGACATTTTATTAGAAAGAGAAAAAAAACTAAATTATTCGGTTCTAACCTTCTAGCCTGCCTTACCTCCTCTTCAGTCTTCAATTTCAATTTCAACATTTAAACTATGACAACACTGGGCACCAATCTCTCCCAACCCACATAGCTCCCTCATTTGAATTTCATTTTTCCCCATTCACTCCTCCATCATCTCATTGTGTTGGCAACGTCTAATTCCAGCCATCATTGCCCATTGATCTGTATTAAAGGTTGGTGATCCTGTCTGATTTTCACCTACATTGTGCCACTTCTGTTCATGTTGAGCTACGCCATTGTTGAATCCTCACGACTCTTATTGGACGTTGAAGCTTCACTCTGTTATGATGTTGAAGGTTGATGAGGTTTGGTGTTAAAGCCTGAAGGTCATCGGTTCAAGGCTTGCAATAGGCCGCAAGAATTTTTTCCATTTTCTTTCAATTTGAATTGTAGACTAATTATTATAGAAGTTAAAAATTAGTTGAAGTGGGGTGTTATGTTCAGGTATTGTTTTAGTTGTTGTGGTGTTGTTGTGATTTATGCCACGGGTGTTATGATGGTGATGTGTTCAAATTAGAACCACTGATTGTTCATCATGTGTTTCTTGTAGTGATTTCAATTATTAGTGTTATGTAACATTGTGGGGATGTGGTGTTGTTGCTTGTTGTGATCATTTAGTGCTTACTTTACTTAGATTGTCTTGTGATTTGTAATTGTGTTATGGCTTCTAGTGATAGTAACAATAATATGGTTTTTTGAGTTCTAATGTATCTTCTACATATCTAAGTCATAATCCTCTTTTAAATTATGTTACTAGAGAAGAAGAAAAACTAGTGGAGGGAAAACTTATTTTTGGACTTGTAATTTTGTTATCAAACAAAGTAAGGAAGCTATACTAAGATGATAGCTTATTTGTTGAATATTCTTAATAAAGATATTGCAACTTGTAAGAAAGTGAGGATGGAGGATAAGATTGTGATGAAAAACGTAGAAAAAAGAAGTTTTAAAAAGAGTTAACGACATGATACTAAATGATGTGTCTTTACCTCATTCAAGTGGTTATAATTTGAGAATAAATATATCTTTTTTTGAATAAAAGAAGAGTGAGTGAGATGAATCCTATATATAAAGCTTTTAGTAATCAAACACGCTCTCAATTAAGTGCATTGATTGCTAAAATATTTTACACTGGTAGTGTTCCATTTAGTAAATATTTTTTGTTGCAGGCCATAGTTTACTTGGTTATGCTCCACTAGGTTATAATCATTTGATAAAAATGTTACTAAGAAGAAGAATCTAGCACAAAGAGATTATTGGAACCAACAAAGAATACATGGAGGAAAATAGGTGTCAGAATTGAGTCTAACGGTTATGTTTTTTTAAAGCCAAAGATGTTTTACGTGAAATAAAGGCAAGTAGTTTATTTATATACTATTGAAAGAACTCATTGATGTGGTGAGTTATCATAATGTTGTACAAGCCATCACTGATAATGCCTCAAATTGTAAATCGGTTGGTGAGGTCATTGAACGTATATTTATTGGACTTTATGTATTTCTCATACTATTCACTTTGCTTTGAAAAATATTTATGTTGTAAGAAATGTAAAGAACAATGTTGAAAAATATAAGGAGTGTTATTGGATAACTAAGATTCATGGGGATGATATTTAAGTTAGGAATTTTATAATGATGTATTCCATGAGATTATCCATCTTTAATAGGTTTCATTCTCTAAAGTTGTTTGTAGTTGTTGACATTTATTTTTCTTAAGTTGTTGTTACATTGAAGAGAATGAAGCTTATAAAATATAATCTTCAAGCTATAGTGATTAAGGAAGACCCATTGTCTTATAAAGATGATAATATTGAGAAAATCAAGGTTTATGAAGAAAAAATTGCTTGATGATTTATAGAGGGAAAAGGTTGATAATATTATTAAGTTCACAAAACCTGTGTACCATATGATTAAGAAGTATGATGCCGATAAAACAACCCTTCACCTTGTTTATGAAATGTGGGATACAATGATTTATGAAGTGGGAAATTCCATTTACAAACATGAACATTAGGAGTTTGGAGAAGTGTCTTCTTTATTTCAAGTGGTATATGCCATACTCATAACCGTTAGACCAAAAACAGACTACCTCTTCATTGTTTAGCACACTCATTGAACCCAAGGTAATCACATTCTTTAATTCAATAATCTTATTATTTAGTAAAGTGTTCTTTTGTTTCTTTAATTTAACAAATAATAGTATCTATAATTTTGTTGATTTTGTCCTTTGATTGAAGGTATTATAGTGATGTTTGGTTAGATGCTAATTCACCTAGAATTTCTCCTTCTCGAGATGAAGAGATTTGCATCAAAAGACACAAGTGTTTTGGAAGACTTTCTAAAACATGAAGATCACTCAAAAATTAATTTGGAGTTTGTGAAATTTACGCTTAAAAATGGTTCATGCGGAGAATTTGATTCTCTTTATGATAGAAATACTCTTGATCCAAAGGCTCGGTACGAAGTTAGTTCATGGTTCAAGTGTATCATTGCTCCAAGACATTACCCTCAAATTGTCCGATTAAGTATCTTATTCCTTATGTACTGAACAAAATTAGAGTACATATAATTTTATTCATCCTATGAACTGAAATATATATTACTTCCCAAGCATGCCAATAACTTGGTATTTGTTCATAACAATTATTATCTCCTAACAAGAAGACTTATAGAATACAAACAATAAAAATCAATGATGTGGGACATTTATGGTAGTATTTTTTTCATTATTTACTACTCTCGTATTACATCATAAGTTATGATGACTATCAAACTACAAAATCACTCCCTTTTTTTTCTTTTTATGTAGGTGAAGACTTTGGTTCTTTTGAGGATATTAGATTGCTTGCTATTGAATCTCTTTCTTTTGATAAACCTGAGTTAAAGGATGTGGTTTTTGTCTAAATAAGGCTTGATGAGGATGAAGTGTAAGTAGTAATGAACATTACATCTAGTTCATTTGAGTTTATGGTTGTTAGTAATTTAATATGAACTTGAGAATTATATTTTGGTGTGTAAACTTTGAATGTCTTTTTATGACTTTTTTTTTTGTTATGTAAACTTTGAATTTATATATGTATATTGTCATTCCTCTCATTTTCATTTCCTAATTTTTTGGATGATGATGTCTTCACATTTCTCTCCATCACCATGCATCCATGGGTAATTTTTTCCTCGTGTTTTCTGACTGGATAAAACAATTAACTACTCCAACAAGCATTATTATTATTATTACAATAAAGGTTGTTATTACGACTTATAAAAAAAGTATTGTTGTTCTTCTTTTAATATTTACTAGTATTATTATTGTTGTGTCTATTTTTTATTATCATCATCACCATTATTATCATTATTATAGTTTTCAACGTAAAAGAAGTCGAATAAGTCATCAAACTAGTTTTGTGATATGAATAAACAAATCTACTATTTCAATTTTTCTCGAAAGCTATTTTCTCATACTTTAGAGGATGAGCTAGCTTGGCTTGTCTGGATAAAAGCTTGACTCCATATATTTATTTACTTAAATGAATCGAATTCAAACTTTATTTTTCGCTTGTTTATTAAATGAATGGGCTTGTGTTAGACTAGAAAATCATATATGAGTAGAATACTATATACAAATAACGTTTATACATTCATACTAACAACTAGTTCCATAAATTACATATTATGTTATATATAAACTAATCCATCATAATTGAGTTAAGACCATGATACTTTCTATTATAATGTTAATAAAATTAAAGGCGGTTTTGATGGCTTTTTCCTTTCTCATAAATCATAGGGTAAATGTACTATAGATAGTTATTAAGATAGCTATAGTAGTAAATAATTCATGAGGAATGTTTTATGATTAATGTTACGTTCTTTTCATTTTATTCGTATATTTATCGGATTAAATTAGATAAACATCGGATAAAAATATAATAAAATTTTAAATTATGAAGTACATTTATATATCTTTAAAAAAGAAAAGAAAAAATATGGACAAAATTAATATAATGAACAAAATTCTCGTGCTGTCAAACCCAAGCTTGACATGACACTACACGAAGACCTCATAAATTCTTTTTCGGTCTTCTCTCTATGCTAGGCAGTAAAGCTACAAAATCCACGGCATAAAGATTAAAGGGAGAGAGAGGGGGGGTGGGGGAATGAACGGCCTTTTAAGCGATCACGGCCCGCCGCCAACCGCTCGGCATGCCTCTCTCTACTCAAATGCATTGAAATACCAGCGACGCTGCCGCGCAGCTTTGCGATGCCGTATACGTTGTTTCCTTGGATTGCCGCACACCGGTGCGGGGGCGGTGAGTACCGTGTAGGGCACACCGTAAAAAGTCTGTCGGTCTGATAGTAGCACTAATAATAAGATAATACTACTAATAATCATAGTACGATAGAGAGTGAGGTCCGGTAGTACTCGTTTATTTATCTTTTTAACTACGTCGACGGATTGACCATTCACTGACTCCCCCTCTAGGCTTTAGTAGCTGCTACTGCCAACGGCACTGCTCTCTTCACCTGGAAAAAACACACAGAAAAATCTTAAATGCTGACTCTTACTTTTGTGGCTGGCTGACTGGCTACACCTTCGTGATCCTATCTCGACGACCACGACCATTTTTGTTTTCTTTTGACATTTTCATTTGTAATTAAGTAAGATATGTTCGGATTGGACGCCCAAAGAAAAGCTAGACTGGCTAATAAAGTCTCTGACAATGTAAAACTAAGATCGTAGGAATATTGCTTAAAAATTGGAGGTAACAACAAGCGAGACGAAGTCACGAGGATCACCATATTACGTTGATGCAGCACAACTATTACTAACAAGTGCAAAGATCAAATAAAACTTACCGTACAGGGGTCGTTTGATACGGGATTCATAGGGATGGAATTTTTTTTTAATCTTTTATATAAAATTTTTAATAATAAAAAAATCAATTAAATATCAATTTTAGGTTAAATTAAGACCTAAACTAGATATTCATTCGTTTTTTTTTTAATTTCGTACATGTTATAAAAGATATGTAAAATATGAGAGTAATTTTTCTACTACTATTAATCCCATATGATCAAACGAACACTTAGGTGTAACATTCTTTTTTTATTAAAAAAAAAGAAAATAAATCGTTAACCACTATAATAAACAAATAAATTTGAGATAATGAATTTAGTGATTGCACTTTATCGTCACTAATATATCAACGACGATAAGTAATCACTAAAAGTAATTTTAAAAGTTTAAAAATTGCTAGAAAAAATTCAACCACATTAAATATTAGCGATGACAATATATAATTTGCAAAAAAAATTCCCTTCTCCGACAAATTTTCTCTTATCTAATTTTTTTTCCCCAAAAGTGGATATAGGGACGACATTTTTGGGAAAAATATTGACAAAATATTAGGTGCAGAAAAAAAATCAGTCAATAATATATTATATTTTTTACATTAATAGCGACGGTAATTTAGATATCAGCGATGGCACTAAAAGTCTTATAAAATCCTAGGTTGCCTATCTTCTTTTCCTCTACCATTTATTTCTCTTCTCTTATCCTCTTTGAAGTCTCTTGTCACTCTTCTCTTCAATTTGCCAACAGAAGTAAGAATTTGTGTATAATTCTTAGTGTTTACTTGGTTTCTTTTATGTTTTGCATTATGTTTTCCTTTTATTTTTTGAGTTTTTTTTTTTCATTTCCCACCTTGCTCCACCACCTCTTGTCTCCACTACCGGTTGGAGTTTTTCATCTATGATTCATTCTAGTTTCTTTAAGTAATTATTTTATTAATGTTATGATTTAATTTCTAATTTTTTAGGAAATTTTTCAGCCCAACACCACCTGTCATCTCCCTTTGCATGTGTTTTGTTTGGATATTATATATATGTGTTAAAATTGATGGTAATTGTGTATGTATGTTGTTAAATGTGATTAAATATATGTGTTGTGATTAAATAAATTATTTCTAAAAATTTATAATAATTATAATAATAAATTATTATTATCCGTAGATAAAATATTATTAACCAATATGTAGAATAATAACATAACAATACTTTGAGCTAATAAATTATTTTTAAAATTAGATAAAATATTATTAAGATAATAAAAATTTTAAATCATAAAATATTATTGGTCTTAAATAAATTATTGTTAAATATGTAGAATACTTCTAAACCCTAAGTTTATCTATGCATCAAACCCAAGTCTATCTATACCTATATAAAAGAAGAGTACTCATAAAATTATGACCAAGAAACCTAGAAAAAGTGTTCATAGTATTAGATATTAAAGGAGGAAAAAGTAAAAATTTAGTTATACTATTGTAAATGTTGAAAAATCTAAATTATTTATTTAATTTATTTTATATGTGTTGGCAAAGGTCGAGAAAAATAATAAAATAGTTCTAACCTAATAGATCTTAGTCTCTATGGGTCTATATCTATTTTAGCTTATTGGCATACAAAGGGTGTGTGTGTGTGCAACACATTGGTTCTCTTTAATATTATTAATGTATTAATTTAAGCAAATATGATAGGTTGATAAATAGGCCCATCAATTGCTATCGCCAATCGAGACTTATAAGGATCTACATAAGAGGATTGGCCAGTGGATCACCAAGCATATGAGAGAGAATTATGTGAGAGTACTAATATTATATTTTATTTTATAAAATAATATTGATGAACTTTTAACTTGATGCAATATTTTTAATTTTGTAGGATGGGATGGTGAGGTTACATAATAAGGCTCAGGTAACAATACATAAGGATGAGGTGGGGTTGAGTGAGGGTCGCTCTACTGGTTCTATAGATCCATCGATGATTAATTAGATCGAGATAGTGGATGAGGTTTTTAGTCATCAACATGCCTCGGGAAAGGTGTTGGAATCGAGTGAATCTTCGTCTTCTGTTGGTAGTCATTTTCCACCATTAGAGATCAGTCCCCCATCATTCGTTCTAATGCCCCCTTTTCCATGATGACATACATTTATGAGCTTATACGTTTCCAGTAGACACAAATTGATAGTGACATAGAAATAAGGATTTAAGTGTGCATCTCATCCGTCATTTTAAATATCAATTTTAGGTTAAATTAAGACCTAAACTAGATATTCATTCAATGTTTTTTTTTAATTTCATATACGTTATAAAAGATATATAAAATATGAGAGTAATTTTTCTACTACTATTAATCCCATATCAAACGAACACTTAGGTGTAACATTCTTTTTTAAAAAGGAAAAAAAATCGTTAACCACTATAATAAAAAATAAATTTGAGATAATAAATTTAGTGACTACACTTTATCGTCACTAATATATCAGCGACGATAAGTAATCACTAAAATTAATTTTAGAAATTTAAAAATTGCTAGAAAAAATTCAACCCCAATAAATATTAGCAATGACAATATATAATTTGCAAAAAAGTTTCCTTTCTCCGACAAATTTTCTCTTACCTAAATTTTTTCCCCAAAAGTGGATATAGGGAAGACATTTTTGGGAAAAATATTGACAAAATATTAGGTGCAGAAAAAAAAATCATTCAATACTACATTATATCTTTTACATTAATAGTGACGGCAATTTAGATATCAGCAATGGCACTACAAGTCTTATAAAATCCTAGGTTGCCTATCTTCTTTTCCTCTACCATTTATTTCTCTTCTCTTATCCTCTTTGAAGTCTCTTGTTGCTCTTCTCTTCAATTGGCCAACATAAGTAAGAATTTGTGTATAATTCTTAGTGTTTACTTGATTTCTTTTATGTTTTGCATTATGTTTTCCTTTATTTTTTGAGTTTTTATTTTTATTTTTTCATTTCCCACCTTGCTCCACCACCTCTTGTCTCCACTACTGGTTAGAGTTTTTCATCTAGTTTCTTTGATTCATTCTAGTTTCTATAGGTAATTATTTTATTAATTTTATGATTTAATTTCTAATTTTTTTGGAAATTTGCAGCCCAACACCACCTATCATCTCCCTTTACATATGTTTTGTTTGGATATTATATGTATATATATATATGTTAAAATTGATGGTAATTGTGTATGTATGTTAGTAACTGTGATTAAATATATGTGTTGTGATTAAATAAATTATTTCTAAAACTTTATAATAATTATAATAACAAATTATTATTATCCTTAGATAAAATATTATTAACCAATATGTAGAATAATAACATAATAATACTTTGAGCTAATAAATTATTTTTTAACATTAGATCAAATATTATTAAGATAATAAAAATTTTAAATCATAAAATATTATTGGTCTTAAATAAATTATTGTTAAATATGTAGAATTTTTCTAAACCTTAACTTTATCTATGCATTAAACCCAAGTCTATCTATACCTATATAAAAGAAGAGTACTCATAAAATTATGACCAAGAAACCTAGAAAAAGTGTCCAGACTATTAGACATCAAATGAGGCAAAAGTAGAAATTTAGTTATACTACTGTAAATGTTGAAAATTCTAAATTATTTGTTTATTTTATTTTATATGTGTTGGCAAAGGCCAAGAAAAATAAGAAAATAGTTCTAACCTAATAGATCTTAGTCTCTATGGGTCTAAATCTATTTTAACATATCGGCATACAAAGGGGGTGTGTGTGTGTAACACATTGGCTCTCTTTAATATTATTAATGTATTAATTTAAGAAAATATGATAGGTCGATAAATAGACCCATCAATTGCTATCGCCAATCGAGACTTACAAGGATCTACATAAGAGGATTAGCTAGTGGATCACCGAGCATATGAGAGAGAATTATGTGAGAATCCTAATATTATATTTTATTTTATGAAATAATATTGGCTAACTTTTAACTTGATGTAATATTTTTAATTTTGTAGGATGGGATGGTGATGTTACATAATAAGGCTCAGGTAACAATACATGAGGATGAGGTGGGGTTGAGTGAGGGTTGCTCTACTGGTTCTATAGATCCATCGATGATTAATTAGATCGGGATAGTGGATGAGGTTTTTAGTCATCAACATGCCTCGGGAAAGGTGTTGGAATCGAGTGAATCTTCATCTTCTGTTGGTAGTCATTTTCCACCATTAGAGACCAGTCCCCTATCATTCGTTGAGCTGCCCCCTTTTCCATGATGACATACATTTATGAGCTTATACATTTATAGTAGACACAAATTGATAGTGACATAGACATAAGGATTTAAGTGTGCATCTCATCCATCATTCCACCCCCAACCTCCCTATAGTTAGCCTTAAATTTCATATGGTCATCCATTCCCCACCACCAGATTCAACCTTATGAGAATCTCCCCTATCAAGAAGAATAATAACAATATTTATTATATATTATTTTAATTTTGGACATTTTTATTTTTTATGTAATTCAAACAATTTCTAGTATTATAAATACAATTTTAATATTTTTACTATTAATTATTTATAAATATTTCTACTCATTTTATATGATATTATATATTTTATGAAATTAAAAATAAAATATTGTGATTTTTATTTTTCATCGCTAAAAGCTTAAATAATGAAAACCTATGGAGGAATTAGGAAATATAATAGTCGTTAAAAAGGGCATTAGGGATGACATACCATCCTTATCGATTAGTTTTGTTTTTTTTAAAGAATTTTTAGCCAAGATTTAAATTTTTCCATAAAACTTCAAAAAGTGTTGTTGATATAACGAGTATTAGGGATGACAGGTTAGAGTTTTTTATTTTTCAACCAAGATTTAGATTTTTTTGGGTATATTTACATAACTTATCATCGCTAATAGGGGAATTAGGGATGACAATGTTATCCTTATAAATTTAAACTTTAAAATTGGCAAACTAAAATTTGCATAGAAATAGTCACTAATAGTGTAAATGGAAACAACAATGTTGTCAATAAAAGTCTTAATTATGATAGTCATTATTTCATCCTAATTTTGTCTTCTAGCTATGAGATATTAAGGATGATGTTTTAGAAACAATAAGTCATCACCAAAGAGTAATAGAGAAGACTAAAAGGGAACTAGCAATGACAAATGTCATCATTAAGTCATCACTATAACCCCTTTTTTTTCTATCAGTGTAGAAAACATAAGTTTGTGGAAGCGAAAAATAAAATTTGGGTGTTATCAATGCTCCTACCTAAGGATGGAAATTTTCCCCACGAGTTCTAGGCCCCGTCGGGGATTATCCGTTCGGGTTTAGGGAGAGAATTCGGGAATCGGGTTCAAGTTCAGGGATTCTTAACTGAGATTTTTTCGAGGACAGGGCGGGGATGGGTTTGGGGTCCCCATCCCCGAACCCGCCCCAAAATTATATATATATATATATATATATATATATATATATATATATATATATATATTTTATAGAATATAAATTAAAAATATAATATAAAAAAATGGTTTGAGGATCTGGGATGAGATCGAGGATCGGGTATAAAGTCGGTTTTCGGGGATCGGGTCAGGTTTTGAGAATGGAGAATAAATCGGTGATGGAAATAGATCGAGGATCGAGTCAGGTTCGGGGATTATTTTCCTTATCGTGTTCGGGGATGGGGTCACCCATCGCCGACCCGCCCCGTTGCTATCCCTACTCCTACCTTAAGTCTAGCCATCGTATCATTATCATGCTAAGGACAGCAAGTTACAAAATAAAAACAACAAGTGAAAGTAATATAATAATACATGTAATTGTTCGTGGAGATAAAATCCCAAAAGTAACACAAAAGGGGAAAAGAATACAAGAATTCAAAATATGTGGATCAAATCGATTCTAAAGGCACTCCTAAATAACTCCTATAATAATTCCCCAACCCACGTATAATCACTTTTTTCCAGGCACGCCATCATATAATGCAACATCATCATCATTTGGTACCTGAAATAGATCAGTTATAAAGTATAATATCAATATGTTGATGTATATAGTAACAAGATCTCTCTTATAGAGGCATCAAGTAACACATAATGCATGGTAGTCAGAGAGACAAAAATATCAATTCATTTAATCATGATGTCATAGATTACTCACAAAAATCTTAACAAAAGAACCCATTTATTATCATACATTACATAACCCATACTCATCTCATAATAAATACCCCGTAATCAAGTAAGTAGATTATCTACCACTAGTGAATCCAATATAGATAATTAACATGACTCATAAAACTAACATAGGTAGGCTCTTCCACCACTTAACCCAATGTAAATAGTCAGCACATCTCAATCAAAAGTGGATAAAAACTACTATCTGGCACAATAAAGATAGCCAATGTAGCTTAAATAAAGGTGGACTAAAACTACCAGCTAACCCAATATAGATAGTTAATGCATCTCAAATAGATGTAGACTAAAACCACCAGTTGTTTCACTAAGAGAAGTTAACACAAAATCTCACTATCTTCCACTTTAATCATGAATATCTTATTCAAGGCATACACTTAAACACTAAGGGGAAACATAAAGGGATATTAGGAAGCTAAAATAGAAAGAAATAAGGAGAAGAGGTGAAAATGATCAACATAATAGGGGGTGAGAAAGAAAATGGAGGTTTCCAACATTTGTGTTTTTATTACAAGAAAAGGGAGGTTAATAGAGAGTATACAAATAGAGTAAATCAACTAAGCACAAATGACATAATAAAAGGTTGGTCCTTAGCTTATAGGGTAACGGGAGTGGTGATGGTCAAGGTACTTGAGGGCTAGTGTGGAAAAAGACCAAGAAGGATGGCTAATGGGATCTCAAATGCAAGAACCCCATCAAAAGGGGAAAGGAGCGAAACATATAGTTGAAAATAACTATTGGATAAAGGTATGCATGAGGAAGATTTGGAGAGAGGGAGAGGGAGAGAAGTGACAAAGAGGAAATCAAGAAAAAGTGGGAAAAGGTGCTTTTGGGATAATGGATCATGCCAAGCAATTTGAATATGAAAAAGATTGTAATGAGAGTTTAACACTCTTCAAATATCATTAATAATACAAGTATAACATATTCCCAAGGTTAGAGGAAGTATTAGAAAATAATTACATTTAAAAATAGAGTAGATATTGCTATTTTTGCATAATTAATCAATCAATTTGGGTGACCAGTTGACCGGTTCAACAGAACTAGCAATGTAAATCACATTGCTTACCAATCAAGTGGTTCCCCAATTTGAGAAATATTTTTATAATTCATTTTTAAATTTATTATCCTTAAATATTATATAAAAATGCCTTTTACATTTGGAGTACTATAATAGGAAAATCATTCCACAAGTTTCATGATTGTATATCTATTATTTTTCCAAATAAGCAAAAAAATTATTTTTTTTATGAGAAATGAACTCTAAATATACCTCTGATGCCACCAACAAAAACGACAATATAATAATGATGATGGTGGTGGTGATACTAGTAGTAGTATTAGTAGGAACAACAACAACTCAAAAGTAGTACAATCTTTATTTGGAAACCCTATATATCTTACATTCCATATCAAACCAACAATATTATTGTGAATCTTCCTTATTGTAGCAAATATATCTCTTGAAATTTTTAATGTATATAAAACTACCACTAAAATATGTGAACTTGTCATGGGGTAGGTAATTAATGTATTTCTCATACATGTTAAATAAAATGATGTTATTTTCCAAGTTCATTTATTATGCAAGGAAAGTACAACCATTATAACATCAATTCATGCCTACAAAATAAATCATTCATTTTTTCTTTATAAAATCTATCTTTCTTTAAAACTCCAAGTGTTCTTTCAGTGTAACTTCTAAGAGATGGATGTGTGTGATTAAATTCTTCTTGATCCTTGGATGATTGTTCATGCTTAAACTAAGATTAATGATGCCTTATCTTTTTATAGTGTACCATATATCCTTTTCTATTTGAGAACCCTTTATCCAACAAATAGTACCTATTTAACAAAATAGGATAACTTGAAGTATCTTTTATAATGTGTAATAAAAAAAAATAGGATAGATATATATAGTGTACGCTTCTGGTGTCTTGATTACATGAAGAAAATACTTGGGGTACCATGTGCTGATCTTTACCACCTAGTTGACACAAATGCAAACACTTATCAAAATCATATATCTCTGTCATGTTGAAAATTGGAGTCTGGCCCTTTTATCCACTATAGCATAATTGATATAGTTTTGGGATACATGCCACTATATTTATGTTATCAATGCATCTAATGTAATCTTATTATGAAAATGTTATTATAAAGAGAAAATTGATATAAAACCAAATTCATTTATTAAGAAAAATATTAATACTTCATTATCTTATGGTATTGGTATGACATCTATCTTTAATCATTAGAAATATGTGGCGTAATACATTGAAAGTGGATCACTTGGCCTTATGATATCATGTGCATGAGTCTCAAAATCCCTACTTCTATCAATGATTGCTTCCCTAACTTCATGAAGTGTTCTATTAATAGTTTCACTCAAATGTTGGAATTGGCTAGTAATATCCATAATAGAAATACCTAAGGTAAGTTCTTATACAAATACACTATCTTTCTCAACAACTAAAATTTTATTGTCATGTTGCAATTTATACTTCGATTGTAATTTTTTGCATAGATTCATATATACATGCTGGTCCATTCTTAAAATAATTCGTACATAAAATAAGGCATCTATCAACTCTTCTCTCTTCCACTCTTCTTCTATTTGAAGTGAAGCCATACATGGCTATATTTGTCAAAGTATGAAACTATAATAGATGTTAGATGTAGATGCCATTATACTACAAAAAAGAAAGACAACTTATGATACTTCCTTTTCTCCTTTCAATATCCATGATATATCTACTACTCATAAAGAAATCACACATGTTCAATATTAACAAGTAGGTATAGATGTCCAACTAGCATATATACATATATATATATATATATATATATATATATAGAGAGAGAGAGAGAGAGAGAGAGAGAGGTTGCACACAAAAATTGATAAAGAGAAAATAATATTATAAATACTTAGATTTTATTATCATTATATAAAAACTAACTTAATTTCAACTCGTATAATAGAAAACTAACTTGTTCATACAACTAAATGCCTGGAGGATAGATATTGAAACTCAAACATACATACATACATACATACATACATACATACATATATATATTGTACACAAAATTTGATAAAGAGAAAATAATATTATAAATACTTAGATTTTATTATCATTATATAAAAACTAATTTAATTTCAACTCATATATTAGAAATTTAACCTATGCATACAACTAAATTCCTGAAGGATAGATATCGAAACAAAAACAAAAACATAATAGTTCCTTAGTATACAACTATTTAACTAAGAAAACCTAGATTAATCATCTTTAAGCTTTTGAAAAACTTGCTTACCTAGTGCATTTGCTACCTATTTATAAGTCATATCTAAGTACCACGTGATTGACAACACCTATAATCTCATTAACCTCAAATTTAGCTAGCAACTTTTACATTACTCATAGAAGAAGTGCCCTTATCCATAATTTCAAAAGCTCAAATACATATTGTTAACATTGTTTTATAGTAAATTCTATTGATTATCTCCTTCCCCGGTCATTTGAATACGCATAGTATGATTTTATTTAGAGCACTTTTTAATAATAAAAAAATGAAACTTATATAGAAAATTGAGAATTTAAATTTTTTTCTTTTCATTTTTTAGCATATATTACTCAAATTTTAGAATGTCTTAGCAATTATAACTACTTTTTCTTGTATACTTTGGAAATTATTAAAATTGAACTAAACTAATAGAATTATTAAACTTTGGAACATGTTTAGAATTTCTTAATATCCTTTAAGCATTTTTCATTTTTCAATTTATGAGTATTTAGAAATATTTGTAATATTTTTTGATAAAAAGAAATAAACTAAATAATGCCATCATTATATAAACTATATTAATAAATAGAGGGGCAAAAAAATAGAGAAAAAAATTAAATGAGATGTGTAAAGTTAATGGAAAGACTAATAGAGTTAGCGTGCTTGTAGGTGAGTGAAGCTAACTTGAAATTAAAAGTTAACTTTGTGAATTATTTAAAAAAAAACATGATACAAATATGACAAAAAGGTTAATATACGATATCTAAGTAAAATTTATCTTATAGTATTTTTTTAATTCAATATATTTTTGACCAAAATATAAATATAAGATCATGGTTTAAACTTATAAATATTTTAAGTATTCATCATCCAAAATCAATAAAACCTATCGTCAATACCTTCTCCAGTAGTGACAATGCCAAATATTAGCAACATTGTGATAGAAAAGCAAAAAAAAAAAAATCATTCATTCCATGAACCTTTTTAGAGCTAAGAAATTAGGGCATTCTTTCAAAATTGACATATTAGAAACATATGAAAGGTCATTTGAGATTTTCTAAAACCAAACTCTTAAGGCTTTGTGATTAGGTAGTTCACAAAAACTCACAACATTGTGTGTTACTACTCCTAGTTTCTCCTTCATTATTAACAAGTAAGACTAAGGGTCATTTAAATATAGATGAGGCTTATAGTGACAATGTCTCTTTATCCTCATATCTCTTTATTTTCTTCTCACAAATCCTTTCTTGTATTTTCTATATCCATCAAAGAGATGGATCATTCAAGGGTTTAAAGATTAACAAAATTTCACATCTAATATTTTTTGTTAACTTAGTTTGTTTTTTACCTACATATATCTATTCTTAAGAATCATAATTCATGAGATTATATGCTATATCCACTTTGGAAAAAATATTCATCCCTAAGATTAGGATAATATGAACATTATGCACCCAAGAGCATCTTACTGGATGCCATCAGTGTGTAGAATAGAGGGAAATTTAAGTGCGCACTCCATTCTTTTTTATGGCCATTTTTTCATAATTTTAATAACTACTTTTTAAATGATTGATTCATGTGCCTTATCTTTTCTCCTTCTATAAATTCCCTCCCATTTGTCTGTTCCTTACCTTATTCGCCATCATTTCTCTTTTACACGGATCAAATCTCAAAGAACCTATGCCTCGTTTATGTACAAGACTTGGTTTATACAATCCAAAATTGAAAGGTATGATTTCATTTGCTAACTTGGTTTTATTTTTGCTCAAAAAATAATGGAGGGAACCCATCAGATAAAAAAGGATATGCATCATTCTAATTAAGCATAAACACAAATGCTTAGTTATGCACACCCTTCACTCCTAATATAATAACCTTTAAATAAATTATTGTACGAGTGATGTGTAATACCCAACATTTTAGATCCTTTTGTTGTTTTTTATATGGTGTGGTTATTCTTGAATTGAGTGTGTTTAATTATGCTTTGGATTCATGTTTTGATTTAGCTTTTAAAAGGTTTTGAGGAGAGGTTTGTTTTAGAGAATATTGGTTTTCCTTTGGAAACTAGCTGACTGGTTCTTTTGCTTTTAGGGTTCTCAATCTAGAATAATCAATTAACTAGTCCATAGAGATAATCAACTAGTAGAAATTGTCGACCGGTTTTAATGAACCAGTTAGTAGGTTCATTTGACCTCAGTACTCTTTATCTTTGGTTTTTATCCAAATCTTCTCCATTTGATCTCGTAACTTGATAATTATGCTTTAGGGAGCTCAAAATCATTCTTAAGTTTTTAATAACCCTCGATTCGAATGTTGTTTGAACCTAATTGAGCTTGCAGGTAAGAATCACTAAAAGTTATTGGTTGACCACATGGTTTCATTATCTTCTTCTTTCTTTCATCTCTCATCTTCTAATTGACAACCATCTATGCAATTTGGTTGCTCTACCAAAGTTATTATCTTGCCTTAGTACCCTATTTTGCCTCTTTTCCTCATTTGTTGATAGCCAAACTGACCTTGAGTAGCAAGGTATTCCTTATATGCACCATTTGTGGGGTATTTTGATTTCAATAAAGAGTTCTCTTACATTGGTACCCACATCGATGAGTATATGGTTTGGGGAAATCTTTTCATGATTTTAAACCCTTTGGGAAACTATCATGAAATCTTCAACCTCATTTCTTTATCTTACTCCCTTCTCTTCTCTAAGTGTGGAGGAACTTTTCACCTATTTTCTCCTTTGCACCACCAAGAGTCCAGTCACTTTTTTCCTTCATTTTATGTTCTCCTCTTCCTCTCCAATCCCTTATCTATTTTTTTCTTATTTTCCCTTTAAATAAGTGGTTAGATTTAGGAAAAATTGAGGATTTGAACTTCCTTTGTTCCTATGACTTGTGGACAAGGTTGTGTTTTTCCCTTTATTCTTCATGAGCCTCCTCTAGTGTGATTAAGAATCTTTCTGCAGTTTTGTTTGTTTTTCTCTAAGGTACTCAAGTTGTAGAAGAGTTTGGACCTCCAAGTTGAAGGAAGGCTTTTCATTTTCTTTTTTTCTTTTTTGTATGTACTATGCTAAAATTCAAGATTTTTTTTTGCTTTTGTGCAATGAATATATTAAAAAGTATGTGTTAGTATGAGATATATTTTGGCATGGTATTTGGTAATAAAATGTGATATTTATCATATCTTTAGTGTGAGTATGCAAGCATGAATAGATGAGCATGATGCTATGATTTTCAAGCATTTTACTAGTGTTTATTGTTAGGGTGTTATGAATTAAGTGGCATATGAGCATGATAAAGTTCTACCAAGTTGATAATATGATTTGAGTAATGGGTGAAGCATGTGCAAGAAAATGAAGCATATTGTAGAGGTTTGGCCTTGAGCTAAGATTTTATATACTAAGGCATGATTATTGATATATGGTGTGGATCTAATTATGATTAAGTGCATTACATACTAGATCTATGATATAAAATGGAAAATGGTTAGGATGCATGAACTGATGACTGAATATGGAGTAAAAATGCATGAGTTATCATAAAAGTTCATGCGGGAGATGTATTCCTAAGGAACTAATCAACTAATTTGGTTGGATACTAGTCAGTTGGTTTACCACTAGTTGATTAGTTATAGAATCTTGTGTGTTGGTTGCTGTGAGTAACTAGTTAATTGATTAGCAAAACTAGTCAATTGGTTTACTATTCAACTAATTTAAGCCATCAGTCGATTGACGTTGGGACTTTGGTGACTTTGTTTCTATAGATTCAATAATTAGTTCAGACAGACTAGTTAATTGGCTAGTCTCAAAACTAATTGATTGTTTTCTTTGCGAGTGTGGTATTGTGCTTTGTTGTGGATCCAAACTGGCCCACTGGTTTTGGGGGTCAGCCAGTGGTTTGAAGGGATATTGGATAGTATTGTTATGATCTATTGTTGGACATTTAATCATGGTTTGACCTTAGTTATAGGCTTTTAACAAGACCTGTAATAATGGATAAATGATGCATATCTAGAATTAAGTATGGTTTTGGCATGATTGGTTAAGTGATTGAGATATCACCCGACATGTTACATTGGTTCATAAGTGGAAAATGTGGAACCCTTGTATATGGTGAGTTTGATGAATATGTTGTGGAATGGCTTAAAATGTGAATTATCTTTTTAATAAAATATTAATCACTAAAAGAGAAAAGATTTAGTTCGATCGTATGTCTCTCTGACACCTAGAATAGCTAACCAAGAGTATCTTATATTATGATGTGCTTACAGGCATGGGCTTTTGGGCAGAGTGACCTTTATATATTATGTTGCTATACCTATGAGGTACTTAGAGGGTATATACATTTAAGGGTTAGGATACCTAGTGATGCGATGGTTGGGACTATGCTTCCTATTCTGTTGGTTAGGAGTATGTTTCCTATTATTATTGGTTGGGATTTTTTTTTCCTATGGTGCTACCATAATTAGTGGCATAGTGGAGGACTCAGCTTGATCGTTCGATGTTCTTAAACAAATATGGATTATGTAGTCACATTTATACTAAAGATAATAATAGGAAAACCATTGTGAATGCCTTACATGACCTTGTATCTTTTGCATGCTATTTATTATGTTTGTGTTGCTAAATAGACCCATGATAGTTCCTTTAGTTGTGTGACCTACATGATATCATTAAGATGGAAAGTATTGGCATGCTTGAACTTCAACTAATGATATACATGTGCAAATGATGTCAATGTGCCCATGATTAAGTTATTGTTGCATAACATATTTTATTATATCTAATTGAAGCATGTGAATATATTTTATATACATTGCGTGAACCTAACTTTTATTAATGCTTATTATCTAATGCCATGAATTGAATATTAAAGTAATTTAATGTACTCAATACATAGCATATTGACATGGTCATATGTTTGGTCACTTGTTCAATCTCATGAGCTGAGAACCTTGTGTTAGTATGAGTAGCCAGCTGATAGACAACCCTTGTTGTGGGAGCCTTAGGGATTTAGAAAGAGAGAGTTAGGCTATTTGGGGCATAATGTCTTTTATATCTTGTCAGTTTTTCATTTTGGATATTTAAACTTTCTTTGTCTGTATTTTCTTTTGGTTTGACCTTTATTTTGGGAGTTATGCTTTTGGATTTGTAATAGAACTATTTCTATCTTTGTGCTATTTGTGCATCTTGTTTTCTAGTGTTTGGTTTCAGTTGGTATCACAACCTTGTATCTATTGTGGGATGGATGACGATTCGTCTATCTTATATTAGATATGGCATCAGCACCCTATGTTTTATAGGATTATGTTCATGTTTTAGCTTTTGCTATATTTTAAAATGAAATTTTCTTGTAGTAAAAACTGGACGTGTTACATGATGAAATAGTGTATGTGTTACTATTTTAATAAATCATTTTAGGTTATGCTTACTTTAGTTTTAATTAATGACTATATTAATCTAAGTTGGTGATTATTATTCCAGTAATTGATGTATTTCTTTCTTTGATTTGATGCTAACTAAAGCTTCGATTGATGTTTTCCTTATTTGGTTTTGGTGTTTATTTTTAGTTTGAGTTGGTATTTTGTCTTCTTTGGCTTGATGTTTTTCTTTATTTTTATTGGTGTTTGTTTTATCTTGCTATGATATTTTATTATACCAAAAAAAAACAATTAATTTTATTTTGTTAACTTTCGGAATCTATGCTACACCTACAAGGTACTTAGAGGGTGTAGCCTAGTGATGTGATTGTTGGGACTATGCTTCCTATTCTATTAGTTAGGAGTATGTTTCCTATTATTATTGGTTGGGATTTTGTTTCCTATGGTTCTACCATGAATTGTTTCATAGTGGAGGAGTTAGCTTGATTGTGTAATGTTCTTGAACAAATATGGATTATGTGGTCACATCTATATGAAAGATAATAATTGAAAAACCACTGTGAATGCCTTGGATGACCATGTGTCTTTTGCATGCTATTTATTATGTTTGTGTTGCTAACGAGATCCATGATAGCTCCTTTAATTACGTGACATGCATGATGTAACACCCCCAAATTTACTACTGAAAAATTTCATTTAATTTAAAAGAGTTTAACAAAAATGAAAAGATAAAACTGTAAATTCAGGGGTATTACCGCCACACTTAGTACCAAATCGGTTCACTCCTACTGTCTCGGTACTAAGTGCTAAGGCTAAACAAGATTAACCATCAAATACGAGTTGTTAATAAAACACCATTCATTAGTAAAACACAAGTCATACAGAATCAGAGTGCAGAAATCAAAAGTTACAATCCAAAAGTACAGTTTTAAGGTTTTAAATGTCTGAAACATCGTACACAATAAATATACAAAATATAAAGACATAGAAAAGGTAAGGTGGACGATAGACTCTAGCTACGTCACTCTCGACCCCCAAGATAGGTCCGGGCTCAACTCTCGGTCCCGTCCGATGCCTCGTAAGCGTTGTAGGCATCGAAGATAGAATCACCAACCTGCACTAGATTAGAGGGGCCTTCTGCTCGTGGGAATGAGCAGCACCCATGAAACGGGTGGTCAATACACTACATACTGAGCAAGGTAATCATATAACTAAGGCCAACACGTCAGAACACATAACATAATCACAATCACATGATAGCACATAGTTTCTCAGGTAAATAAAGGTCCACATTATTTATTTATTCTCTGGATAATACTCGTTTCACACCATAATTCTTATCAATCCATGCGAGTACAGGAACCCCACTATTATAGCCGATGGATCGGTTACTTACAGGGCAAAACACACCTGACCACTATTATACGCCAGTGGATCGGTCTCCAGGGAAAAACGTTCCTGACCACTATTATGCCGGTGGATCGGTCTGGCTCCGACTCTCATGGTGTTCCACTGTAAGTACTTAGTATCTTTTACACGAATTATTACATTAGGGTTTGGTTTATTGAGCTCAGGATCCCCCACTATTATTGCCGGTTGGTCGGTCACTTGCGGGACGAAGTCCACACCACTATTATTCGCCGGTGGATCGGTCACTTATAGGGTAAAAACCCTAACCACTATTCCTAACTGGTGGATTGGTTGGACCCAGCTCAATACTCTTCCACTTTACATGATTAATATTTTATTGTATCTTATTCAACAGATTCTGCCCTAGACATGCATGGCTAACCCCAACTATACTTATCCTCCTAAGAGGGCCCGTCTCATATCTTGAGACCTCTGCGCCTCCTAACTCGCCCTGACATCCTTCCCTTAATCCGCTTGCTCACACCGGGAATCCGACCCCTAAGTGTGTGGGTCAAGGCCCACCACCTTATACCCCAAAGTCCACTCACCGCCTTCCCTTAGGGTTTTCTATAGAAACCCTAATGTGGGCCTATATGGCCCATCCTTCTCTGCCTCGTACAACCCAGAACTATTCTAGCACCCCTATACATCACGACCCTTCGGTTCAACCCTCACTTCATGTCCCACTCACTTTCACTTGTCTTATTATTCTCTTTTTCTTCTTTCCCCTACTCAAATTAGGGTTCCCTTTAAACTCTAGCCTAGTCTCCTACGCACCCCTATTCTGGCCAACGCACTATTTTCCGCCCGAAGCCCCCAAACACCCAAATGATAATTCTATTACCTTCCTCACGCCCCGAGGCAACTTTCCATACGTAAGGTTCGCCCCCATGCGGACTTTAACCACCCCATGCAACCCTAGTTCCTCCTATACCTCCATTAGCCAACTTACTTCCCCTTGGTTATTTTTCTTTCCCAGTTTTCTTTTTCATGCCCCAACCCACATCATCACATCAATACCCTAGCATGCATGTTCTAAGGGCCACATCATTTCACATTATAACTTGCAGCATATCCATATTAATACACAACAGAATAGATCACATGGACATACCTCAGTTCCAAGCTGCACTACATAAAACAGGTAAGATAAAATCATATAGAACGCGACATATAATCATACGAGACATCCAGGGAAAGTAAGACACATAACACGTAAGTGGCCTTAGCTACACCCTTACCTAAATTGTCGCCGGCCTTGGAGCACGCTCCTACGCCTCCTGGGGGTTTTGACTCGATTCACCTATAAGAGGGAAATACTATGGGTTAATCTCCCTCTACCGGAATTACCAAAATTCCTATCTTACCCCTATCATGGCCTAATACTAAGGCTAATATTAATAATAGTAGTTTATAATCAAAAGGTAGGGTTATTATTATTCTCAAGATAGTTAATCGAATCACTACTAATCAAGTAAGTCTTAGTAATACCCATAGTAATAAAGTAAGGGTTTCAATATTACTAATAACAATATTATTAATAATACTAATAATAATAATAATACTAATAAAAATAAGAATACTAGTAATAATAATAATGGTAATAATGATAATAATAATCGAAATCATAGTAGTAGTAGTAGTAATAATAATAATAATAACAACAACCTTAACCATGATAATAATAATAATAATGGTAATGATAATAATAACAATAATACTAATAATACTAATAATAATAAGAATACTAAAAAAATAATAATAATAATAGAGATAGTAACAATGATAATAATGGTTAGAGTAATAAACATAGTAATAATAATACTAATAATTATAATAATAACAATAGTAATAATAATGATAATGATAGTAATAATACTAGTGATAATAATAATAATAATAATAATAATAATAATAATAATAATAACAATAACAATAGAGACAATAGTAGTAGTAGTAATAATAGTAGTAATAATAATAATAATGATAAAAATAACAATAATAATAATAATAACAATAATAATAATAACAATGATAATAATGATGATGATAATAGTAGTGGCAATAATAATAATGTAATAATAATAATAATAAGGATAATAATAGTGATAGTAATAATAATAATAATAATAGTAATAATAATAATAATAATAATAATAATAATAATAACACAACAAGTTTTTAGTCTTAATTAATATCATTAACTAGAAATCCTCCGGAATAACGTTAGGGCATAGTAGTAATAATAGTATTAATAATAGTAATAATAATAATAATAGTAATAATAGTAATAATAATAATGATAATAATAATAATCACAATAACACTAATAATAATAGTTAATAATATTAAAAATCATTAACACAATTAATATATAGGGTTTAGGGATTAAGGAGTTGGGAGACAACCTAGGCTAGGTGGTGGAGCCGGCGGCGGCAGCGGCGGTGGTGGAGGAAGGAAGAAGTGGAGAGATGGATGTGGAGGCTAGGGGAGAGGGAAGTAGGGGAAAATGGAGATGTGGGGAGGTAGGGCAAGGTTTCCTAGTTGTTTTGGGAGGTAGAGGCGGCACTGTAGGTGGCGGAATCGGCGGCACAAAGGGCGGCACGGGTCGCAGGGTGCTGTTTGGGAAGGTACTTTCGCACGACTAGGGTGGCTCGTGCAGGGTAGGGCAAGGAAGGCTGGTGGCTTGGTTGTGTAGAGGGAGGTGCAGGGAGCGATTTGGTGGCCGGAGTGGGCGGCGAAGACTGCCGACGGTAGAGGAACAAATGGCTGAACAGGCGGTGGTCGCTGGGTTGATTTTTTGGGCTGCCAAAATCCAAACTTGATTATGGTAGCCTTTAGGGCTATTTATAGGCCGATCGAAAGGTAAAACGACAAAGAAGAGTGGGAGAGTAGGGGGCAAGGGGTATGGTGCTCCCGCCGGCGAGGATGGGCCGACGCAGGTCTACGTGTGTAGGCCATGCTTTGTCAGGAAAGGGGAATGGCACGAGCAGGGGAGAGAATGGCCGACCGAGATGAAATGACAGGGAAGATGACGAGAAAGAGAGGAGGAGAACGACGGGTCAAAGGGCGTGATCGGAGGCAGAAAATCCAGCGCCGATTTGGGAGTTGCAGGCGTGTCGGGGGGTAGAAGACGACATAGGTGGGAGAGGAGAAGGCTGGATTGGCAGTCCAGGGAAAAAGAAGAAAGAAAAAAGAAGAAGGCCGAACTGGCTGGGAGAGGGGGAGAGGTGCGGGAAGCTGGGCCGCGTAGGGGAAGGGGAAGTTAGGCTAGCGGCCGGCCCAGATCGGGGAAAAGAGAAAAAGGAAGAGAAGGAAAGGAAGGAAAAGGAAAAAGAGGGGGAAAAAGGAAAAAGAAAAAAAGGGAAAAGAAGGGAAAATAGTGGTTGGCTTATTTAATACAATTTGGGTAATTTGGGATGTTTAATAAAATATAATAATTATTAAAATAATGATTAAATTATCTTTTTAGGCTAATTTAGGAATTTTGAAAGAATTTCCTTAAATTTTATTTTAATTAGCAAAATACCCAAATTCCTTTCCTATTTAAAATTATTTATAAATTCTCCTAGATTTACCTTAATTAACTTCATAATAATAAATAAAATAGATTATTTAATTAATCATCCTAATAATTCCTTATTCGGCTATGATTTCCTAAATTAGGGTTTTGGGGTATTTTACATGATATCAGTAAGATGCAAGGTATTTCCATTCTTGAACTTCACCCATATGATCTACATGTGTAAATGATGTTAATGTGCCCATGAGTAAGTTATTGTTGCATACCACAATATATTATATCTAATTGAAGCATGTGAATATATTTCGTATGCATTGCGTGCACCTAACTTTTATTAATGCTTATTATCGAATGCCATGAATTACATATTAGAGTAACTTAATTTACTCAATACATAGCATATTGACATGGTTGTATGTTTGGTCACTTGTTCAATCCCATGAGCTAAGAACCTTGTGTTAGCATGAGTAGCCAGTTGATAGATAACCCTTGTTGTGAGAGCCTTTTGGATTTGGAGAGAGAGTTAAGCTATTTGTGGCATAATGTCTTTTATATCTTGTCAGTTTTTCGTTTTGGACATTTAAACTCTCTTTGTCTGTATTTTCTTTTGGTTTGACCTTTATTTTGGGAGTTATGCTTTTGGATTTATAATAGAACTATTTCTATCCTTGTGCTATTTGTGCATCTTGTTTTCTAGTTTTTGGTTTTTGTTGGTATCACAACCTTGTTTCTATCATGGGATGGATAACGATTCATCTATCTTATATTAGATACGGCAGTAACATCTTATGTTTTATAGGATTATGTTTGTGCTTCAACTTTCACTATATTTTAAAATAAAATTTTCTTGTAGTGAAAAATGGATGTGTTACATCATGAAATAGTGTATGTGTTACTATTTTAATAAATCATTTTAATTTATGCTTAATTTAGTTTTAATTAATGGCTATTTTAATTTAAGTTGATGATTATTATGCTAGTAATTGATGTCTTTCTTTCTTTGATTTGATGCTACCTAAAGCTTTAGTTGATGTTTTCCTTCTTTGGTTTTGGTGTTTATTTTTAGTTTGAGGTGGTATTTTTTTTCTTCTTTAGCTTGATGTTAATCCAAGGTTTGGTTGATGTCTTTCTTTATTTGTATTGGTGTTTGTTTTAGCTTGCTATGATATTTTATTATAAAAAAAAATTAATAATGTTAACATTTAAAATTGAAACTATTGTCACTATTTAAGTAATTAATATAATCATAATTATAATTATTATCTCTATAATAATATCCAAATGCCCTAATTTGCCGCAATCCAAATGAACACTCAAAAACCCAAAGAAGCAACTGGCATCAAGAACCTAAAATCCACACCATAACCCATACATACATACATAAATAAATGCATATGTTAGAGGCCAAATGATATAACATAAATAAAAAAGAGAAAAAAAAGAAGAAAATGATGCATCTTCAAATTGATTATGGGAATTGTTGTTATAAATATAAAATTGAAGAATCAAAAAGGTACCCATGATTGTCAATTTTAAAAACAATAGACGAAAACTACTCCTTTCTAAATCACAACAACACACCGATCAACCATATACATTAACAAAAACATATTTGTTTATCATCCACAAACGTGCCCAAGTCAAGAAACAGTTATTAAGATTCTTAGAGAGTTTTTGATAGCAAGAATATTGAATAACGGACCGAGGAAAAAAAGATCTTTTTTTAGGAACACACGCTTATTGAAGTTGGATAGTAGATGACGGCGATGGCAGCAATAACGACATCAAGGGTACCAACCGACGACCGAAAGTATAGAGGATATATGAAAGATGAATTAGTTATTTATGATAACTATTTGTTTTGAAATTTTTTTAAACTAATTTTTTTAAAAATAAGTAATTATAATAGATAATTATTTTTAATAAATAACTCCAAACAAGTTAGAAATTTGGTGATAAGGATAGAGAAAGTTTGAAGGAGTGTTAGATAACAATTTTTTTTCTTTCAAAGTATATCATTGTTTAACACTTGAGTGTATCTTACAAGATGGTTTCGGGTGTACCTTGCAAGGTAATTCCGGGTGTATAACATAATTTGCATCGGGAAGCATCGGGTGATATCCTACAAGTTTGCAATATGACATCGGAAGACAAATACCTTTCACCACCTCATATGACAGGGTCACCGTGATTTACTTCCCTCGTGATGGCTGTCGGGCCGGCTGGCGGGGGCCCCTGAGGGCGTGGGGAATTACGCCTTTTGGTGAAGACAAAGGATGTCAACACAATTCATTATTATTATTATTATAAGCCTTCTCCTTTCTAGTGTCTTCAATAATATGACTTATCAAATATTAGAGGTTTTAGTGGAAACACACGGAGGGAGGGAGGGGTGGGGGGAGGGCGCATTTAGTGAATCAAAGAACCGGATATGTTGGGAAGTGAATCAAAGAATCGGATATGTTGGGAAACGAAGGAAAGCACACTATGGGTAGACTCTTCACCCATTACAAGCAACCTATTAGCCCCGTCACATATTTCGAGAGCTGCCGATTCGCTCCTACATCACCAACCACATAGAGGATGAAAGATTGATGATAACATCAATCGGCGCCCCCATTCCTAAGGCTCTTTCAGCACCAGATATGCCTGCCCAGAAGGACCTTTGAAGCCTCTAGCTGTCCTCATCCAACCGAGCATCATCCCTCATCTTACCCATCTTCCTATGAACGAAGTACCAAAAACTTCATGAACTAGTCCCTTTATTCATCGATTTTTACGAAGGATAGACCCAGCTCCATTCCGGCAAAAATATAACACTAGTAACATAATCGCTATATATGCTTGGCCCATCCGTTGGAATTTTGAGGAGGCTCTCCAATTAATCCTCCTATCTTGCATTGCGAGGCTTCGCATGTGGAGAGTTCGTCTCAGTTTTAGATTGCTTCAAAACTTGGTACGGTTCTAGTCTTCTTGCAGATGCGAATATTGAGATCCATCGTCGCGTATTGCTTATCTCCTCTCCTAGCAGAAGCACAGGCTTGCTGTACATGACCCGACACTTGGTGATGGATTAAGGACTTTCATCATCCAGCTCTCTCTAGATTTCCCACTTGTTTAGAGCCACCTACTAAAAATAATTATATAAAATAATTACTTATTTTAAAAATTATTTAGTCTAAAAAATTTATAAAATAAGTAGTAATTTTATATAATTATTTTTGATAAGTAAATTTAAACAAGGCATTCATCTTTGATTTATCTACTTCAAGATAATTAGCTTCATCCCCATTCGAAAATTGAACATATATTTGGTGATAATATATAAGACTATTATATATAAGACCGCTCTAATTTTTCGGATCCGGTCCTCTTATCAATAAAGAGCAATGCCAATCTAGTACATTTTCTATCCAAACTTTCATTTTTTTAGCTATTACACTCGATGCATATATATTAAATGTTATTTTATCGTCATATGTATAAATTAAGAGCTAACAGTTAAATGACTAATACATATCTATCACTCTCTTCGTATTAAAAAAGAAGTTGTTTTTATTAATTTGAATATTTTTTTAAAAGAGTAATAAAAAATAATTATAAAATTATACTTACACCTTTCATTAAAAAATAAAAATTATTTAATGTATATATAATTAAAAAAATTAAATTAGGCTTTAATTTTTCTAAAATATCTTGTTTTTTTTTATATAAGAATTTAATGATATAATAATTTTTTTTATACGGATGGATTAGTTGTTAAATATTTAATAAAAAGTTTTGAAAAATGTAAAAATTTAGAGAGAAACATTTAAGAGGATAAATTAGAAAAAGTTATCAAAATCTTACATTAAAATCTTGAAATGACATTCCTTCCGCGTTTAAAAAAGAGCAAGTCATTATATTATTATTATTTTATTTAAAAAATTACTTTAAAAAATTTTAAATTTATTTTCTACTTTTACTTTAATAATTTTTTTTCTGTTATTATTTATGAATTAAATAATTTGTTATATTTTAATAAATAATATCAATAAAATTTTAATATTATATTTATTAGTTTATAAAAAAGTACGTAGATTGTTTAAAAAAGAGATATTACTTATTTTGGATAAAAATAATTTTATAAAAATGGCATTTATTATGAAGGTAGTATAATTTCTTGCAAGTCTTTTTTTTTTTGTTTTTTTGTTTTTTGTATATAACCAACAATCAATGCTTTCATGTTTGGTGTTTCTTTATTAAAGACTAGCGCCGCACCAACAAATTAGCCCACCGATTATCATCATAATCTCATCATAAAAGCCCCATCTAGGTGTAATAAGTAGGCGACGACTATTTTATTCCATACTTTACTCAAAGCTAATCAGCCTAGTACTCCTAGTACTAGGAACTCGGAAGAGAGCTGGACCTAGGGGCTAGGGGTATCGTTAGATTAAACCCATCTTTAAATCCCAGTATCATTCATAGATTAGTTACCCTGCTCCACGTGGACTCTCACTCTACTAATATGGTCCCCAATTGACCGCGAGCTTATCTGGCATCTCATAAAAGCCAAAACGAACTAAAAACCGTCACCCCAACACCAAAATGACCACCTTACCCTTCTTCATTCATTCGGCACTCTGTCCCATTACCCCACAAACCCACTTCTGCCAATGCAGCTGCAACAAGAAACAAAAAATAATTTCTGAGCACGGCTTTAAGTCTCCTCCTCTCTCTCCCTCCTGTAATCGTAATCACATTTGCTGGGTTCGAGCTTGGATGACAGTAGAGGAGCAGGAGTAATTGCTTTTTCATTATTTTGCCCATCTCAATGGCTCACATTTACTGTCTTTGCCGCTTTCATCTCCCACCAAATCAGTGCTATAGGAGAGGGACTGGTATCTGATCATTCCTCTTCTTCATCTTAAGAACCTGTGCAATGTCGTCGGACAAACAGCCTGGGAATTGGGGTTTAGGGTTTCTGATTCTACAATCTCCGCCTTTCTCGTTCTCGTGAACTTCATCCTACTCAAAATTTCAATGCCCAGGTTTGAATTCCCTTTTTTTCCTCCTTCTCATCCTTCGAAATGTTGCTGTTCACATTGCTTGGTTTTCTGTCCCAAATTTTTAGGCTCATTTATTTATTTATTTTTATTAAAATCATGGCATTGTTTAGTTTTCTTCTCCTTATTTCCCTCTTCTTCCGCTGTCATTTTCTTCCTGTACTTTTGCTCTTCAACATGAGCCGTTGGAGTGAAGTTGAGTTGTTGGTTTTTCTTGATTTCTCTACTTAAATCATGTGGGTGCATTGCCATACTAAGCAAAACAACCCATTTTAAAAAAATACTTGTGCGGTGTGTCGGGGCTAAACAACTGTCAGAAAGGTACTGAATGAGTTTGCTTATGGTGTCCCATTTTCGGTAATGCGGCATTCTTGGAATGAGAAATGAGTTCTTCTGTATATTCTTCTCTTTTGTTGTTACTTCTCAGGATTTGATTTTTTTCTCCAGCGTTACGTGATATTATTTTTCTGTGTTAGCTTCTGTGATTTTTGGGTCTCTCTGAAAAGCTGGATGTTTGATCTTTTGGTGTACCGTTAGATTAATGTTGGATTTGGTGTTTTTTTTCCCTTTCTTTCCTGTGTCCCATTGTTGATTCCGTTTATTTTCTTTTTTCGCACAGACCTGCTACGCAGGACACACCGGTTCCTAAATTTTCAATTGCTGCTATTTGGTGAAGAGTTTGGCGGCTCGCATTTAAATAAAAAAATAAGTGCAGTGATGGATGGACGGCGGCATTCTGTGGATATACCTATCTCAAAAGCATTGATGCAACTTAGGAGAGTGAGATCATTGAGGGACCCATCAACTAATTCCATGAGCAGATTTTCGTCTTGGATTGATAATGTGAGCTGGGACACCAATTCCTGCAATGGGATTTCTCTTAGGTTTGACAGTGGTGGCGAAGCGGTTACTTATGGTAATAATTGGTTGTTTGATGCTAAGAATCTGAGTACTTGTGGAGAGGAAGAAGAAAGTGGAAAGAATCTCCAGCTGTATGATGTTTCTAGTAAATCAAACTCTAAACTAAATCCACAGAAGAAAGCTAGCTACATTGGGAACTTGGGGTTCAATCCTGATGAAGTGCAAAGTAAACGAGAGGTAGTCCATGGAAACTATATGATCAATGACAGGTACTGTAGCAATCGTGGGGACAGAAGACTGGATTTGACACGTGCTTCACCTTCAAATCGCCAGTCGGAAGGCGTAGACTCCAATCATGAGTCTGCTGTGAGATCACCGCACTTAATAGAGAGAAATCATGGTGCAACCAGACAGAACTTTCAATACGAAGATTCTGCAGGGTCTCCTAGATC